>JAQIUQ010002314.1:825000-969396 GCA_030378365.1 Hybognathus amarus | reverse complement strand
TAACTATACGTAGTATTGCTTCAAATTTCCCACCCCCAAAATGAGAAAATCACTGGTCGCTTTTTTTTTGGGTCAAAAATTTTGAGTTTCTTGAACTCTGGATTCTGATAGAGGGCCATGTGACTTAGATCTGAGTGCAAAAATGGAGGCTCTAGACCCTTCCAGAGCTGAGATATTGAGATTTTACGTAGCATTTATGCCATTGTAAATATCTCAATATCTCAGCTCTGTATGCCATTATAAATATCTAAATATCTCAGCTCTGGAAGGGTCTAGAGCCTCCATTTTTGCACTCAGATTAAAGTCCCATGGCCCTCTATCAGAATCCAGAGTTTCAAGAAAATCAAACTCTGACCTCGAAAAAAAAACGACAGTGGTACCCCTTACGTTTTTTTTTTCGGGTCAAAATTTTGATTTTCTTGAAACTCTGGATTCTGATAGAGGGCCATGGGACTTAGATCTGAGTGCAAAAATGGAGGCTCTAGACCCTTCCAGAGCTGAGATATTTAGATATTTATAATGGCATACAGAGCTGAGATATTGAGATATTTACAATGGCATAAATGCTACGTGAAATCTCAATATCTCAGCTCTGGAAGGGTCTAGAGCCTCCATTTTTGCACTCAGATCTAAGTCACATGGCCCTCTATCAGAATCCAGAGTTTCAAGAAAATCAAAATTTTGACCTCAAAAAAAAAACGTACAGGGGTACCACTGTACGTTTTTTTTTCGGGTCAAAATTTTGATTTTCTTGAAACTCTGGATTCTGATAGAGGGCCATGGGACTTAGATCTGAGTGCAAAAATGGAGGCTCTAGACCCTTCCAGAGCTGAGATATTTAGATATTTATAATGGCATACAGAGCTGAGATATTGAGATATTTACAATGGCATAAATGCTACTGTGAAATCTCAATATCTCAGCTCTGGAAGGGTCTAGAGCCTCCATTTTTGCACTCAGATCTAAGTCTCATGGCCCTCTATCAGAATCCAGAGTTTCAAGAAAATCAAAATTCTGACCCCGAAAAAAAAACGACAGTGGTACCCCTGTACGTTTTTTTTTCGGGTCAAAATTTTGATTTTCTTGAAACTCTGGATTCTGATAGAGGGCCATGGGACTTAGATCTGAGTGCAAAATGGAGGCTCTAGACCCTTCCAGAGCTGAGATATTTAGATATTTATAATGGCATACAGAGCTGAGATATTGAGATATTTACAATGGCATAAATGCTACGTGAAATCTCAATATCTCAGCTCTGGAAGGGTCTAGAGCCTCCATTTTTGCACTCAGATCTAAGTCCCATGGCCCTCTATCAGAATCCAGAGTTTCAAGAAAATCAAAATTCCGACCCGAAAAAAAAACGACAGTGGTACCCCTTACGTTTTTTTTTCGGGTCAAAATTTTGATTTTCTTGAAACTCTGGGATTCTGATAGAGGGCCATGGGACTTAGATCTGAGTGCAAAAATGGAGGCTCTAGACCCTTCCAGAGCTGAGATATTGAGATATTTATGTAGCATATATGCCATTGTAGATATCTCAGATATCTACAACTGGCATGAATGCCATCGTAAATATCTCAATATCTCAGCTCTGGAAAGGGTCTAGAGCCTCCATTTTTGCACTCAGATCTAAAGTCCCATGGCCCTCTATCAGAATCCAGAGTTTCAAGAAAATCAAAATTTTGACCCGAAAAAAAAAACGTACAGTGGTACCCCTTACGTTTTTTTTCGGGTCAAAATTTTGATTTTCTCTGAAACTCTGGGATTCTGATAGAGGGCCATGGGACTTAGATCTGAGTGCAAAAATGGAGGCTCTAGACCCTTCCAGAGCTGAGATATTTAGATATTTATAATGGCATATAGAGCATTGTAGATATTGAGATATTTACAATGGCATAAATGCTACGTGAATATCTCAATATCTCAGCTCTGGAAGGGTCTAGAGCCTCCATTTTTGCACTCAGATCTAAGTCCCATGGCCCTCTATCAGAATCCAGAGTTTCAAGAAAATCAAAATTTTGACTCGAAAAAAAAACGTACAGTGGTACCCCTTACGTTTTTTTTTCGGGTCAAAATTTTGATTTTCTTGAAACTCTGGATTCTGATAGAGGGCCATGGGACTTAGATCTGAGTGCAAAAATGGAGGCTCTAGACCCTTCCAGAGCTGAGATATTTACGAGCATTTATAATGGCATACAGAGCTGAGATATTGAGATATTTACAATGGCATAAATGCTACGTGAAATCTCAATATCTCAGCTCTGGAAGGGTCTAGAGCCTCCATTTTTGCACTCAGATCTAAGTCCCATGGCCCTCTATCAGAATCCAGAGTTTCAAGAAAATCAAAATTTTGACCTCGAAAAAAAAACGTAAGGGGTACCACTGTCGTTTTTTTTTCGGGTCAAAATTTTGATTTTCTTGAAACTCTGGATTCTGATAGAGGGCCATGGGACTTAGATCTGAGTGCAAAAATGGAGGCTCTAGACCCTTCCAGAGCTGAGATATTTAGATATTTATCGTAGCATTCATGCCATCTGTAAATATCTCAGATATCTACAGCTGGCATGAATGCCATTATAAATATCTCAATATCTCAGCTCTGGAAGGGTCTAGAGCCTCCATTTTTGCACTCAGATCTAAGTCACATGGCCCTCTATCAGAATCCAGAGTTTCAAGAAAATCAAAACTTTGACCTCGAAAAAAAAAACGATAGTGGTACCCCTTACGTTTTTTTTTCGGGATCAAAATTTTGATTTTCTTGAAACTCTGGATTCTGATAGAGGGCCATGGGACTTAGATCTGAGTGCAAAAATGGAGGCTCTAGACCCTTCCAGAGCTGAGATATTTAGATATTTATAATGGCATTCATAGCTGCATTGAGATATCTTACAACTCAGCTTGAATGCCATTGTAAAATCTCAATATCTCAGCTCTGGAAGGGTCTAGAGCCTCCATTTTTGCACTCAGATCTAAGTCCCATGGCCCTCTATCAGAATCCAGAGTTTCAAGAAAATCAAAATTTCGACCCGAAAAAAAAACGACAGTGGTACCCCTTACGTTTTTTTTTTCGGGTCAAAATTTTGATTTTCTTGAAACTCTGGATTCTGATAGAGGGCCATGGGACTTAGATCTGAGTGCAAAAATGGAGGCTCAGACCCTTCCAGAGCTGAGATATTGAGATATTTATAATGGCATACAGAGCTGTAGATATTGAGATATTTACAATGGCATAAATGCTACGTGAAATCTCAATATCTCAGCTCTGGAAGGGTCTAGAGCCTCCATTTTTGCACTCAGATCTAAGTCCATGGCCTCTATTAGAATCCAGAGTTTCAAGAAAATCAAAATTTTGACCTCGAAAAAAAAAACGACAGTGGTACCCCTTACGTTTTTTTTTGGGGTCAAAATTTTGATTTTCTTGAAACTCTGGATTCTGATAGAGGGCCATGGGACTTAGATCTGAGTGCAAAAATGGAGGCTCTAGACCCTTCCAGAGCTGAGATATTCAGATATTTATAATGGCATACAAGCTGAGATATTGAGATATTTACAATGGCATAAATGCTACGTGAGATCTCAATATCTCAGCTCTGGAAGGGTCTAGAGCCTCCATTTTTGCACTCAGATCTAAGTCCCATGGCCCTCTATCAGAATCCAGAGTTTCAAGAAAATCAAAATTTTGACCTCGAAAAAAAAACGTCAAGGGGTACCACTGTACGTTTTTTTTTTCGGGTCAAAATTTTGATTTTCTTGAAACTCTGGATTCTGATAGAGGGCCATGGGACTTAGATCTGAGTGCAAAAATGGAGGCTCTAGACTCTTCCAGAGCTGAGATATTGAGATTTCATGTAGCATTTATGCCATTGTAAATATCTCAGATATTCTCAGCTCTGTATGCCATTATAAATATCTCAATATCTCAGCTCTGGAAGGGTCTAGAGCCTCCATTTTTGCACTCAGATCTAAGTCTCATGGCCCTCTATCAGAATCCAGAGTTTCAAGAAAATCAAAATTTTGACCCGAAAAAAAAAACTAAGGGGTACCACTGTCGTTTTTTTTTTTGGGTCAAAATTTTGATTTTCTTGAAACTCTGGATTCTGATAGAGGGCCATGGGACTTAGATCTGAGTGCAAAAATGGAGGCTCTAGACCCTTCCAGAGCTGAGATATTGAGATCTCACGTAGCATTTATGCCATTGTAAATATCTCAATATCTCAGCTCTGTATGCCATTATAAATATCTAAATATCTCAGCTCTGGAAGGGTCTAGAGCCTCCATTTTTGCACTCAGATCTAAGTCCCATGGCCCTCTATCAGAATCCAGAGTTTCAAGAAAATCAAAATTTTGACCCGAAAAAAAAACGAAGGGGTACCACTGTACGTTTTTTTTTTTTTCCGGGTCAAAATTTTGATTTTCTTGAAACTCTGGATTCTGATAGAGGGCCATGGGACTTAGATCTGAGTGCAAAAATGGAGGCTCTAGACCCTTCCAGAGCTGAGATATTTAGATATTTATAATGGCATACAGAGCTGAGATATTGAGATATTTACAATGGCATAAATGCTACGTGAGATCTCAATATCTCAGCTCTGGAAGGGTCTAGAGCCTCCATTTTTGCACTCAGATCTAAGTCCCATGGCCCTCTATCAGAATCCAGAGTTTCAAGAAAATCAAAACTCCGATCCCGAAAAAAAAAACGACAGTGGTACCCCTTACGTTTTTTTTCGGGTCAAAATTTTGATTTTCTTGAAACTCTGGATTCTGATAGAGGGCCATGGGACTTAGATCTGAGTGCAAAAATGGAGGCTCTAGACCCTTCCAGAGCTGAGATATTTAGATATTTATAATGGCATACAGAGCTGAGATATTGAGATATTTACAATGGCATAAATGCTACGTGAAATCTCAATATCTCAGCTCTGGAAGGGTCTAGAGCCTCCATTTTTGCACTCAGATCTAAGTCCCATGGCCCTCTATCAGAATCCAGAGTTTCAAGAAAATCAAAATTTTGACCCGAAAAAAAACGACAGTGGTACCCCTTACGTTTTTTTTTCGGGTCAAAATTTTGATTTTCTTGAAACTCTGGATTCTGATAGAGGGCCATGTGACTTAGATCTGAGTGCAAAAATGGAGGCTCTAGACTCTTCCAGAGCTGAGATATTGAGATATTCATAGTAGCATACATGCCAGTTGTAAATATCTCAGATATCTACAATGGCTCTGTATGCCACTATAAATATCTCAATATCTCAGCTCTGGAAGGGTCTAGAGCCTCCATTTTTGCACTCAGATTTAAGTCCCATGGCCCTCTATCAGAATCCAGAGTTTCAAGAAAATCAAAATTTTGACCCCGAAAAAAAACGTAAGGGGTACCACTGTCGTTTTTTTTCGGGTCAAAATTTTGATTTTCTTGAAACTCTGGATTCTGATAGAGGGCCATGGGACTTAGATCTGAGTGCAAAAATGGAGGCTCTAGACCCTTCCAGAGCTGAGATATTGAGATTTCACGTAGCATTTATGCCATTGTAAATATCTCAATATCTCAGCTCTGTATGCCATTATAAATATCTCAAATATCTCAGCTCTGGAAGGGTCTAGAGCCTCCATTTTTGCACTCAGATCTAAGTCCCATGGCCCTCTATCAGAATCCAGAGTTTCAAGAAAATCAAAATTTTGACCCGAAAAAAAAACGTAAGGGGTACCACTGTCGTTTTTTTTTCGGGTCAAAATTTTGATTTTCTTGAAACTCTGGATTCTGATAGAGGGCCATGGGACTTAGATCTGAGTGCAAAAATGGAGGCTCTAGACCCTTCCAGAGCTGAGATATTGAGATTTCATAGTAGCATTTATGCCATTGTAAATATCTCAATATCTCTAGCTCTGTATGCCATTATATAATATCTAAATATCTCAGCTCTGGAAGGGTCTAGAGCCTCCATTTTTGCACTCAGATCTAAGTCCCATGGCCCTCTATCAGAATCCAGAGTTTCAAGAAAATCAAAATTTTGACCCTGAAAAAAAAACGACAGTGGTACCCCTTACGTTTTTTTTTCGGGTCAAAATTTTGATTTTCTTGAAACTCTGGATTCTGATAGAGGGCCATGGGACTTAGATCTGAGTGCAAAAATGGAGGCTCTAGACCCTTCCAGAGCTGAGATATTTAGATATTTATAATGGCATACATGAGCTGAGATATTGAGATATTTACAATGGCATAAATGCTACGTGAAATCTCAATATCTCAGCTCTGGAAGGGTCTAGAGCCTCCATTTTTGCACTCAGATCTAAGTCCCATGGCCCTCTATCAGAATCCAGAGTTTCAAGAAAATCAAAATTTTGACCCTGAAAAAAAAACGTACAGTGGTACCCCTTACGTTTTTTTTTTGGGTCAAAATTTTGATTTTCTTGAAACTCTGGATTCTGATAGAGGGCCATGGGACTTAGATCTGAGTGCAAAAATGGAGGCTCTAGACCCTTCCAGAGCTGAGATATTTAGATATTTATAATGGCATACAGAGCTGAGATATTGAGATATTTACAATGGCATAAATGCTACGTGAGATCTCAATATCTCAGCTCTGGAAGGGTCTAGAGCCTCCATTTTTGCACTCAGATCTAAGTCCCATGGCCCTCTATCAGAATCCAGAGTTTCAAGAAAATCAAAATTTTGACCCGAAAAAAAAAACGTACAGTGGTACCCCTTACGTTTTTTTTTCGGGTCAAAATTTTGATTTTCTTGAAACTCTGGATTCCGATAGAGGGCCATGGGACTTAGATCTGAGTGCAAAAATGGAGGCTCTAGACCCTTCCAGAGCTGAGATATTGAGATTTCATGTAGCATTTATGCCATTGTAAATATCTCAATATCTCAGCTCTGTATGCCATTATAAATATCTAATATCTCAGCTCTGGAAGGGTCTAGAGCCTCCATTTTTGCACTCAGATCTAAGTCCCATGGCCCTCTATCAGAATCCAGAGTTTCAAGAAAATCAAAATTTCTGACCCGAAAAAAAAACGTACAGGGGTACCACTGTACGTTTTTTTTCCGGGTCAAAATTTTGATTTTCTTGAAACTCTGGATTCTGATAGAGGGCCATGGGACTTAGATCTGAGTGCAAAAATGGAGGCTCTAGACCCTTCCAGAGCTGAGATATTTAGATATTTATAATGGCATACAGAGCTGAGATATTGAGATATTTACAATGGCATAAATGCTACGTGAAATCTCAATATCTCAGCTCTGGAAGGGTCTAGAGCCTCCATTTTTGCACTCAGATCTAAGTCCCATGGCCCTCTATCAGAATCCAGAGTTTCAAGAAAATCAAAATTTCGACCCAAAAAAAAACGCACAGTGGTACCACTTACGTTTTTTTTTCGGGTCAAAATTTTGATTTTCTTGAAACTCTGGATTCTGATAGAGGGCCATGGGACTTAGATCTGAGTGCAAAAATGGAGGCTCTAGACCCTTCCAGAGCTGAGATATTTAGAATATTTATAATGGCATACATAGCTGAGATATTGAGATATTTACAACTGGCATAAATGCCACGTGAAATCTCAATATCTCAGCTCTGGAAGGGTCTAGAGCCTCCATTTTTGCACTCAGATCTAAGTCACATGGCCCTCTATCAGAATCCAGAGTTTCAAGAAAATCAAAATTTTGACCCGAAAAAAAAAACGTACAGTGGTACCCCTTACGTTTTTTTTTCGGGTCAAAATTTAGATTTTCTTGAAACTCTGGATTCTGATAGAGGGCCATGGGACTTAGATCTGAGTGCAAAAATGGAGGCTCTAGACCCTTCCAGAGCTGAGATATTTAGATATTTATAATGGCATACAGAGCTGAGATATTGAGATATTTACAATGGCATAAATGCTACGTCAAATCTCAATATCTCTCAGCTCTGGAAGGGTCTAGAGCCTCCATTTTTGCACTCAGATCTAAGTCACATGGCCCTCTATCAGAATCCAGAGTTTCAAGAAAATCAAAATTTTGACCTCGAAAAAAAACGACAGTGGTACCCCTTACGGTTTTTTTTCGGGTCAAAATTTTGATTTTCTTGAAACTCTGGATTCTGATAGAGGGCCATGGGACTTAGATCTGAGTGCAGAAATGGAGGCTCTAGACCCTTCCAGAGCTGAGATATTTAGATATTTATAATGGCATACAGAGCTGAGATATTGAGATATTTACAATGGCATAAATGCTACGTTAAATCTCAATATCTCAGCTCTGGAAGGGTCTAGAGCCTCCATTTTGCACTCAGATTTAAGTCCCATGGCCCTCTATCAGAATCCAGAGTTTCAAGAAAATCAAAATCTTTGACCCAAAAAAAAAAACGACAGTGGTACCCCTTACGTTTTTTTTTTCGAGGTCAAAATTTTGATTTTCTTGAAACTCTGGGATTCTGATAGAGGGCCATGAGACTTAGATCTGAGTGCAAAAATGGAGGCTCTAGACCCTTCCAGAGCTGAGATATTTAGATATTTTATAATGGCATACAGAGCTGAGATATTGAGATATTTACAATGGCATAAATGCTACGTGAGATCTCAATATCTCAGCTCTGGAAGGGTCTAGAGCCTCCATTTGTGCACTCAGGTCTAAGTCCCATGGCCCTCTATCAGAATCCAGAGTTTCAAGAAGATTGGAAAAACTTTTTTTTTTTTTGCAAAAAAAAAAAAAAAAACGAGAAGTGGTACCCCTTATGTTTTTTTTTGTGCGAAAAAAAAGAAGTTTCTTGAAACTCTGGATTCTGATAGAGGGCCATGGGACTTAGACCTGAGTGCAAAATGGAGGCTCTAGACCCTTCCAGAGCTGAGATATTGAGATATTTATGAGATATTTGTGATATACTGAAATATTGAGCCATTATAAATATCTCAATATCTCAGCTCTGGAAGGGTCTAGAGCCTCCATTTTTGCACTCAGGTCTAAGTCCCATGGCCCTCTATCAGAATCCAGAGTTTCAAGAAGATTGGAGAAACTTTTTTTTTTGCAACAAAAAAAAAAAGACGACAGTGGTACCCCTTATGTTTTTTTTTTTTTTTTTGTGCGAAAAAAAAAAGTTTCTTGAAACTCTGGATTCTGATAGAGGGCCATGGGACTTAGACCTGAGTGCAAAAATGGAGGCTCTAGACCCTTCCAGAGCTGAGATATTGAGATATTTATGAGATATTTGTGACATACTGAAATATTGAGCCATTATAAATATCTCAATATCTCAGCTCTGGAAGGGTCTAGAGCCTTCATTTTTGCACTCAGGTCTAAGTCCCATGGCCCTCTATCAGAATCCAGAGTTTCAAGAAGATTGGAGAAACTTTTTTTTTAGCAACAAAAAAAAAAAAAAACGACAGTGGTACCCCTTATGTTTTTTGTTTTTTTGTGCGAAAAAAAAAAAGTTTCTTGAAACTCTGGATTCTGATAGAGGGCCATGGGACTTAGACCTGAGTGCAAAAATGGAGGCTCTAGACCCTTCCAGAGCTGAGATATTGAGATATTTATGAGATATTTGTGACATACTGAAATATTGAGCCATTATAAATATCTCAATATCTCAGCTCTGGAAGGGTCTAGAGCCTCCATTTTTGCACTCAGGTCTAAGTCCCATGGCCCTCTATCAGAATCCAGAGTTTCAAGAAGATTGGAGAAACTTTTTTTTTTGCACAAAAAAAAAAAACGACAGTGGTACCCCTTATGTTTTTTTTTTTTTTTTGTGCGAAAAAAAAAAGTTTCTTGAAACTCTGGATTCTGATAGAGGGCCATGGGACTTAGACCTGAGTGCAAAAATGGAGGCTCTAGACCCTTCCAGAGCTGAGATATTGAGATATTTATGAGATATTTGTGACATACTGAAATATTGAGCCATTATAAATATCTCAATATCTCAGCTCTGGAAGGGTCTAGAGCCTCCATTTTTGCACTCAGGTCTAAGTCCCATGGCCCTCTATCAGAATCCAGAGTTTCAAGAAGATTGGAGAAACTTTTTTTTTTGCACAAAAAAAAAAAACGACAGTGGTACCCCTTATGTTTTTTTTTTTTTGTGCGAAAAAAAAAAGTTTCTTGAAACTCTGGATTCTGATAGAGGGCCATGGGACTTAGACCTGAGTGCAAAAATGGAGGCTCTAGACCCTTCCAGAGCTGAGATATTGAGATATTTATGAGATATTTGTGACATACTGAAATATTGAGCCATTATAAATATCTCAATATCTCAGCTCTGGAAGGGTCTAGAGCCTCCATTTTTGCACTCAGGTCTAAGTCCCATGGCCCTCTATCAGAATCCAGAGTTTCAAGAAGATTGGAGAAACTTTTTTTTTCCCACAAAAAAAAAAAACGACAGTGGTACCCCTTATGTTTTTTTTTTGTGCGAAAAAAAATAAGTTTCTTGAAACTCTGGATTCTGATAGAGGGCCATGGGACTTAGACCTATCAGAATCCAGAGTTTCATGAAACTTTTTTTTCATGAAACTTTTTTTTTGTGTGTTTTGAAAAAGTTTCGAAAGGGAATTTACACATGATTTTCCAACACATTCTCAACCCAAGGCATCATATACGACGCTTTTGCCAAAGCGTAGACATCTAATGCACATGGCACCCTTTAGCGTCAATTTAACACGCATGTTTAGATATGGGGTAGGGTTAGGGTTAGACCACTAGGAGGCGCCTTCTGCCCATATATATCTGCGTCTCATATTGACGCTAAAGGGTGCCATGTGCGTTGAATGTCTACACTTTGGCAAAAGCGTCGTATATGAGAACGGTATGGGATGAGAACGGGCTGATCTGATCAGAGAAAATGCATGAAATGACAAGGGGTAAACAGGACCAAATAAATAAAATGTAGGCCCACTAATTTTTCATAATGGCCTTTGGAAAAGTGTCTTTCAAAATCAAACTTTCGAAGACCAGACTTTGACTAATGTGCAAGAATAAGAAGGATTAAAGCATCACAGAGACTAGCCAACATGGTGTAAAAGACATTTAAGAGAGATCAAAGAGGAACAGAAGGGGTTGGACTGGTAAGTCAACATCACGATTAACCTGTGAGCAGAGGAAGGACCAGAGAAGGGGATTGGGATGAAAAGAAGGAGTGGACCATGAGTTGAGCGGGACAGCAGAGCAGACAAAATAAGAAGAGGGAGCCGAGAGCCAAGGGAATTGGAAGGAAGTTATACATCCAAGAAATGGAAACATATTGGACACTAAAATGGCCATAAACTCCCCAAGAGAGGTCAGGGTTATAGAAAACGGCTGGGGAGATTCAAAGAGGCAAGAAGGCTGTCAGCACAGCCATGGGAACCAAGGTGCAACAGGTTCAGCAGAACTCAGAGAGAAGGGTGAGTCTGCTGAAGAAAAGAGATACGGTTTGTTACTATACGCACAGGGAGGCCAAGAGGAAGAGACACATACACACACAGCTGATCATCTGGAATTTCCATGCACAGCCATCTCTAGGGTTTACAGAGAATGGTCCAAAAAAGAGAAAATATCTAGTGAGTGGCAATTCTGTGGCGAAAATGCCTTGTTGACACCAGAGGTTAGAGGACAATGGCCAAACTGGTTCGAGCAGATCAAAAGGCAAAGGACTGTTCATTTTTTTTTATTTAAGGGGCTACCGGAGGAATTTTGAGATCTATAGTCAAAATAGACTTGATCCTCCCTTTGCCAACAATACATTTTTCTTTAACCCTCCAAAATGATTGTGAAAAAAGGCATGACCCTCCCCGTTAATTGATTATTTCTGTACTGGTTTGGGCTTGGCAAAGATGTTCAGATATCTCTAAGCCTTCACCAAACGTTCATTAAAGGGTCCTGTACAGGGCTGTACAGTGCGACATTTTGGTCATATTGGTCATATTGGAAAGGACTGGTCTGTGCAATGAATAAATGTAGCACTGTAGAATGCATTTAGTTTTGTCAACTCCATTACTTGTGTTTGTTTTCAGACATGATAACAGTTAACTTGTGCTTATGCGATATCACGATTTTTGATTGTCTCCATGATCTTGCTTTTGAAGAAATATGATAGTATCGTGCTACAGAGTACCTTCTATCAGCTGCAGTTCTGACACCTTAAGCTTGGTTTACACTCGCCGCGTCCGCACGAGCGCGAAGGTGCGCAAGGGCCCATTTCGCTTGGCAGTGCAGATTAGCACGGCAGATTTTGTAACTGTGCGGCTCAGCATCCAAAGATGCACTGACTTCAAGCCGAATCTGGTCGAGGATGTACGTCTCATCACACCGGCACCCAGTTTGTGCATCTAGTAGTTGCTTAAATTTACGAAATGAGGCTACAATAGCAGACAAAAGCCCTCTTAATTATGGTCCATGTTTTACAAAAAATGTTCTCGAAACTGAATGAAAATGTTTAGTTAAACTAGAAAATATGTAAGTTATCGTTAATTTAGTTGTATAGGCTATATTCTGAAATTAAGTTTTTTTGTTGTAATGTAACAAGTAATAAAATAAACATTCACCTGTGTACCTTGTTTCTCACGGCTGATTCTTGGTGGTTTAGAGGGCAATTATTCCTGAGTCGTCTCCCGTCGTTTCAAAGAAGAGTACAACGGTTTCCGTGTCAAGTATAAACGCCTCGCCTTCGTTGGGGAGGTGCACGCACAGGCAGCAGAGGCTCGCGCTGCGGAGCCAGGCCAACGGATAAACAATGCTCCATACAGTAAAACTCGATGTACATTCGCATCACATGTTAATACAGTGGTAGAGTTACACTCACATGACACTGAACATATTCGCAATCACAAAAGTGTTCGGACTTTAAAGCTTTGCCAGGTGAACATTTCATTGGCGTTCTGTTCTGACATGAAATAGCGGATTGTCCAAATTTGGACAATAGAAGATGCCTGTTCTGATGAGTCTCAAATTATGCTGGGACATTCAGATGGTATAGGGTTAGAATTTGACTTAAACAACATGAAAGCATGAATCAATCCTGCCTTGTTTCAATTGTTCATGCTGGTGCTAGAGTGTGAGGATGCAGGGGATATTTTCTTGGCACACATTGGGCCCGTTACTTAATTGAGCATTGGTCATATTGTTGTTGATCATGTCCGTCTTTTTTATGACCCCGTGTAACCCTCTTCTGATGGCTGCTGCCAGAAGTATGACATGCCATGTCACAAAGCTCAAATTGTCTCAAACTGGTTACTTGAACTCAACAATGTGTTCACTAAACTTAAATGGCCTCCACATTCATCAGATCTCAATTCAACAGAGCAGCTCCGTGGTGGAACTGTGATGCTATCATGTCAATATGGGCCAAAATCCTTGAGGAATGTTTCCAGCACCTTGTTGAATCTGTGCCACAAAGAACTAAGGACAGTTTGGAAGGCCAATACCAGGTAGGTGAACCTAATAAAGTGGCCAGTGAGTGAATATAAGTCTTTGGGCATGTGCTGGAGGAGACTTTACAGAGAAGGTCTTGACAAAAAAAACTAACCCACCTCTTCGAATGGCCATAACATCACAACATTTACTTCCATCAAGAGGTGAACCGATTTTTGGTCAGGATCTTGTATTGACAATGCAAGAGTCAAGCCCTCTGTAAAGTCTCCTCCAGCACATCCCAAGGGCTTTCAGTGAACTCAGAGATGCCAATTGATGTGTGAAAATGATTCTTCATGTTCCTTCCCAACCATTCTTTCCCACTTTGAGCCCAATGAATCTTGACATTGTCATCCTGGAATATGGCCATGAAGTGTCTTCCTACATGCTTGTTTAAGAAATGAAAAGCTACACAATCCATCCATTAGATTAAATTCTTCTAAGTTTAGAAGAACTGTTCCCAAACTATCATAGGATAAGATAATAATCACTGCAATTGTGATCCAATCATTGACTCTTAAGCATTTGTCTGACTACACTCTAAAAAATGCTAGGTTGTTTTTTTATATTTAAAATATGGACAAACCCAGCCATTGGGTTAAAAATGTAATATAAATATGTAACTCAGTGGCTGTGTTTGTCCATATTTTACCCAAAATTCGGTTAAAACAACCCAGCATTTTTTTAGAGTGTATGTAGTACAGTTTATATATATATAACTGTTATATTTCCAATTCATTCAATTTCTGAGCATGAATGATTTTAAATCACATGGCTTGTTCGGAGTGTTTTAGTGTGTTCTTTCTTTTCCAACCAATCCAATTTTAATTTTTTTTCCACTTCGATCAGTAACTGTCATAAATGCCCTATTAACCACTATATATATCAGAGTCTCTAAGAAAGAGACTGTACAGCTCATCAATGACTTCTTAGGCCACAAAATAGATTCAAATAGAATATTTTTCTTTCTTAATCTTCCAAGAAAGAAGATAAACCCTGACCTCTTCAGAAAGGGTCTGAAGCCTCTTAGATTACCTAGCTCACCACTAAAACTCAATCAAAGAAGCTTTTGTCAGGCTGTAGTGTCTGGCGAGAGTGAGTGAGCGCCACAGTGACCTTTCTACAATAGCAACTGTTCTACAATGTGAACTATTGAGCTTAACAGCAGCGAATAAGGCCTGTCCATTCTGAGGGGACAATTACATTCTCTAGGAAAGCAAGAGCCTACTCTGCAGCCAACCATCAAATACACAGGCTTTTCTGGATTAAAGCAATCTAAATGGCCATTGCGAGGTCATCAGCTTAAAGGCGACGGAGCAGCAAAGACAAACAGCAGAGCCATTGTAAAATTCTTATGGCATCAGAGCTATCACAACAAGCACAGAGCTGCACAGACACAGGGCCAAAATCAACAGGCTCTCCATTCCTTTGGAACGGTCCAACATGATATTTACATTGGAAGAACACGAAGCAACGCACTTTGTGAACATGATCATAGAGACGAGTAAAGGTTACAGATTTAGGGCAATGCTCGGTAGATTTAGACCATGGCGCTTTTCAGAGACAAACTCTGTGCGGCTGCATACAATGGACAATGTGTTTGACGGATCGTCTTGGCCGTCTGTTCTGGCCACACACACGAGAGAAATAAACCACTATGGAATTGGCCTGAATAAATGATGTGTGCATGTCTAACTTAGTTGACATACGTACAGTATGGAGCTCTGTGCAGTCCAAAAATGGGGACTAACCAGCGGGTGGGATGATGTGTATGTATGCGTTTAAGTGGCGAGGGGTGTGGGTCACAGGCCAGATTAAAAGAACCAAAAGAGGATTGATATTTGAACAATCCTGTTTCTCTTGTCTTTCAGAAAGGCTGACTGCTTCCTTGAGTTGTCGAGATCTTTCATGGTATTAAAATGCCTTCAGGGCTCCTTCAGATAAAACCAAGGATCTCTCTGAAAATGTATGGGGGTTTAAAGAAATATTTTATTCAAAAATGTGAATTCTGTCATTATTTCACCTTCCCGTAATCCAAATTCACATGACTCATATCCAATTTGACACAAAAAAGCCCCATAAAAGTAGTAGATAGTCTTCCGAAGAGTTCTGTAAGTGAATTGGAAGACAATATTCAGTTACAACTGATGTTAAAACTGATCCGAATGATTCATTCACAAATCACTAACTCACTGGATTTTTAGTGAATAACAACTTTAAGGTATAGCTATCGTAGGCTTGGACTATAGTAGTACGCACTACATTTACAATATTTTATTATGGTGCTTATGTGCCTCTCCTATTCATTGTTATAGGAAAGCACTAGTAAATTATATACATATATAACAAAGTTTTCTTCCGTGCTTAGACAGGTTTGGTACAGTGTAAGAAAGAATAAATTAAAACCGAATTTTCATGTTAAATCGACAGAGGTATGCTCAGACATCGTGCACAGACCGTGATGCCGCCAGGAACACAGTAATCTTTGATCTGTGATCCGAGTATTTGCTCTGCCACTTTATTGGTCAACAGGGTCATTTTGGAAGTTTGGCAGTCTTCCCTGACCTTATTCTGTCCCCAGACAGACAGCAAATTGACAAATGAAAAGACTGATAAACAAACAGGCAGACGGCTTCATTGGACATCTGAACACACTGAAGATCCGCTACAGTGCCCTCGGCTTTGTGGGCCAGACGGTCGTGCCAGCCATCTTGGCAGCGCACACTGTATGCCACCCACTGCCAACAGAACCCTAACCCATCCAGAAGAAATCAATAATGTGGATTCATCACATGCTTTGACGTAAATGTGGCATGAACAGACAATTTGAAAGATTTCCAGAAAAACAGCAAGGTGGTTTTGGATCTATTCAGTTTTCCATCTCCTATAACGGTAAAAGTTGAGAAGTTCAGTTAGCGAGGACATTATTGCCCTTATGGCAACATTTTATCTTGATGACATAGTGCAGATGAATATAAAACACTTATAAAATGTAGGCCAAGAAAAGCATGTGGAGGACTAGGGTGCAGCAGCTATAGTTCTCTCGCTCTATTTTTATAATAAAGTTTGTTGTTGTCGCCCTCTGCTGGAGTTCTCGATACAACTGAACGACACTTGTTTATTTGCAATTGTCCTTTACAATTGTTGCTAGATATTGTAGGCTACAATATAACTCTGATCAAAGTTTGCCTACAAAATATCAACTGTCTTTCATGTCAGACTGCATCAATACATCATAGCTAACTCGTGTCATGATTGAAAGCCTTTGTATCCATCCATCCATTCAGCATCTCTCTTTATGTACAGTGTACCTCTATCTACCTATCTATCTAGTATCGCTACAGTGTCTATCTATATATAGTGTCTATAAAGCATCCATCTCTCTATATAGTTTATCTATCTACACAGTATAGCCACATACACATCTATCTCTATATATCTCTATCTACGTATACAGGGTCTATCTATCTATAAATAGTATCTTCCCATCTATCTATACAGTACATATCTACCTATCTATCTATACAGTATATCTTTCTATACAGTATCTTTGCATTTAACCATCCATCCAGTATCTCTATACAGTATCTACCTATTTGTAGCAGTGTTTCGCTTTATATTTAATATCCATCCATAATGCCACCTATCTATCTATACAGCATCTCTTTTTTGATCAAATTTGTATCTACCTATACTTTATTTACCTATATATATTGGTCTATCTATCAATTTATCTATAGAAATATAAATCATTGAACTTTTTCTCTATTGTAAAAAGAGATATTTACACTACTTTAGTTGGGGAATAAATTGTAAATAAATATTGAAGAAACTCTAACAATGGACGTATAAAACGGTCCTTGTGAGGTTTGGAGATATTGAATTCAAATGACTTCAGTTCATCTGCATCTCTTGAAGAAGTCTCACCCTATCACATTTATGCATGTGCAGACAGAGAATGAATTATTAAGAATTTGAGAATCCTCACAGGCACGGTCCCTGCAGGAGAGAAACCTTTGCTAGATCAATATCTCCTTCACCTAGTGTCACTTGACAAGCACTGGGAAATTGCTGCTGTACAAAATAAAAAAGTCCCAATTTCACTCTAGGTCAAAGCTATTACATTTCCAAAATATCAGGCTCAAAACGCCCAATCCTATCCAGGATTTTCTTTGTAACTCCTGTATAGGGAAATACAATAAAATTGCAAGTCTCAAGTGAACCTTTCTTTTACTTTTGCTGCATTTCAATTTTCAAGATGGTAACTATGGAAACGCATGAAATGTTGACTATATGGTTTGAGAAAATGGGTAATACGTCTTCGCATTTTAGTCTCAGGTTAGACTGTGAGAAACAACAGGTTCATGACATTTCTCTTTATACTACAGGGCTGTTAAATGCTTGATTCTGATTGGTTGACGAGCGTTCTAAGGAGTGCAATTATTTTCAGGGAAATGGTCAAAGTAGTTCCAGGTCTTGACCGCATCACAGTTCAAAATCGCTTCGCCAGATTAGTTCAGTTATTTCAAAGGTCTTTACAGCCTACAACAGCAGAAGAACCAATCCCACAATGACACTGACCGAGCAAATAACAATAGGATAAAAACGACAAATTATTTCCACGTTTTTTGCCTCAAAAAATACATAGTAGCCTATTATTACGATTTTATCAGAAAAAAAAGATTTTAGCAACTTTTTGCTACATGACGTTTCTCATTGGCGAGATGCAGTAGTTTCGCTAGGACTGCTGCCTAAAACTGTTGAAACGAGACGCACAGACTGAGCCTAATTCACACACATCTCTCTCTCTCTCTCTATAAAATATGCATTAAAGGCGTAATGAACTGAGAAATCAAAATTTCCTTGAGCTTATGACATCTAAGAGGTCATCATATTATAAGAATATCCTGTAAGTTTCAGAACTCAAAACGTCCTTGTTAGTCCAATAAAAGTTTTTACGGACACCAGCCTCTGCAAACGACTCGTTTTTCAAAATGGGGAACTACTGTATGACGTCAAAGAGGATAAAACACCACCCCGCAGAAGAAGATCAAAGCCTACTTCAACTCGACCTGTTTAGCCCCACCCACCGATTTGCGCATTACACTCTTCGCTAAATAACATAGATCAAGTTCCACTCCAGCTGTGAGGTAAAACATCGCCGTCTGTTCGCTTCATTTCACTGAGGATTGTTTTGTAAACAAGACTGGATTTGCAGACCGATTAAGAGTAAAGAACGGTGCTGTTCCGTCTATATTGGATCTGACAGGAATTGTGCAACACACAGACTCTGGGTCAAATATGTATGGGCGAATCATTCCGGTTGCCATTTTACGACATTGGACGTTTTCAAAACAATTTGCCCCAAGTGCATCGATGGGTGAGTTGAAACTCATTATAATATGCAAAACTGTTATCCACTTCCAAGTCTTCAGTGTGAGACGCCCATAAAACCAAGCGTTTTTCAGGTAGGCTAAAAACTAGAGTACAAAATAGCCTATTACTTATTCATTTTGATGGTTTTGAATGCAAAAACCAAGCGAACGTCATAAGATGACCTCAGACAACAATATGATAAAATATAAAAAGCCAGTTCATGACCCCTTTAATAGTCTGCTTATAGTAACTCAAGTCTCTCTGTTACTAGCTCTAAATTACGTTTTGGAATTAGCAACGGAGGCTTGGGATGAGATACGAAGTAAATTAATGGTAGTGCCACACACAAGAGTGTTTTAAGGACAAAGACCTGACAAACGTCTTACACCATCTGAACAATGTTTGAGGTGTGGTAACCATTTAAGCGAAATCATTGACTCTGGGCTGTTGAATTATTTGAAAAATAATGCACACCCGAGGTGTAATGGTGTGCATTGTTTTTTCAAATAATTCAAAGGACCGGAGTCGGTTATTCCTCACTTAACCTATATTTACATTTTCAGTAAATTACAGCAGTAGCAAAGCATGTATGTACAACATTACCCCTGCAGGGAATAATGGGACACATTAAAGGAAATGCTGATAAGGATAAATGTCTAACATTACAGAGTTTGAATGATTGGTAGCCTGCAGGCCTGCTTGCTTCTATTGCCATGATACAATAGTCAACATTTAGACAGATCTTTTTAGTGCAAACTGACATCTGGCCTACAGAACAAAACACAAAGTTCCTGAATAGCCCACTGTTATTCAATCAAATCATTATCCCAGTGAATTGGTGATTCAAGCCTTCGAAATAATAGTGTAAAATCAAGAAAAGTTATTTGGGCCATCTGTCTAACATGGAGAAAATACATAAGATACCTACCTGAAAAATATATAAAAATCCAGTACTTACCAACTACTTAAAAAAAAAAAAAAAAAAAGGGAAAGAGGGTCAGCCAGTTATCAAACTAATTTTTGCAGCAGGCACTGTTCAGCGAAAGTAAAAAAAAAATGTATAAGGAAAACAGTGCACAAGTATCAATACATACATATATTATGAAAATGGCATTAGAATGCAAGCATCATGGACAGTATGTAACTGAATATGGTACAGTTTATGCATGTTATTATAGGCCAGGCATAAAACATTTAGCGTTCACTTGTATGCATACTTGTTGTTGTTGTTTTTTTTTTGTTTTTTTTTGTAAAAATGGTCAAAAGAATCAGAGGTAGAGCAACTCTGATAAAGCACTTGACAGAATTTTGGAAAGTGATAAAGCATCCAAGTACAAATGTAAAGTTGTGAATGTTTCTGATCTTCTTACTCCTGTAGTTCATACATTTTGCTAAAAGGTTAATGAGCATGTCCGTTGCTCGGAAATCATGCATTATATTGTGATCATATGGCAAATGTTTTCATTTCAAACTTAACACAAAAAGCATAGACCATATAGCATAGAGGCATATCATCCGCAACATCAAAAAAAGGGAAAACAGCAAGTAGCATTTTTTTTAAACATACTTTATTGTATGCCATCCAGTTGAGAGATGAAGGTGCCTCGTTGAATGATTGATGTTAGTGGAATTACAGTTATGAAGACAATAAAAAATAAAACATACCTATCCATACTACATCAATTTTTTTAAAACACTAAAAAAACAACAACAATCAATCCTGACAAAAAGGGAAAAAAAAAAGACAAACAATTAATGACACTAACAATTATTTCGGCAACACTTTACAATAAGGTCTCATTGTTAACATTAGTTTATAAAAATATAGTTGTTCATTGTTAGTGCACAGTGCATTAACTAATGTTAACAAATACAATTTTGATTTTAATAATGTATTAGTAAATGTTGAAATTAACATTATCTAAGATTAATAAATGATATAAAAGTATTGTTCATTCTTTGTTCATCATGTGAACTAAATTTGTTAACTAAAGAAAACCTTATTGTAAAGTGTTACCACTCTGTTGAGTGTTTTCCTCTGTGTTACAGGAGGAATCTTAAACCATAATCTATTAATTATGATTAAAACATACAAAATATATATTTATAATTTTTTTTTAAATCATTCAAGGTTTGTGCACAGGGAACAATCAAAGCATCTGCGATTCCCAAAACCAAAACAACATGAAATTAAACAATTCACAAATATTATTTGTGAAGTGTTATCTTAAATATATATTTTTTAAACACATAATACTTATCAGTTACGGTGACGCATTGCTGCCGCATACTTATTATTTTTTCCCTCAATTATGTCGTAATAACGAGATCTTGTGTCGTAATAACGAGATCTTATGTCGTTTAAACGACATATTTTCTCGTAATAACGAGACTTATGTCGTTAAAACGACATACTTTTCTCGTTAAAACTACACACTTTCTTGTTATAACGACAATATCTCGCTTTAACGACATAAATATCTCATTTTAACGACATAAATATGTCGTTTTAACGACATAAATATCACATTTTAACGACATAAATATCACATTTTAACGACATAAATATCACATTTTAAACGACATAAATATCTCGTTGTAACAACATAAATATCTCGTTATTCCGACATAATAAGGGGACATTGTAATATGCATTAAGCTACATTTAGCGTTTTTATAATGAGTTTCTAAGGGAGGGAAAATTAAACGCTTTGCGTTTATATTAGCTATCTGATTTTTGTAGTATACTTTATTATGATTTTAGTATTAATAATGCACGCACAATTATCCGTGAACTTGATAAAATGTATGTTTTCATTAGGCTACTATATCCACAAACAAATTGCTTTCAGTTATGTGTGCAAAATTCAGAATTTAACGAATGTGCAGCGATTTGTACAAATAGAGAATGTTTGTGTAATACATTTGTTTTATTTTGTATTAGTGATAATTTGCGCGTCCATTTATCTTGAGATCTCATTTGACTGCAATTTGCTTAACGTGTATATTAAACGTGTTGCATTCATCTGGGCTCATTTTTTTTTGCACATAGTATAGCTTATTAATAATTATGATGTTTACAAGTTTGGTCTTTGAATATTACTGTCTTAGAACATTAAGCCACGTTAAGCCTTTTCTAATAACGGTTTTCTATGGAAGGAAAATGCCTAATGTGTAGGCTAATTAAACGCGTTGCGTTCATATTCTGTGCTCTTTTTTGCACAACACAAAGTATAGCTTATTAATATGATGTTTACTGAGTTTGGTCTTTTAATATTACTGTCTTAGTACAGTAAGCCACGTTAAGCCTTTTATTAACGTTAAGTGTTTTAGAATGTCCCAATAAAGGGACAAATAAAGGGACGCGCAAATTATCACTAATACAAAATAAAACAAATGTATTTATACACAAACACTCTCTAGCCTATTTGTACAAATCGATGCACATTCGTTAAATTCTGAATTTTGCACACAACTGAAAGCAATTTGTTTGTGGATATAGTAGCCTAATAAAAACATACATTTATTAAGTTCACGGATAAGTGCGTGCATTATTAATACTAAAATCATTATAAAGTATACTACAAAAATCAGATAGCTACGTCCAGAATATGAACGCAAAGCGTTTAAGCATTTTCCTCACATAGAAACTCATTATAAGAACGCTAATGCATATTATAATGTCCCCTTATTATGTCGAAATAACGATATATTTATGTCATTATAACAAGATATTTATGTCGTTAAAACGAGATATTTATGTCGTTATAACGAGAAAAGTATGTCGTTTTAACAACATAAGACTCGTTATTACGAGAAAATATATCGTTTAAACGACATAAGATCTCGTTATTACAACATAAGATCTCGTTATTATGACATAATTGAGGGGAAAAATAATATTATGTGGCAGCAATGCTGTCACCGTAATCAGTTAAATGTCAACACCCATTAGTTAAATGATGCAGTACACCAGAAAAGAATTGTGAAGAAAAAATGTGGAAAAAAAAACTAAAGACATCATTACAGCAGTTTTCAATAGTTTAACAAAAATGTAAGCCCCCTTTAGCAATTTTGAACTTGAGTAATTGTCAAACTCAGTAAAAAAAAACAAAAAAAAAAAACACTTATTTAAACTCAACAAGATGTGAAAAGTACAGGGTATTTAACATACTGTACATGATTTCCCCTTACAGGAATACTCTGCTTTAAGAACTCATTGTTTGGCAAAATTTTAATTTAAGATTGTTCAATTGAACTTGAATTATACTTTCATTTGGAATTTGTGAAGATCTAATGAAAAAAAAAAAATAAAAGCCTGTAAATGGAATTCAAATATAAATATTCATAAAAAATGAATTAAAATGTGCTTTTAGTAGACTCATGAACACACATCTAAGGTAAACAATTCACATCACTAGTAGATTTGTACTAGTTTATACATTATACATGTATGTTACATTATAAAAGCATTTATTTTTAACTACAAATTAGTGAGTTACTTATTTGTCTTCTAATTGAAAACAGTTCTGAAATGTGTTAGTTAACAAGTCCCTCATTATTTTCTGTACAAAGTTAAATAGCAAAGAAAATATACCCGGTCTACCTACACAAATGACTCGTCATAGGCCAAAATATACACAATGTACACAAAATCTCAGTGATATCTGCAGTACACATGGCACCTGTATTGTTTCAGGCAAAGATGATTATTGGACTTAATGAGATGATTGAGAGTTACTCACTATATGGGCAGAGCAATGTTTTCATGTCTGTAAAATAAAAGCTCTGTATTTTGCTGTAATGGTGATTCATTATCTTGAAATATTTAGACATGCAAAAAATTGTGGAGATCTGGAAATATGCTGTAGTGTTTTGCGAGGGGCTGTGGTGTGTTTTCCCTTTCTACATTTCATTCTTACCGAATATATTTTTTAATTTCAAAATATTGCCCAAATGGGCAATAAATGTAAACGAAAACTTTCTCTTGTTCAACAAGTACAACCTGTGTCCCTCCCTCTCTTCCTGGTTCCTCACTGATGAGTGCACTCGTCGGGCTTCTCGTTTTGAGGACTGTCCAATGTGCTCTCATTCTTCTGCTCGACTGCCACCTACATGCAAACAGGAGCAAGCGCAAGTGAGTAGTTGAGTAGTAGCAAATGCCTGCCACAAGGAGGCAGTCGATTACAAGGCAAGGAATTTTGGGAGTAATAACCTCTCAGGCATCACCTGTTTCCACATGCTCATCCCATTTCAATCTGCCCATGACTGACCTCACTGGGGTTCAGACACCTTCTGCCACTGTCCTGCCATGCAGCTATGTCGCATTTATCATATACAGCAAGATGCTACATCAGCAGGTTTCGCTGTCATTTCTATACGGAGGTTACAGGCAGAGTTTTACATCTTGTTCCTGCCGCTCTGCTCAGTGATGAATCACTCCCTGTGGCTGCTGAACAGTAATAGGAACAGATGTTTGTAGAAAACAGCTCCAGCCACCTTAATGACGCGTTTGGAATGCAGTCGGGAAAACAAGCTCTGGCAGCTGACATAGCAGGTTGCTTGAGGGTGACAACTTGCCTTTCAGTGGCTTTGTCACAAGGGTACATGGCATTTAGCTCAGACCCGTCCCGAAGGGCTTGAAAATCCCCACTAAATAACAAGATTAAATTACCCGTTTCCTAAAGTGTGATTTTGAGAGTGAGGACAGGTGTATATTATTTAACGAGGTATAAACATAGCTTTAATCACTGCGCTAACACATATTTAGTGGGGAGTGAGGTAAGATGTGCCAACCTTTAATCTAGAAAACAGTATTTAGAAAGAACCAATCATATATAACTTCCTATGATTGAGCACTTTTAAAGGAGTAGTTCACTTTTAAAAACAAAAATTGCTGATAATTTACTCACCCCATGTCATCCAAGATGTCCATGTCATTCCTTCTTCAGTTGAAAATAAATTAAGGTTTTTGGTGAAACATTCCAGGACTTTTCTCTATATAATGGACTTCAATGGGAACCAAACGGTTCAAGGTCCAAAAGACAGTTTCAGTAAAAACTGTTCAAAGGGCTTTAAATGATTTCAGATGATGAATAAGAGTCTTATCAGGTGAAACGATCATTAACAAAAATAAAAAAACAAAGTTTAAGTTTATAAGCTCAAATGGTCGCCTTGCTCTGTTCTGAGATTCGTTCATTTGCATAAACGAGTTCAAACAGGAGAGTAACGAACGTACATCACAGAACAGAGCAAGGCGACCATTTGAGCTTATAAAACGTAAACTTTTTTTTTTATTAATGATCGTTTCGCTTGATAAGACCCTTATTCATCGTCTGGAATCATTTAAAGCCCTTTGAACAGTTTGCACTGAAACTGTCTTTTGGACCTTGAACCGTTTGGTTCCCATTGAAGTCCATTATATGGAGAAAAATCCTGGAATGTTTTCATCAAAAACCTTAATTTCTTTTCAACTGAAGAAAAAAGGCATGGACATCTTGGATGAAATGGGGTGAGTAAATTATTAGCAAAAGTTTTTTTTTAAAGTGAACTACTCCTTGAAGTTTTATTCTGAGCACTTTATATTAATACTATTACAAATACTACAACAAATGCACTGAAATATTATAAATAAAATGTATTAATTAACATTAATCTTTTTTGTGGCTGGTTAATGAAAATCTGAGTAATCTGGAGCAAAATAAGGCACTGGACTGTGCATTAATAAATGACTTTAATGTTCATATTTTTATTTAGAAATGCATTAAATTCGTATTATATTTATACTGATTCAATGTGGCACAGTGGAACCATAAGGTGTGGAAAGTTTTGTTAGTTTGACCTCATTGCACCTTACACACACACACACACACACACACACACACACACACACACACACACACACTTACCTGATAGGAGTAATGTGATTTGTAGGTGATCCATTTCTTCAAGTCAGTTCTGTCCCCCACGGACAGAGAGCGAACGGTGGCTTTGGACGCAGAAGCAGAGGGCATGTCAAACTCAACCTCTACCAGGCACTCAAACTTAGGAGGCACCTCCCAATCTGAGCCCAGCTCCAGACGACAGAAGAACGTATGAGGGTGTCCCAGTGCTACGAAAAATATCATCCACAACCATATTAATGTAATGTATGCCATATTAAAGCAAATAATTAATGAATGCAAATTGCTACAGTACATGGCTTTTTAGATGAAGGACCTGAGCTGCATAATGTATAATTTATCATTAGCACAGAACTGGCCTCCAATTCTGCTCAAATTAACTGAAGATAACTCAAGAAATGTCAGGTGTGCCAGACTTGATGTTGTTGAGGCCAAACAGTTTTGGTTTATGTTCATCTTGACACATTTGAATATGTAAAAAATACTACTATTCAGTGAAACTTTGAACTTAAACCTAAACATATCCTTTAACATTGTTCTTGTAAAGCTATGGTACGGCTACAGAAGACTACATCTCACTGACTTCGAAGTCATATAAACTACTTTTATGATACTTATATAGTGTTTTTTTGTCATTTTAGGAGCCTGACAGACATTCTTCAAAATATCTCCTTTAATGGTCTATAAAAATGACTTGATAAAAATGATAATGACTTGATACATTACTTCAGAAAACAGAGAGAGAAAGAATTGCACTGAATTGTAAAGCTCAAAGACAGTGAGTATGTGAATTAACAGATAATGACAGCTTGAGCTTTGTCTAACCAATTAGATTCATGCAGGGGAGGGGATCCCTGCTGATGTACTATTGAAAAGCCTAAAGCACTGCACTGGCCATTGACAGACAAAAAAAAAAAATTCCAGCACTGGCCACAAAGCAAACACTATGACAACAGAAAATCAACAAAAAGGATAAAAGATTATTTCTACACCACTGCGCTTGCTTTGAGAGTCAATACTGCATTAGAGGCATGGCTGTTACTGCAGTATTGTGATATGTGGGGTTGTGAGGATTTATTCAGCAGCATCAAAACACAAAAATCATTATTTTACTATCTATACTAATATTCTAATCATGATGATAGAGAAAAACACACTAAAATAAGAGTAACATTCTCAAATATTGGCATAGTTTCATAATCTTTCATGCAGAGCAATGGCAAAAATCATTAAACAGTGACATAATTGTTGGTTCATTTACTGACTTGATTGATCTAACCTACCTCTAATGAAATACAGTAGCTAGATAAAACAAAACAGCTCTAACACAGCTTTGATATTGCATGGGAGTAACAAAGGAGAACAAGATCAGTTTAACCTCTAATGTAGAGAGCAGATCATGGCTATTTTATGCTAATGCTAATGCTCTAACTATTTTGATTTTTAGGTCAATAAATTGACAAAACAGGGAAGAGCATGAGTACTCTCAGGCAGCGATTGATTCATTATGAAAACACAATAATTGTGTCACTTCTCAACTACTTTTGCAACTTCGAAGCAACCGATGATACCTGTGTTTAAAACTTTTTTAAGGGCTAAGATAATTCCTGTTGTCCCACAATTCGACACCATAGCTACCTCAAACTCAGACCTAAGTTCTCACCTGAGTTCTTGTCTGGCAGGCGACTGATCCTCCACACCACAGACCTAAAGGCTTGTTCGTATTTAGCTGTGCCGATCGTGACCCTCATGGCTGGTTCGGACCCTGATGTGCTGGTTGAACCGAAGCTGGCACCTCTATCGAATCAGAGCCTTCAGGGACTTTATCTCCCGTCACACTCTCCCCGCCTAAAATTCTCTTGCCCAAATGTCTGGTATGGGGTAAGCGGATAGCAACATTCTCACATGGTATTAAAGTTAAAGGATCCCGACTGGAATGTGAACCCCGTTGACATCACCAGCCAGGACTGAACCTCCACTTCCGCACCCCTGACGCAAGCGACTGTTCTTAGGGTGAAGGGAAGGGATTTTTCTGCGAACGCAGTGGCGGAAACGCAGTAGTTCAAAGCGACGACCAACCGGTGGACTGAAACGTAATGGCACGGGACTCTGTGAACTCTAACTGGTCTGCACACTCATGCAGTCGACAATCCCCGCAGTTGAATCCAACGTGATGTTGTGTTGGGAATTATGTCATGCCGAGAAACCACCTCTTTACCTTTGACCTGGATATCATTTAGGCCGATACTACAAGGTGGAGATCCATTCAAGAATGCTAGCATGTTCACTCGGCTCGAAACTAGCTGCTCCAAGATACGGCCGTCCCCTTTGGACAGAATCCCATAAAAGTTATCTCTCACCTCCACGTGGACCTCCTCGTCAGTGTAAGTCGTTGGCCAGTTGAGACCTTCTTGATCCACAGAGAGTCCAACAAGGCTCTCCTGCAGAGCATGACGGAAGCTCAAGAAGTCCTGGTAGTTTGTGGTCCCAAGTTTCACCACTTGCTCTCTTATGGGCAAATGAACCACAGTGACCTTGGGCTGGATCTTCCTCTTCTCCTTGTAAACCACATTGTCTTAAACTGATGGTATGAACCCGACCATTCTCGTCGTAGTTCTGGAGCTTGGGTTCAGATATCTCATGCTGGGAGTTCAGCTGGAACTCTTTGAAGGGCTTTTCTAGCCCTTTCTCATAGAAAAGTTGCAGCTGTCCACTTTTCAGTCAATCTGACAAATATTGGTCCCCAATGACGTGAGGACATGATGTTCTTCTTCTCAGGGATGCGCAGGAGCATGGGCCAGCCTTCCTGGGGAGTCATGTGGTCTGGTTCATAGTTGGAATCATCTGAGAAAACTGCATCCACTGAATCATCTGGTAGTGTAGGACTACCGTCATGTTCAGGGTCAGAAGATGTGTATATTCTTTAGTTGATCCAGACCATCCAGAGGAAAGCCTGGTGGGACACTATAATTTCCAATTGCAGAGTCCTTTTGGTCTGAAAAAAGAAAAATAGATTCCTTTTTGATATTATCGTATCTTGATACTCAAAGAATGGTGAGCTGAAGCTGGACATATTCGGATGCCTCTGGACACACGCCAATGCCTTGGGGCGTTTTAAGGTCTGTTTTGTCAAAAAAGGCACTGAAAGGGTTAATAGGAGAGGGTTGTAGGTTGGAAAACTCATCATTGAGGAAAGGGTTCTTCTTGTTATAAGGGACACTGTTGTTCGATAGTGTGTTATCAAAGGCAAAGATGGAATTGGTGCCATTAGGGGCCAAGTCCAGGATGTGTCTTCTCTGTCATCTGACCAAAAACGGAAGAGGAAATCAAGTTGCTGTTGGCATCCTGCAGTGGAGAATTGTTTAGATTATCCAAGTTTTATATTAGATGGCCTCCCCGGAGACTGGATATCCTCATCATCATCAAAAGTAACCCAACTTGTAAAGTGGTTGGAGGTGACATATGAATGGCCATTAGTGTGTTGGTTATTTGCAGTACAGTTGAACGAATCCATGGTTATTTCTTCATCCTCTTGGCACACAGAAGAATCTATCAATAAATAAAGAAGACAGAGCTGTTTTAACACTTTCAGATAAAATCTGAGCTCTCTGACATTTAATAATGAATACTATTTATAACAGAAGCATTCCCTCACAGGAATCAACAGAAATGAAGACACATGTCATATTTATGAGGCAAACATAATGCAATAAACAAGAAAATGGATGACTTCCTTGGTGTTTCCACTGCCCTTTGAGTTTATTTCTGAAACCTATTTCTGAAAGGTCACAATGGTTGGACTATTTAGGTCTAAATAAAGAAAAAAAGCTGGAAAGAAAGACATTTCCACTAACAGAATGGACACAGCTTCTAATCAACTACAATTCACAGGCACTTATACATACAATCACTCTCTTTCCACATAATGCTACGCATTATTTTCAATACAGATAAATTAATATTTCATAACAAGAGGTGTAAGCGACTTCTCAGATCAAAAAAACATTTTCAGCCTGAGAGTTGTGGGTTTTTTTGCACTTGGAGAAAAAAAATCTTTATAGTTACACCAAGACCACAGAGGATAGTGGCTACACATACCACGATAGCTTGCATTAATTTGTGAAATTCTCCTATTTAGCTGTGAATAATTAGACTATCACATTACAGAAATTATTACCGTTTTGTTTACCCTAATCCACAATTACGTTATAATGTATCCCAAGCAACAGTTCAGCACAGCCTTCATTTTGACTCTGTCAGATACGATTACATTTCAAAAGATTGACTTCACACTAAAACAGTCATTTATTTTTTTAAATGTCAAGTTTAATTTAAAAAGGAGACACTGATTAAAAATGTACCTTGGCGAATAAGCATAAATAAGAGTGATAGCAAAAATGATCATCCATTCATTAATGAATCCTTCTGCTCTCTTGGTACTTTAAAATCAAGCTCAAACTCTTGTCTATTGCAGTTCTCCAATGCCAAATTAGAGAGAGAGTCTTTACCTGTTGCTAGGCACCAGCATTCCCCACCTCAGACCTACTTTCTCTGCCAATGCAACAAAGCACTCAGTGAATGGTCTGTCTCACAGGCTGAAAACTGGCATGACTGCACTATGCAATGAGAGCATATATGCACTCCCAGACTTTGACATGCAAATTCACAAACAGCAAAGATATGATCTGAAATTGAATTACAGACCAAATCAAAAGCCACAAACAACCCTTTTTATGATCTGTAATAGAATTATAGAGCAAAATCCACAAACAGCCAATAATGTGTAGGCTACTTGAATTGTTCAGGCTATACCTTTTCCCAGTCTCTTAAAACATTTACTATTTAATATTAGTGTGTATGCGCTATGGCTTGTGGCTTTGCTAATCTTTTGATATTAGTTCAACAGGGTTTATCACATTACAAATCTACTCAACTGAAACAGTTCCTATACCAGAAAGTAATAAAAAGACTACAATACACAACATAAGCAACCACAGACATAAAGAGACTTCAAGACTCAGATCTTGTCAGCCCTGGAGGAAGGAGGTTAAAAGATTATCCCAGCTCAGAAAAAAAATATTCCTGTAAGTGCAATGCCCCGAACATGAATACTTATGAACAGAATCTGCACACCTTCAAAGCAAGTTTGTTCATGTTCTTACAAGGGCTACATCAAATCAGCCAGAGGGTGAGAATACAAATTGTAACCATTAGAACAAATGTTCTAGGTCCAACCAACTTCAAGTTAAATTCACACATGCACAAAAGAAAACATCTAACAAACTGCCAATATTATCAATATTTTCTTCTAAAACAAAGCTGCAGTTTAATTGCAAAACACATATACTCTGCAAAATTAGTTTTCTTATTCAGTATATATTTTCCAGTAAAAGAATAAAACTAGTACTTCAAATATCCTTCCAACACAACCAATTTGCTTAAGCAAAACTGCTTAAGTTACTTTACTCACGTTCTACAAACTAACTTAAATCATAAAAAAAGCAAAAGCCTGTTGCTAAGCATCAACTTACTGGTATTTCTTCAAACTTCTAACAAATAGAGTGCTGGTCCTGAGGCTGTATAAGCTATGCCAAGTGGGATTCCAACAAATACTCACACACCGCTTCTTTTTAAACACACTACACAAACTTAAATCTTAAAATGCAGAACTGAAAGATAAATGCAGGCTCAATCAGCAATAAAATAGGGCCATGTCATAAGTTTCTTAAAAGAGGAAGAATGGTGAAAATCAAAACTCATATCGCAACCATGTTGATCCAGAAGCATTTATAAACTCAAGTCATTCAAAACTTTTCTACAAACACTATGCAAATCCTGCCACAAAGCAACAGAGCAGGGAAACAGACTCACCAGTACAGCAGTCAAGAGTCCAGGTGCTAAGAGAGAAAACAGATGGGACACCGATTGTGAGATTTCACTAAGGCACCAAGCAGTAAGAAGCAGGTCACATGACCCTACTCTGTCCGTGGAGTGCCCGAGTGCACAGACATGTAGATGCTTGTTGATCGGCCTGCCTCCCTCTCAGGAGGAGTCTGAAGTCCTATAGCTGTCTTTACAGAAACTCTGCCACACCACAACACAGAAATGTTGTCTTTAAAAATATGACTAGTGGGAAACAAGGTCAGAAAGTCTGTAACCATGTCCATGAACATCCAGATTATGTGTCATATAAAAGAGAAGACATTACCATATGTGGAAACGTGATGCAGAAACTGACTCATCAATAACATGATGGTGTGCAACAAACAACTATTTTCATATTGTGCAAGTCAACCGGCATCTGACTGCAAACTACGACTTGAGACAAATGGGTGACAGCTTGTGTTTGCACTGATGTCTTGATCTGCTTTGAAATCGCTCAATCCTTAATTTAAATCCTCAATCAGCACTGAGCAACTGACCTTTATTTTGCTGGTTTCAGATCAGTCCTTTTAAACAAACCCAGAGCATTAATAGGGGATTACAGCAGAATTTACTACACCCATTTAAACTGATTATTGTTCACATCAAATGCATGTATTGCTCTTAAGATTGGAAATTTTACTGTCATTTTAAACCCTCAAACTATTCGGTAAAAAAAACCTTGAAACTTGCCAAACTATGCTGGTGAGCAGGAGGCAGATCTTCTATACTGTGAAACGAGTGATAGCTGCAGGTGGGAATCACAGGAGGCGGGTGTTTTGCGAGGACATTTACAGGGGTCAAAGGTCAAAGACTGTGAGGAAGCATGCAAGTATCCCAGCAGGATGTGCTCTTAAACAAGCTGTTGCTCTACTCTATAACCTCTACTGATCTGAGATTACAGTTTACTTCTGCTGTTCCCTGTAGAGATTTGTAAACTGATGACAATGTCCTTCTGTGTGGGCTCCACTGGATATGACAAAACCACATACACACAAGCTCTTTCTCTTCCTCTCTTGTGCGCACACACCCAATGCATCTCTATGAACAATACTATTCTTATGTACCATCGGCAATTGAATAAGAAGGAAATGAAAATGTGCATAGTGTATCCTTTATACACTGCATGTCCCAACCAAAAGCTTTCATAAAGACCTGCCTTGCTGCATAAATATTCAGTATTCACTCGTGTCCGATCTCCACTTACAATGACACATTCATAGCTAACTATGTTTCATTCATGAATAAAAGCTGTAAATCACAGACAATGAATCCCTCTGAAAGAAAACGTTTGGCAAACTGTGCTTGAAATACACACAGCACAAGCCAAGAACATTCACTAGAAAAATAAAATGTTGATGTGCAATGTGTACAAACAGTGAAAGCAGGTCGAACAATTACAAAGGACTATGTACACAAATAATCAGCAATTACAAGCAAATTTATCCTCAATTCAGATGTAAATAAACAATCAAGGACCAACACCCATGGGTCACATGGTGAAAGGAAAACAAACAGAACAACACCCTGCTGCCAAGATTTCAACAGTGAGAGCAGGAGCAAAGGCCTGTGGGTAGGTCTAATGGTGTCTCTTATAGATAGGCCATATGGAAAATCCAAACCCCCCAAATGCTTCTACAAAGACTTGATGATTGTTATTACTACTGCAAATGTTTAATGAGCATGTAGATTATTTGTACTACAGGCATGAATGACACCTCAAATCTTCAGGTTTGTTGAGGACAGGTATGCCGACATCTGGTGATACAATGTCATAACCCAAGTCATATCAAGAGACCAGAGATTCACATTAAAGCGATACTCCACTTCAGTTGTTTCATATTAAACTGTTAATCCCTTAACTAAGACAAGTTGATGCGTACATCTCTCGTCTCAGTGCGTGCACTCAATCGCTCTGCTGCGTGAGACACTTTGATAGCACTCAACTAGCCAGTTCATTCAATATAAGCCAAGCAGAGAAGCGACCAAACACCTCCACGTTTCCCTATTTAAATACAGTTACACAAGTAGTGTAACTCGACCAAGGACGATGACACAAAATAAAAGTGGATAACTATATTGTATGCGGAATACCACAGCAAGTGCTTGGGAGCACTTCGACTCGGTGCATATATATGTATGGACTCGGCACACTCCGGAAGAGTGAGAGGGGGAGAGGACATTTACAAGCGATGATATTACTGCGCGAGTTGAAGTGCTCCCAAGCACTTGCTGTGGTATTCTGCCATGCAATATAGTTATCCACTTTACACGCTTAGAGAAGCAGTTTCAGGTTCGAAATTTACTGTTTTTAAATGGGGAAGCAATGGGAAGTTCGGGTCGCTTCTCTGCTTGGCAATTACGATCGTAATCTAGCTCTCTGTGCTGCGCATTTACGGAAGACAGCTTCCAGAATCTCCACAGTTCAAACACAGATTGAACAAGAAACTATTACTAAAACATGAAGCAGTTCCAAACTTTAAAACAAGGAGGCAGCAGTTGTTGGGCCACAATCTATAGTGGCTAAGACTTCATAATTTTAAATGTATTTGCATGTATAATTCCAGACGTAGCCTTGTGTTTTATTTTAATTAGACTATGCTATTTTGTGTCTACGACAAACGCGTACAAACATTATAGACATGAATTTTCTAAAAGTACTAATGTTTTAAACGTATTTTTCATGTATATATGCTTTATGACGTTATTTTTGATTTGATCAAGAACGTAAACATGCCAACGCTGTTTGAGTATAACATTAGTTAGCCAGTCAGTTGCTATTGTTGCCAGTCAGATGCTATTGTGTAAAACAAACATGTATAAAGTTAAAAAATGTAGCAAATTATCATTCAGAAACGTTTAGTAAGAGCCGTGATGTGGCGAAGTTCTGCTTGACTCTCTTCATTGCGGCTTTCTCAGTCTGATTCTGCCTGAACCTGATACTGCAGGTTCGACACATATTTACATCTGGACCGGAGCTCATGACATGCCTGTTTCGCCTGGATAAAGGTAATGGGCGTTAATCTTCCGGAACAAGCGTGAGCGACAGTTTAGCCAGATCACAACACACCGGCCAGAACTAACCAATCTGAGCTCACGGACGTGTTTCTGAGGAGTGTTTTCATAGAATCAGGAAGTGAACCGCTCGTTCAGGGGACAGAGGAGAGCGCGGCTGACAATAAAGGTGAAGTTTATGAAAAATAAGACTTTTAAAAAAAAGAAGACTTACACTACCATTTAAAGTTTAGTGTCAGTAAGACTTTTTTAACGTTTTTGAAAGAAGTCAGTTATTTACCATGGCCATACTTATTTGATTAAAAAATACATTAAAACTGTGAAATTTTCTCAATTTTTGATGTAATTTATTCCTGTGATGACAAAGCTGAATTTTACTCCAGTCTTCGATGTCACATGATCCTTCAGAAATCATTCAAATATGCTGATTTGATACTCAAGAAAGATTTCTTATTAATGTTGAAACAGTCATGCTGCTTAATATTTTGGTGGAAACAAATTTCTTCAGGACTTATTTGAAAAGAGCAATCTTTTTTGACATAATAAATGTCTTAACTGTAACTTTTGATCAACTTAACTAATTTTTGCTGACTAAAAAGTTTTCAATTTCTTTTAAATACCTTACTGAGCGCAAACTTTTAAATTGTATAGTGTACATTCTTACAAATAAAAAGAAAAAAGTGAAGAATATCTCTTACTTTTAAAACTTTTTATGATAAAACTGTAGTGCAGCTTGTCGTAATTACACAGTTGACTATTTAGAGTAACATCTGCTTTAATTAACACTCAATATCATGCACTGCTATTCACTTCTCCCTGAGGTAAAAATTCTGTTGCAGTGACTTCATCTTCCCTCAGTCTGAGAAATGAAGCATGCTGCATTTTAATAAAATAAAACCGTCTTAAGCACCTCACCCTCTCCTGTCTCCATAGAAACCCTGGTCTGAGTGAGCTATTGCTGGAGGGCTGAGGCGAGAGGCCTGAGATGGATCGTCTAGGAGCGCTACCCGCTCCGCCGCAATTACCTGCGAGAGAGAGAGCGTCCTGCCTCAAATCAGCACAGCGTTCCTTCAGAGCCACCATCACTCACACGAGAGGAGCGTCTGAGGAGCAGCTGTCACAGACGGCAAGAATTTATTTGTCTCGATTTCCTTCATCATTTACTCCTAAAACTGCCGTCTTTTCATTCCGCCTGTGTTCCTGGATGCGACCCTGGAGGCTGTGCTGAGCCACGGAAGGGATTTATTGATGGATAATTCAGCGTGTGAAGCATTTCCTGTGCGATTCTCACTTCCTTCTGTCTTCTCACGGGGGGACAGACTTTGATTACTGTTTGAGGCATTGGGTGAATATAAAACGCCACTTGCAGACATTCAGATGATGAGAGTTACCCATTTATTAACTAGTATAGACTGTGTGTGTGGTACTCACTTGGAGAGTGAGGGACAGGAGGGTGTTTGACTGGGTGGTTCTTCGGTGCTAAGTGAGGGCAAGTCACAGGAAGACGCCCCCATGCTCGACGGAGCTCTGCTCCTCTGATTGGGTGGTCCAGCTGCTCTCTGAAGGGGGAACGGTACTCCAGAAACTGGCTGAAGAGCAAATGCTGTGTCTGGGACCTGTAATAGAATTTAGAAATATATTTAGATATTATATAAAAGAAATATATTTATAGAGATAAACATTTGTGGTACATACTCAAGCATGTAGCAAGTCTGTACAAATAAACAAGCATATTGCAGTTCATCCAAAAATAAGAAAGTTGCGTATGCTCTTAAGGTTGCATTTAATGATCCAAATACAGTAAAATCTTGTAAAATATGATTAATTAAAAAAAAAAACTGTGCTCTATTTTATTATATTTTTAATAGGGCTGCTCAAAACGATTAATTCGTGATTAATCGCATCCAAAATAAAAGTTTGTGTTTACATAATATATGTGGGTGCACTGTGTATATTTGTATGTATGTATGTATATGTATATATGTATATGTGTATATATATATATATATATATATATATATATATATATATATAGATATGCATACATATACATATATATATACATACACACACATGCATGTATATTTAAGAAAGAAAAATATTATTTATATAGAAAATATTTATATTTATATATAATATAAATTATATATAAATCTATATATAGTATATATATATATTCTTAAATATATACAAGCATGTGTATGTATTTATATATATAAAATAATTATAAACAGTGCACCCACATATTTTATGTAAACACAAACTATTATTTTGGATGTGATTAATCACGATTAATCGTTTGATAGCCCTAATTTTTAAATGTAATTCATTACCGTGATGAAAAAGCTTTTTCAGCATTTCTCCAGTATTCAGTGTCACATGATCCTTCAGAAATCATTCTAATATGATGATTTGCTGCTCAAGAAACATTTTTTTTTATTATTATCAATGTTGAAAACAGTTGTGCTGCTTAATATTTTTATTTTAAGATATGATTTTTATCTTAATAATATTTTTGTGTAAACTGCTTTTAATAGAATCTACGTCTTAACTGTCACTGTTGATCAATTTAAAGCATCCTTGTTAAAATAATTTCTTTAAAAATAAAATAATATGTGTTCCTATAATATTTACTTGAATTTCATTCCATTTTAATTTCCTTAAACTACTTTCATTAAACTATTTCTTTTCAAACTGAAATTCACCTGACAATTCTGACTCCTATTTGTAATTCCAATTCAAATTCAGAAATTGAATTGGAATGAAAAATAAAGGCATTGTCATTTTTAATTGTGAATGGTGCACAACCCTTCTACGTGTGTGTGCAAATAAATGTGTGTCGCTAATGAACAGGTGTTATCACTGAATTAGGACAAGACAACAGACTATTAAATATTCACAGTGGGAAAAAGTGCTTTAGTAAAAGGATTAAACATCAAGGGTGAGGTGTGATAACACAGCATACTGATGTGTATCAGCCTCGTCAAAGAATTGAATCAATCTACTCAATGATTTTAATTAGCACTGCTGTAATTGCTATCAGAGGACACTTTTTTATGTTATGAATTACTATTAAGATAGAATAATGCTTTCAAACAACAATGGTTCTAGATTCAGTTTGGATTAAATATATAAAGTCAGATGACACACTTCCAGGGGCCTGTTTCAGAAAGGAGGTTAAGTGAAAACTCTGAGTATGTTAACCCTGAAATGAGGGAAACTCTGGGTTTTCCGTTTCAGAAAGGGGGTATATCAAACCTGAGAAAGCAGAGTAAGTCAAGCCCGTTTCTGAAAGAGAGGTAACTTATACTCAGAGTCAGTTACCATGGTAACTTACTCTGTGAACCTAACCTGGTCGGGAGCAGGTTTTCTTCAGTAAACCCAGAGTTTCTTGCGGTCTCCTCCCCTTTTTTAAAGAGGAAGTGCTGTTTAAACACCAACAATAATACTAAATTGTATTTAGCCTACACATTCTTTAAGGAATATATATTGTTTGTCCATGGTTTAATTGACTAAATCTGTTTTGCAGTACTTTGCCAAAAAATAAAAGGATTAAAATGTTTGCTAAACTTTTATTTGATTACCACCGTTTGATAATATATTTCTATTAAATCATAAAAAATGGAATAAAAAACATTTAATAGAACTCAATTATTTTTCAAACATAATTTAATAAGTTATTAATAATAAAAAACAAGATGTTAATCTTATTCATAATCAATTATTGAAGATAGTTGATTAGATATGTTTTATTGAACAAATGTTTAATTTATTTAACTGTCATTTTAACAGAGGATAATAATAACTGTAATTTAATAATGCAGTTTATATATTTAATAATTGTTTAATACTATAAACCATGATATTTTCTGAGACGGTAATCATACTGTGAAACTCTCATCCGTTACAACCCCCCACCCCACCCCCGCTGTTAAACAAGTTACTCAGCCAGTTTAAATTAACTACTTTTTACTTGAGTAGATTTTTAGACTGGTATTTTTACTTTTACTTAAGTAAAAATTTATCAAAGTAATAGTAGCCTACTTTAGGTTGAATAACATTCTTCCAGTTTCACCTCTATATTATAAAAGTAAGTTACTCTAAAATAGTTATGAATTATTAACTGACATCTTCAACGGTTTAGTTAGATTAGCCTAATGTAATAATTACTATCTCTAGAAAGTATTGGTCTATATTACTAATTGCTAAATCCTATATCAACCTCAACCACTTAAACAATACAAGGACGAGAGACAAGAAACTGCACTTTTAATTCTTTTAAATTAACAATATACAATTGCATGAATTATTCTTGAATTGATCAAAGTGTGTAGAGGGAGAAGGTTACATAAAAAATATACCTTTTAAAAATGTATGTTAAATCCACTATTGTTTTATACTGAATTGGTCTATAGTTTATGCAGTAGCCTATTTAATGTAATTGCATCATATTTTATTTTAAATTACAGAAGAATTAAGAGTAATCCCTTTAATTAAATTACAATATTTATATTACTTGGTAATTAATCACACCAAACACCTCTTTTTGTCTGGCGCTGTTGCCATGGTGACTCATAATATCTGTGCTCCATTGATAATGGCTTTTTATAGTTGTGGTGCACGCGCTTAACTCAGAGTCAGTCAACTCAGAGTTGATTGAACTAACTCATTTCAGCTGTTCTGAAACTGAAAACTCAGAGTTTCCCATCTCAGGGTAAGTCAACTCAGAGTTCAAGCTTTAACTCAGAGTTGGTTGAACCTCCTTATTGAAACGGGCCCCAGTTCATTCAATACATGTAGGCAACTTTGATGCTTAAACAAACATTTGGGATTCAATTGTTGCCAAGAGGATGTGTACACTGCCTAGCAACAAATCCAACCATACAGGGTTTTATTCCCTTTCAATGAATTTCCCCCTGGAGCTCAATTAAAAGAGTTGACAAAAGTAGTACTTTAAAACTTGTATGGCCTACAGCATAAAGAAGAATGTGTCAATGTTATAAGAAAAATCGAAATAATTGGGGACATGGGTTGGAATGGATAAATAATGGATATTATGTAAATGTTTTTTTCTTTATTAGGCTACACAAGAAGAAAAAACATCTGAGAAGTGGTTGGAATCAATTAACTGACATCATCTGACTGTATCACAGTGACAAAGACAAAAAGATGATATGTCATGATTATGATGATAAGTATAAGACAAAAAAGTACAGTCAACTAACAACTAAGAGGAATATTACTTGCCAAAGGCAAAACAAGACAAACTTGCTTTGGTGAGTAAATAAAACGTGACGATTATGTTTACTAGGAACTTACAAAGAATGACAGTTAAACAACTTTTAAAACTGCACATAACACTATTAAGCAAGCCCAAAGGTTATTATTTCTACAGAAGCTCCACAAATGTTCCTTCGCATAAAGTCACCAAAGGAAAATATAAGGAGTAAAATCTTAGTGTGTCTTCACAACTGATACAAGTGATGCTGCAAATGACAAAATGACCTGCTTTTCACTAATATGCACAACAAAAATCCCCTTTTCAAAACAGTAAATACAATCTTAGTGTGTCTGTCTTCACAACTGATAAGGAGAGAAAACAAGTGAACACATGTTGTCAGTGATAAGTGGAATCGCAATGTTTCAAGTGAATAGTTTTAAAGAAGTGAATAATATTCTCAGTCTATGAGAAAATAAAAAACACGTGTGCATGTGGGATTACTCCACCTAACACTCCTTTTCCTAAGGGTTCCCAAACCACTGATATCACCATAATCACAACTTCAGATGGATCCAAATGTGCTGTAATGATTTTTAGTCAATAAATCACATTATGTTCACAATATAGGCCTATGTATGTAATATAACAATGGCAATGTGAGGTTCCTTCTGCATTCAAAGATAAACAGCTTTTACTCTTTTCTCCCTTCCCCCTTAGAATTCATTTGATCTAAAATAATATGAATCTGGGTGCCTTCAAATATAAATAATTTAAGCCACTGTGGTTGGATAAACCCAACATGTGACATTGGCTTCCTGGCTGCTAAACCTTCCTCTAGACCACACATGAAAATAAAGGCATCAAACCTGAAATCATATGTAGGACAGCCCCTGTAATCAGAGTAAATAAGCAGTACTTTAACAACCCCAGACTTGATCTCTTTGTGATCATATTATGAAAGAATGATAGACTGGCTGCACCCTGGACTTCAACCTTAGGCAGATTTCATGCAAGAGCAACAACACTGAGATGAAAACTCTGCTTATGGCTTCAATTAGGGTTTGAAGGGTTTGGTCATTTGCGTGTTGCTGCATCCCGGCCTCTCACAGGAGATTCCTGGGAAAGAGTTGCTGGCAAAGCTGCCAGGTTTGACAAAGAGTGGGGGCAGGTGAGTCAATGTGTGCAAAAAGAGACAGACAGAGATAAAGAGAGACAGGCAAGACTAGACCAAGTCTCAGGCCTAAAGGAAGTGACACAGTCCTAATCAGCCCAACCCAAACTAAATCAAACGTATTTATAGGAATCAGTAGAATAATGTTTCTCAGGAAAACATTGGGAAATGCTTGTTGAAATGGGTGTGTAATGGTTACGCAGAGGCTGGTACTAAAAGGTTGCCTTTGTGCCCTCAAGCAAGGCATAATCCCAGGCTGCTCCAGGGAATTGTCAATATCATGAGTCACATGACTCACTTGTTGAGGAAGCATCTGTCTCATATTATTTTGAGTCTCATTATTAAACTATTATTACTAATTTTATGAAACAGAGGAAATGCAGAAATGTGAAGCTTATACATGCACTTAAACTCCTCATTAAATATATACATATATATATATATATATATATATATATATATATATATATATATATATATATATATATTATAGAGCCCAACCGATAAAGGATTTTGAAGGCCGATACCGATTACAAATATTTTTTGGTTTTAAAATCCAATATGCCGATATATCGGCCAATATTTTTTTTTTCCCGAAACGCGCAACAAAACATCAGATTTCTCTATCATTCGTTATTTGTAGTTATTTATGAGTTTTAAAATATTATGATCATGCATTTTAAAAAGAAATTTGTTTCTTTTATTGTCACAACAGAACAGACTGATGATAGTGGCATTAGCTAGCTTTGTGGTTAGCTAGTCTATGATGAGCCATAATTTAGCAATGGATGACATCATACTGCAAAGTGTAAAACATACATTTTCAATATAACAGGCCAAGGAGAGATGATTAGTCTTATTGCTATAACTGTCACAGCGCTATTTAAGAAATACTTCAGTCACATTGTCAAAAGTTAAAAGGACAGTCAGTCAACTACACTGTAACAACGTAACGTAATTATTACTAACTAATTCCCGACTGATGGGGATGTTCTTTAAATTGTTATTCAAGCAATGTATGTCTCTTGACCAACTCAACGAGTGTTGCCAACAGGGACAGTGTAGAGTGCCCGCTGGTGGACAAACTATACAACTCCAACACTCATGACATGGTTCAAGCAGTGTTTCGTCCGTATTTATTTTTTTATTTTTGAAATATTCATTTATCGGCCATTATAACTGCCGATACCGATAATTTAGAAAATGCCTAATATCGGCCAATAATATCGGCATGCCGATATATCGGTATGACTCTATATATATATATATATATATATATATATAAAAAGCAGGGCAGTTTCAACAATTTGTTTTAAGACTGGAATCCTTAACCTTACAGAACTCTTTTCTCAGAAGATCTTATTTCCTTACAATATGACCCCTTTCGGAAACTGTTTACATTGCATTTCCCTGTTTTCTAGTATTGTCAATGGTTTTTAAACAAACTGAAGGATGATAGATTGTTTACGCTAATTCACGCAGCCGCCATTTTGAAATGGCTCGGGTGGGAAGAAATCCGGAAATGTCGCCTTTAATCATAGGAGTCGCGAATGTGATGGCATATTGTTGTGCTTAATGTAGAAATTAGTTCTAAAAATGTACATACATTTCTTTCATACTTTAGAGTAGACTATATACAGTGAAATTCATTTATAAATAAAATTATAATTTTTTATATAATTCAGAACGTAAAAAAAGAAGCAGGAATGAAAATTTGTGGCCAATACCGATAACCGATATTAATATTTCTGTTATGACCATTACCGATATCTACAGATGTTGATGTCTCTGTATAGAAACATAGCGATCTGTATAGAACACATAGCGAGGATTAGAGCCGCATGATATTGGTAAAAAATGACAATGGGATATTTTATTTTTCTGCGATATAAAACAATTTCACCAGATGTCATTCACATAAATCGAAAAAACTTTACAATAAGGTTCCATTTATTAAAGTCTAGTTAACTACATTAGTTAACATTCTATTAGTATTGGTTTCTATGCGGATTTACTCCATGACAAAACCAGTCATTCTAGAATGATTTATTCTTTCCAAACAGAGCTCTATTTGGAAAGAATGAATCATTCTAGAATGACTGAGTGGTTTTGTCATGGACAAAAATATGCCTTAGTAAGGCTGACAAAAAACAGTGTGCCCGTTTAAAGTCTTCCTCTGCTTGATGTTTAAACTGACAGGACTTGCGTTAGTAATGTATTCGCTTGTGCAAAAACAAACATCCCCGCCCACACACTCACATCTACACGCACGTCAAATAAAACAGGAATGATTATCGGCCTGTTCACATCGGCAAAACTTTTTTTTAATTGATCATATCGGCCGATTTTACATCGGTGGCCGATATATTGTGCACCACAAACTATATAGATCTCTTATATTGGATATTAACATCCAATAGTGTAAATCACGGCAGCAACTTCAGGTTGGTAGACCAAAGCATTGTTGTCTATCTGTACTTCAGGGGTTCTTCCCATTGGAGCCTTGCTTTCGGTTTCAAAATGGCGGCTGGGTGAAATCGGCGTATTGTATTGAATCCTGAACATCCCTTCAGGGAGCATAGCACGTGAATCCCAAAGTGAGATTCCACCTTTTATGCAATAACAGATTTAAGAAGTTCTCATACCTTTTACCTGCGTTGAGGGAGGAGGAGAGGGTAACCATGGTTTGTCATCAGAACTGAACCCAGGAATTCGTCTGCTCTGTCTTGTGGCCACGTCCACATGGTACTTCTGCCCAAGTAGAGCAGTCCAGCACAGGCTGGTCTAAAGAGGGCTGGAGGGGGTCCTCATCTACAGAGCAGAAGAAACAATACACAAACACGGTAAGTGAAATACAGCCTCTGCTCAATTGAAATGTCACAGCTGAATGTTAAATCTAGCAGGGTGCAAGAGCTCTGGACCGTTCCTGCAGTAATCACTATGGAGAACTGACCCAAGGACACAGGAATCTCACAGAAAGGTCTGAACACAAAACTCAGACAGAGTAAAACAAACTGATACCCAATTCACAAAAGGTTACATGTCTTTATAATTCCTAATGAATAGTGCAAAACTACTTTTCGTCATCTATAGCCTTTATTTGCCATGTAAAGTAACATTCAACAGTCCTTCTTTCCAAGATTGGACAAGGTTTTCCAATTGTGTAAAACTGAGAAAGGTAGTACGATTATAATTTTTTAGACAAATGAAAATAAGGCTGTGAGGGATAGAAGTACAGTGTGTTCAATTGGTTTATCCTGCGGTTTCACAACATGCCAATTGTTCAGCTGACAAATTGTTAAACTTTAAACTGTTTTGGAAGTTGCGAGTTCTGAAAATTACATGACCTAGTGCCTTTATACAGTACCTAACATTGTAAAGACTGAAGATTATGTCTATTATTGACTGGTCAAATAGGTACTTACATTTACATTTTTTCATCAGCACAGTATTCAAGGTATACATTTTTTACCATGTTTGATACCAGAAAACCAAACCCACAAAATATCTAGAGACTTGTGAGTGAAGACAGTGTTTGTACTGACCTGCCTGTGACTCCTCGTCTGAAAAGGCGACCCACCCCGGTCTCGGAGTTCCAGTTCTGCTACTGGCTCTAGCAGCCATGGGGAGTTGTTCTGTCCTGTGTCTTCAGTTGCTTGCACCTGGTAACTTTGTCTCACTCCAACAAATCTTGAACGCCATGCCCACCTAAGGAAGGCTTAAGAAGAAAAAAGAAAACATTTTTCATTGGGGATTTGATCCATTTTAATATGAAGATATTTTACTTTTAAACTACTGGCCAAACAGTTATTGTTGTCGAAAAAATTAAAATAAAAATACAAACAAAAAAAGGCTTGTTTTTTAAACAGAACATAAATGTAAATACAGTATACAGTCATGTGTCATGTGATCCTTCAGAGTGGATTTGATGCTCAAGAAACATTTCTAATTCCTGTCAATGTTGAAAACTGTGATTTGTCAATATTTTTAATTAATAAAAAGTTAAATAAATAAATGAATACATATACACATAGTATGTAGTCAGTAAGACTGAATCAGTAAGAATAAATATAGTCAGTAAGAATATATTTATAATATTACAAAAGATAATTTTTCACACATGCACACGCACACACACACACACACACATATATATATATATATATATATATATATATATACTATATATATATATATATATATATATATATATATATATATATATATATATATATATATATATATATATATATATATATATATATATATATATATATACACATATACATATACACATATACATATATATATATATATATATATACATATATATATATATACATATACATATATATATACATATATACATATACATATATATATATGTCACATACATAATATATATATATATATATATATGTGTGTGTGTGTGTGTGTGTGTGTGTGTGTGTGTGTGCGTGTGCGTGCGTGTGAAAAATTATCTTTTGTAATATTATAAATATATTTAATGTAACTTTTGATCAATTGCATGCTTCCTTGTTGAATAAACGTATTAATTCAAAATCTTACTGACCCCAAACGTTATTTACTGTTCAGGTACAATAGTGTATATGCACAAAAATTATATTAATAAATTATAATTTTCCATATTTTTATTAAAACATAGCTATGCATCTGAATTGTCACCTGTGAACTTCCATTGACAAGAGATTTTTTTTTAAATTGATTTTAACTTTTCAACTTTGTTAATTTATGTTAAATTAAGATGTTATTAAAATGTCTTTCTTAATGACCGATTTCATGCAGGTTTTGACACAATGAGTGTGTGTGGGCACAAAATAGTTTTAACAACAACAAAAAAGGTGCATTTAAATAATCACAATATATTGTGTGATTTTGAATAGTCAATAAAAAAATACAAAATATAATGTACAGTAAAGACTCATTATAGTGACCAGCCCTATTGCTTATTTAAAATAATGAAGAATCATTACTTTACGAAATTGCTCTACTGGCTTTACAGGATGAGCTACGTTTGCATTTGTTGAGAATACAAAAAGGTTGCAAATTTGAGGCTTTGCCAGCAAGAATTGCAGCAGTAGCTTGTGTAAGTGTTTTTGACTGCCAAACAGAAAACAACATACCCCAACCTTTCTATACCAGATGGAGGCTGTGTAAAGCCACAGGAAAGACTACTGATAAATGTCTGACAACTGAAAACTATTTATAACACAAAAAACTACTACCGGCTACCGCCCCTCTGGCTTCTTAGATGCAACATCATACATTAAAGCAGTGTGTTGTAAATATAATCAAAGTTTGTGTCAAGGACCAATGCACTCTAATGTCTCATTAGTGTTCACAGGAACTGGGTGACAAATGCACCACCTTAAAGTCGCAGATGCCCCTCAAAGGTCACAAAGGAGGAAAGGCACAGTAACAAAAGCTGAGCACCATTGTGATCAGGATTTTTCCACATCAGAGAGGGGCCTATTTTCTCTACTAAATCAAGACCATGCAGGAAACACACTTGGACGTCCTGGACAATCTAGTAAATTGGAGCCAATTCCGTAACATTTTTTCACTCTGATTAATCTCCTTTGCATTCACAATCCGGCTACACGCTACCCTTCCTCAGCCCCCTTTTTCACACCAAACAAAGCAAGCACCTCCCTCCAACTAGCGAATTCATTCAACATCTCACAACACCCATACTTACTGAAAAAACAACAGCCGTCATTTACTGATTTGAATGCCGTCTATCAACACTATATTCCTCAGCCATTCCTTGTCCGGTCATGTAACTGTATTTAAAAGCTAAAGTTTCTTCTTAGTCATAAATTTGCGTCAAGTTTTAACTTGACAAAAATAAAACCATGCTGACGGGGCTAAAAAAAATTAACAGGGCTTTCAGGTCCTAAAACGAAACAAAGTCGAACACCAGGTACCACAATATTCTCTGAACTTGTGAAATGGCCTAAAACTAATAAATAAGTGTGAAGTCCGCACACTAAATATTACTGCTCCAAAGGATTTATTAAAAGGCAACTAGGGCTGTCAAACGAATATAATTTTTAATCTAATTAATTACATGATGTGCCGATTAATTAGGCCTTCTCTAATTAATCGCACATCAAATTTGACTGAGAATTACCCCCAAAAGATCATTCACCCCACGTTTCACAGACAAGGCTTAAGCCTATAGTCCCAGACTAAAATGTTTGAGCTGTTGTAACTGAAAGTAACTTGCACTGACATATCTTCAAATATGTCCTTGCCATTGGTTTGTCTCAGGATGCAAACCAGTAATGTTTTTTTTCCTAAGGCGCGTTTATAAAAGCTACTTAAAGGTACAATATGCAGGATTTTTGCAGTAAAATATCCAAAAACCACTAGGCCAATGTTATATATTTTGTTTAGTTGATTACTTACAATATTCCAAATGTTTCCAACTATTTGTAAATCGTGAGAAAACTGAGGTTTTTAACCAAGGAAAAAGGCGTGTGAGAAAGGGTGAAGAGTCGCCAGTCAATGACGTCATATCCGCATTACCCCAGTTTCCGCCAGGTTTGACCTCGTACTGCAATAGTAACCATTGCGACAACGTGGACAACTGGGTCGGTTAAGCCGGTTAGGCATGCGGATGCGTGAGCATCCCTAGCAGGGTTTTGTTCAAACATTATGGACCATGGAAAGCAGACTTTGAAACAAAAGAGGACTAAAACGAAGATCAACATCTTTCGAGATGCCGAGAGCTCCACATCCGTGACTAACTACGACTTGACAGAGACGCAAGTGTTGCATGTTACTTGAGCAAACTAAAGTATATAAAACTATTCAATGTTATATAGTTCAACATGATAAAAAGTTAGAATATGATCTGTTATTCTCTAATGTTAATCTAGCTTAGTCTCATATAGCCAACAAACAACCTAACTAACATTCAACACACTCAAATGCCGTTTAGTGTGATAGTGAAACTATTGGAGCAAGTGAAGCAGCGGTGCATTACCTCAAGTTTAATTCCTCTAATAAACTGACCAGTATCTCAGCGTGTAGTTCAGAAAAATGAAATGTCCTTATTCCTTTATATCCACGTTGCGTGAGGCACTGGTATACGTCTAGCAATCACACCCTGCTTCAAATAGTCATGTTAAAAACATCTAAGCATTCACTCATCCATATAAAATCCATCATCTTGATGACAAGATCCATAATTCCGCTTAATGCGGAATATACGTACACCTTTGTTATTGTAAGAGGTTAACGACCCCTGGTGGCGAAACAATCTTGCATGTGGTACCTTTAAATGTCCTAATTGAACTAAGGTCTAATCCAGGTTTAATCTAAGCCATGTCTGTAACACCAGGCCTTAAAGTCATTATTGTGTGAAATGAGAAAAGCATCATGTAGACATTACAAAAAGTAGTTTTAGAAATAAATATTTAATTTGATTCAACATAATTTATTACACAAACTTAAGTTACATCAGCCATGATTTTTTTTTTCAGAAGCTGCATCAGAATTGATATTTAGATAGGCCTATATTTACAGACCAAAACAGTTTGGTTACCAACATTCTTCAAAATATCTTATTTTATGTTATGCAAAAGAAAGAAAAAATGTGTCATACATGTTTGAAACGACACATGTTGTCATGAGCAAACTCTGGAACTGCATGTTCACTAGAGCCAGACCGATATATTGGCAGGCCGATATTATCGGCCGATATTATGGATTTTCCAAATTATCGGTATTCGGCAGTTATAATCGCCGATAAACGAATATTTCAAAAATAAAAACGGACGAAACACGCTTCAACTATGTCATGAGGGTTGGAGTTGTATAGTTTGTCCACCAGAGGGCACTCTACACCATCCCTGTTGGCAACACTCGTTGAGTTGGTCACGATACATACATTGTTTGAATAACAATTAAAAGAACATTCTCATCAGTTCTCTTAACTCAAATAAGCATAACAACATTTGTGACTATCATGTCCAGTTTTGCTGCTTTTGAATAAGCTGAGAGTGAAGCGGAATTAGCTAGTAATAGTTACGCGTTACGTTGTTACAGTGTTGACTGACTGTCCTTTTAACTTTTGACAATGTAACTGAAGTATTTCTTCTATAACGCGTGACAGTTATAGCAATGAGACGTAATATCTCTCCTAGGCCTGTTGTATTGAAAATGTTTGTTTTACAATTTGCAGTATGACGTTATCCATTGCTAAATTATGGCTTATCATAGACTAGCTAACCACAAAGCTAGCTAATGCCACTATCATCAGTCTGTACTGTTGTGACAATAAAAGAAACAAGTTCCTTTTTAAAATGCATTATCATATTGTTTTAGTTAAAACTCATAAATAATTACAAATAACTAATGTTAGGGATATCTGTTAATGTTTTGTTGCGCGTTTCTGAAAAAAAATTAATAAATAAATATATCGGCCAATATATCAGAATATCGGATTTTAAAACAAAAAAATATTTGTATCGGTATCGGCCTTCAAAATCCTTTATCGGTCGGGCTCTAATGTTCACTATCCCAAGACAATAGGAGTGTCCGAGCTCACCAAACCAAGAATAAACAGACCAGACAGAGATCCCAGACAATTTTACTTCATCAAATCTGGCAAACACACACAGATGCAAATGAAATTCCACTATCTGACTAGATTTTAAATTATTGTGAAAACTTTGAATTCTGGCCATTTTAGTTGCTCTCTGGAGCCTTCAGAGTGTGCAGCCAGAATTTCAAAGCAACACCAATGTGTGCAGCTGCAAAATCTTACAAAACTTCCATCCACTGACTTCTCAGACTCCAACAGGCTTGGGCTTTGGCAGTCTGTCAGTTATGTCAGTGGTGCATGCAGTCATCCACAAGATATGTGCACAATATTCGGACGTCTGGCATAGCTGGCCCGCTAAACTCTCTTACTGTGTCAAATCTCTCACTCACACAACCATCCGAGAGCTCATGATCATGCATGACATCATTATTCAGCTTATAGACGCTGCATCATTTTTCCTGCCATCAGAGCTCACTCTTAGTGAATTTGCATCACAGTACATGTGGATAGGAGGACAGTAGTAAAGAAGACAAACAAACCAAAAAGGAAAAACAAAGTGTCTAAATGCAGGAATAAACACTTATTATCTTTGTGGCGGTGCTTCAATGTTAAGCCACACCTGGACCTCAAAATGCATGGTTGTCACGGACGGTCTACATATGTGACTATAGCAGAGGGCAAGCATCAGGTGCATCATCTCATCATGAGAACAAAAACATTATTTACTATAGCGTCTGAGTCAGAGGAGCCCATATTAAAGACAAAAACTAAGAAAAATGAAAAAGCTCATAACACAATTACTACATCTAGAACTAAAATAAAATTAGGGATGGACCAATATGAAAATGTTTGGCCAGATATCAGATAATTCTTTATAATTCAAAGCCAATGACCGATATATCGGCCGATAAACTTAAATCCAAATTTTTATCTAATTTTGAGAGCCTGATAACAAAAACAAAAGTCTCACAATTAAATCCATGTCCCAAGCAAACAATTATAATGATGTTCTCATTATAGTGTTGTACAGCCAATATGACAGATTTGCGTTGCACATGTTGTCCCGATTTCAATCATATTTCAAGAAATTCAAAAACATAAACAGTTTTCAACAAGTGTCTCAGCTGAAGGGAATAATACATTATTTATCGTCTATATCGGCCACATTTTCTTACCAGGCCGATAACGAGTAACATTAAAAATGAACATATATCGGCCGAATACCGACAACGCTGGCCGATATATCGTGCATCCCTAAATAAAATATAAACATTTCAGCAACTGCAAAATATTAATAAATACTATTAATATAAAAAATAAAACTGGGTCTATGGTGTCAAAATAAATGACAGATAAAATTAATTGCATTCCATCAGACATACAGTATGATATTTGTAAATAATTAAATAATTAGTAAAAGTGTGGCTGGAGTAGTTTTGCAATGTGACAAAAACAGGTGTCTGATTCCAGACAACTTGATTATAATTGAAGAAGTGATCAAGAAGATTTGAGTGGTCTAGTTTTGTTTTGCATCAGTCAAGTCAAGGGGCCAGAGCAGAGCCATATCAGTCACCTTCACTTCTGCACATGTCCCATTCTGTGCTTGGCAAGAGACTCCGTCATTCCCTACAGCTTTATCTCATGGAGTGAGCTTGCTGGGCTGTCTCACTAACACTCAGCAATAAACCAAAAGACAACAAAGACTGGTTCGATTTTAATAAAAAGCGCATACAACCCCCTGCCTCCCAAAAGTTCTCAGCTTCATGCCAAGTTTACAGAGAAACTGTTTACAGAGCAGCGAAGCTCACATGAATAACACCATAATCTCCAGACACTACCAGAAAATCCTGCTGCGCTCAGTCTTCAAAGACACTGCCACCAGCTCCAAAACAAGTAAAACGAGTAAAAACAAATACAAGTAACTGAATCCATGTATAGGTAAAAAGGTCAATCCACCACCTGGGACAAATAAATGCAGCAAATGAAGGACATTTACCCATGGATAGCAACACTTGTAGCCAGTCTATAAAGATAAATAGTGCAAGCTGACAACTACACCATTTCTTTTTACATAAGTGAGACTAAATATAATTGAGTTAATGCAGTCAGGTAAAAATACACAAGGGAGAAAAAAAATTTTATATGTCGATAAAAATGTCAATCTCAAAACCTGCTAAAGGTTCATACAGGGTCTATTCATCATGTATTGATTTATATCTGAAATGCCATATTTATTTAGGGTTAGTCTATGAGAAGATTTTAGCTAATAAAATAAAATGGTGCTTCATATTCTGGTAAATCCTAGCAAGGACATTGAAATTTGTGTGTTTCTAATTCTATAGACAAAAGCAACCCGTACAAGCCCCTTTCTAGCAATGACTCGGCAAGAAAAAGGTTTCTGACATGCTATGTTACTCACATAACTATACAAAACAACAAAAACATGGGCACCACCGCCTCCATATACTTTTCAGCAGTTTCAGTTTCACTGATTCCCTGAGGAACTGAACGCCTCTTACAAACATTTACCATGGTAACCACGGTTTCTGTACCATAGGCTACCATAGTTACTAGTTATTGTGATTACAAAAAACTAATTAATTTTAATCAGTAATTTTCAGTATTGTCCACCACTGTCATTAAAGATATTCTCGGCAAGAACCATTTTATTTTCTCTGTTGATGAATTTTAAATAGAAACTGAGGTGTGATCTAACAAAGGTATTGTCTCATTTTAAATTAGTTGGCATTGGGCAAGAGGTATTAGAAGGGGCATTTTAGAAACGCAACTTTAGAAAAGTATTTGATTGGACAAAAATCTATGCAGTGCAGCATGAATCATCAACCTTTAAAGTATCACCTGAACTTTTAAGACAGTCTGAATACTGACTAAAAAATATAATTAAAGTTAGCCAATGATTTTTTTCTTTTCTTTTTTCACAAAATTATGATAAGACGCTGGATTTCATCACAATGTTTTTCTTGATTTTTTTTTTTTTTACCGTGGTAACCTGGGTAAAATTAATGACTAAGGGTCTTCAAAATCATTGATGAACCCTTCAAAAATTCTGAACATGCAAAAATGGCGTCATACATGTATCAAAAATAAAATGTGACAACGGTAGATAAATGTATTCATTATACAATTGTGGCAGATCGATGAGTGAAACAACACACTATAGGCAAAGTACTGGGACTTTTAATTTTATAATAATTTTAGCTGCAGAAAATGCTCGTGTCGCACAACATAATCAGATATGATCGTTTCCTTTCATTATCATCTTAAAATATGCTAATCAGACAACAACAAATCCCCTGTGTTGAGCAAGACAAGCTTCAGCATGTAACAATGGCACAAAAACAACTAGAAAAGTATCCTTATTACATCTACTTCACATAAAAACATCTTCCATATGCGTGTTCAGATGTTTGATAACTTTTTGCCACGTATTAAACATACCCTGCTGCCAATGTAAACAAAGCACACGCGCTTACAAACAACCTGTTGCAACATGTGAGACATATAAGTTTCATGGTAACTTAAATATTTATCCTAAAACATATACCTCTGAAAATAATTCAAGATTATTACGCAAATTAAGTCGACAGTATGTAAATAACACAGCGACAAGGCAAAAATTAAGTGCACATGAATATTTACATACCGATACCGTGTTGTTGAGTCTAAGCAGATTGTAGCTTTCACTCGCTCCCAGTGAATCAGCGCTAATGCCCCACCTTACTCGCAGCTAATTGGACAGTTGAAACAGCGCTGTTCGAGGCCCCACCTTTGTGTCAGATGATTGGACAGTTACCGCAGCGCTGCGTCAAATGTCCAATCAGATGCATTTGGTGGAGTATTGAAGAAAGTTGCCCCCAGATTAGTTCTCATGGCTCTGCCCTAAACGCATCACAAGGATTAAAAAGTGCGTCTAAATAAATACATATCATATTATATAAAATATATTATGTTATTATTTAAAGTGAGAACTGTTTGTTCTAAAAAAAAGATCTCTGTTGAGATTAAAAAATACCCCGTGGGCTTTCTTTGTTTGAAATGATTATGGATTTACATACATTATTATTTAATATGTTATTAACGAATTGGATCTGTTGGATGTAGCCTCCATTTTTGTTTGGATATGTGTGTTTTTTGGCTTGGCTTTGTGTGGCCTTTTTTAAACAGCAATTCCTATGAATTAATCATAAAATAAACAAACAAAATATTGAAAGACAAGATGCTTGACTTTTTAACATTTCTGATTAAAGTCAATTGGAGTGATGTATTTTATGTAAAACATAAATGTTTCCTACAGGGGGCGCCAAAGTTCTTATAACGCTTGCCATTCAATTTAACTTTAGATCAAGTGTCTACGAGCCACATACGCATGTTGTTGTTGTTGTTGTAAAAATGGACTTTTTGTAGGGCTAAATCATTTATTATAAAAAGCATTAAATTAGCCTAAAATAAATGTAAACATTAAATGCTTTAGGCCTACACCAGGGCCCCGATGTATATCTTTGAAAGCTTCCATAGTTTTCTATCTGAGGAAAGACTCTTATCAATATCATATGAAACTGGCTATCTGATTCTTTATTCTTTGTTTTCCATCCAACGGCATCTGTCTGTATGATCACCAAGACCTCATGCTCAGGCAGCTGTGTGTTAAGGTTGCGGGTTCTTTGAACCCATTCCTGTCTATCAACCTGTCATTCTTTGAAAAAGCCAGGGACCTTTTCCCAGGGACCCCGAGAGGGAAGAGAATAAGAAGGTAAAAAGGTAAGCGCAAAACAACTTTTATGTCACCACATCCATCACTGAAAGGAAATCTTTATTTATAGTAATAGCAGTGGGGTGATTTCTGGCTCTCTTTACATGAAATGGCACAGACCCCTGCCAAGCTCTCAGTGTCCTTAATGAAAGCGCTCACTCTCTCACTCGGTCTGTGTTAGCAAGTTGCATAACTACTAGTGACGCCCGTGCAGTCTCTCACTGTTGCCAGGGATGGCGGGCATCTGCCCTCCCATAGAATAGTCATCACTTCATTCCTGTAGTGTAGTCGTACATCTGAGCCCTTCTCAATTACAACTGTATTGACAAAGAAGTTTGTCTTCAGAGAATACAGAGAAATGTGCTCTCTTTTATAGCTTAGGAACCTAATGGTGTTTCAAGCTGTTTTTCATTTAAATCTAGGCCTATGTGTTCACTTAAGAAATAATATATAAACACAGTATATATACAGCTATGGAAAAAATTAAGAGACCACTGCCAAATCAGCAGTTGCTCTGGATTTATTATTTATATTAAAAATAATAAATCCAGAGCAACTGCTGATTTGGCAGTGGTCTCTTATTTTTTCCATAGCTGTATACTTTTTTTTTTACAGAAATACCCCCTCTTACACTTCCTCCTACAATGACGTAAAATTAAGATTTTTGCGTCTTTGTAGGAGGAAGTGAAAAAAGTAAATAGCAGATTTCTCTCGTCTCAGGGGAAAATGAGAGAGTATTGCACGACCATTCAATCGTAGAACTGTGTTTCTAACAATGGAAAGCTTAATGCAAATGGGTGGAGTGTCCCTTTAAGCAATTTTAAGCGTGGCATGGTTGTTGGTGCCAGACGGGCTGGTCTGAGTATTTCACAATCTGCCCAGTCACTTTGACTGAAATGACCACTCGTTACAACCGAGGTATGCAGCAAAGCATTTGTGAAGCCACAACACGCACAACCTTGAGGCGGATGGGCTACAACAGCAGAAGACCCCACCAGGTACCACTCATCTCCACTACAAATAGGTAAAAGAGGCTACAATTTGCAAGAGCTCCCCAAAATTGGACAGTTGAAGAATGGAAAAAATGTTGCCTGGTCTAATAAGTCTTGATTTCAGTTTCAGAATTTGGAGTAAACAGAATGAGAACATGGATCCATCATGCCTTGTTACCACTGTGCAGGCTGGTGGTGGTGGTGTAATGGTGTGGGGATGTTTTCTTGGCACACTTTAGGCCCCTTAGTGCCAATTGGACATAATTTAAATGCCACAGCCTACCTGAGCATTGTTTCTGACCATGTCCATCCCTTTATGGCCACCATGTACCCATCCTCTGATGGCTACTTCCAGCAGGATAATGCACCATGTCACAAAGCTTAGACCATCATGAGACAAGTTAGTTTTACCCTACTGATGCCTGTGTCGTTGCAATAGTAATCCTGCTCATTACGAGAGGAACCACAGGTTCAGACATATGGTGCGATGCTTGCGAAGCCTTGGCTGAGAAGCCACTGGTGCGAAGCTACCATCTGTGGGATTATGACTGAACGCCTCTAAGTCAGAATCCCGCCTAGAAGGAACGATTCCGCAGTGCTGTGGGACTTTGATTGGATAGCTGGCTCACTCGGGGTCACCGAGGAAGGCCGTCCGTGACCGGAACCGGGGTGGCCAAAGAGCATCACCCCTCTCCCTTATCGCACCTCAAGTTTGTGGAGAACCCCATGCTAAATGACTTGTAGACGCCTTGATTATGGTGTGGGGATGTTTTCTTGGCACACGTTATGACCATTAGTGCCAATTGGACATTGTTTAAATTACATGTTTAAATGACATAAAGTGACATGAAGAACTGTTATAGGTTCTTTAAAGAACCTTTAAAAAGGGTTCTTTGCAGTACCGAAAAAGGTTCTTTATGGCATTAAGAAAAAATAGGTTCTTCAAGGAACCTTTCAGTGAAGGGATCTTTGGGCAAACCAAAAAAGGGTCTTCTATGGCATCGCTGAGAAACCCCCTATTTGGTTCTTCCTGGCACCTTTATTTTTAAGATTGTGGCAGAGCTGTAAGGATGATGGCCACAGGGGGAGCTGAGGGAGGGAGGAGCCAAGGTGGAGCAGACTGGCCGACGAGCTGAGTTGGAGTGACTGGCTTGGTGGCTGGAACCAGAGCCAGGGGATCCACTTGCCAAGGTTGAGCTGGAGAATGGTAGGCCCGAGGAAATACGAGCTGCATGGAGCTACAACCAATAGCGGAGGAGCCAAGGGACTAGAGGGAGCCAGTGGAGGCGGGGCCAAAGGACTGGCTGGGCCGGACCAGCAGAGATGCAGGAGACTTGGAGCTGGGTGGGACCAGTGGCTTCACAGGAGACTTGGAGCTGGGTGGGACCAGCCGTGTCACAGAAAACTTGGAGCTGGGTGGAACCAGTGGTGTCCCAGGAGACTTGGAGCTGGGCAGGACCAGCAGAGTCACAGGAGACTTGGAGCTGGGCGGGACCAGCAGCGATGGGAGACTTTTCCTTATGGGAAAATCCTCTTCCAAATCCATTTGTAGGGACCTGGCACAGCTCACCCTCAACGGTAGAAGTATGGGCAGGGCTCCATCTCATGCCCTCATACTCCACCAAAATACCCTCCTCACAGGATGACGTGCCTTGCATTGCTCATTTAAGCTATCAAAAAAAAACACACACACAGGGAGCGGTCGGGGAAAGTAGGTCAGTTATTCTGCCTTGGTTGGTGGTTGAAATCTAACAAGAATAATGAAGGAATTCAATCTAAATCGTTTTTAACCTACAAACAGAAGAACAAAGGAGAATCTCAGAAGAACATTCACACAAACCACATTTAACATTAATGATGACAACCATCAACTGAACAAAACTGGGAATATTTAATACAATGAATATCATTCATTTCGCAGTTGCACTTGCAGAATAGCACTTGGATGAGGGTGTTATAACAGCGGAACCAGATGATTCTGACAGCTCCCCGGCACATGTGTCTTATTAGGATTCAAGGTGAGAGGGAGGACCTTTCACATGGTCCCTAGTCCCCCATCCATTCCACATGCTGGTAATTTATCCCCTCTGGTTAACCTACTTTCATTACAATTAAAATGCCCAGGGCTTCAATGCATTACTCTTCTCTTCTGTCTCGTTCTCTTTCTTGCAGACACTGAGCTCTATCTTGCTTTTCTCTTTTCGTAGAGACATCACAGTCTAGGCAGGGCACCAGTTTCAGTGTTAAAGCAAGCCCCAAAGCTGTAAATCTCACGACATTACATCCAGTGTGTGGATCAGGGACGCTCCACGGCCTTCCTTACATATTTACATCTGCTTACCACGTCTCCCGCAAACAATGTCAATAATCAAATCCCAAGCTGGCAGAGAATATCAGATAGATTTTATGCCATGTTTCTTGTGAAGTTTAATTCCAATGTTGATCAAATAAATCTCATGCTTGTTTCTGATCCACACAGGCCTTTAAAATCTGATGAATACATCAGTTCTCCAGGGAGGAATAAACCTGTCCAGTTAAATGAGATTGCAGTAGCTGTGCAACTGGATCAGTTGGATACCCTTATTTTATAATAGCAGTCTCAATCATTGCAGCTGCAGCCTTTCACCAAGACACATTCTCTAAATAAGTTCTCAATGGACTCAAAGTGAATCAATGGGGTCTCTTCTGTCTGGAGGTGGCTGCACCTTACAAAGCTGACTAATAGACGGGTCCATGTGTGAGATTTTAAAATGCCCCCTCCAATTTAGTTAACTTCCTGTCAGAGCAAGTTACGCAATACACAACAAACTACATGGGAATTGGTGACTCAATGTTTAGACAGATTTGGATCTGAAAGCTGTTGTAATTTGAGGTTTCTACATCGCAAAGTAAACAGTTTTTTTTTCTTATGCATTGCGATGTATATCTGAGTGTGTTTCTATGTTGTGGGCACTCAAAAGTGGAGGCAGATGAACGTGGGCTTGGAGAAGTCCTGCATACTTCACCAGAGAGAGCTCAATTATTTGAGCAGAAATACAGTAAAAGCAGTAATATTATGTAATATTATTACAATTTAAAATAACTGTTTTCTATTTGAATATACTTTATAAATGTAATTTATTCCTGTGATCAACATCATTACTCCAGACTTCAGTGTCACATGATCCTTCAGAAATCATTCTGATATAATGATTTAGTGCTCAAAAAAACATTTCTTATTATTATCAATATTGAAATCAGTTGTGCTGCTAATTTTTTTTTACTTTTTTTACTCAATGATTCTTTGATTAATAGAACATTCATAAGAACAACATTTATTATTTTTCTAACAATGTAAAAGTCTTTACTGTCCATTTGCCCAATTTAGTTCATCCTTGCTGAATAAAAGAATCTAATTTCTCTAAAAAACAAACGTATTGTCCGCAAACGGTTGTGTATTTTCTGGCTTCAGTGACATCAGTCAAAAAAAAAAAATCTTCAGAGGCAGAGAAATGTAAAATAATAATAATAATAAATAATTAATATATATATATATATATATATATATATATATATATATATATATATATATATATATATATATATATATATGTAAAGCACACTAATATATATATATATGATATATATATATATATATATATATATATATATATATATATATATATATATATATATATATGTATAATTAATAATATATATATATATATATATATATATATATATATATATATATATGTGTGTGTGTTGATTTTATTTAACTTTTAATTTATTTCTACCGGTATTTATTTTTTTATGTACAATCACATGTACTCAAATAATCACAACAAACTCCATACATATAGACAATCAAGTAACTACACTATTTTGTGAACATTAATATACTAGAAAATACAGAAATGTGTTTTATAGCTTCATGTGGTGCAGGAGAAATACCATGAAAGTTAGTGGAGAATTACAAAGTCCTTTCTGTGGTAAATGCCGGATGGACAGACTTGGCTGCTGATGGAAGGGCTTTCTGTCCTCCTCTTCCCTGCTTCACTGGACCCAGCTTTCCCTGAGGTTCTTTAGCTGGACTCCTAATGAAAGATCAAGGGCATTAGCTGCCGTCAGTGCAGAAACAGGGTACCTGCAGTTAACGGTGTGGTTACAGAACATTAATTTTACCGCAGGCTCATTTGTAACGTAGAGAAAAGAGTGTGTGCAAAACCTAAAGGGAGAATGACAGAGTAATTGAGAGAGAGACAGAGGGAGAGAGACAGAGGGAAAGAGAGAGAGATCAGCCCTGATTTGAAGCTCTTTTACAAATCCAGTGTCCAAAAGTATAAAATTCGTGGAAAGCATGGAGAGCAAAATGGAGAAGTGTGAACCATTCAAGCTGGCATTTCCATCTGCTTCGTCAGCATAACCTCCATGAAAAATGTCAGATTCATTACATGCGCCCTCTTTTTTCTTTCTCTTTACCTTCAGCTAGTTCATCTCTTAAGCCCTTAACCAATCTTAATGTGATTTGTTCTGTCCTTTACATTTTATCGCTTGACCCCAGTGAGGCCTTGCATGCATGTCAATTCAGACTTGGTGTCATCAATGGTCTTTTATGTAAGATTTGTTAATAGTAGGACTATTTTGGAAACACTTTATTTAAAATTAATAAATAAATAAATAAATAACTTTAAGCTTAGATTTAAAAAATCTCCCATTTGCTTTGACATTAGCAGTTTTCCACAATCGGCCGAAGCGGTTCTAAGAACGATAAGGAATGATTCCAGTTATATTTTCTATTTGAGGCTGGTTCAGCCTGGCACGATTACAAACTCTTCTCGTTATGTCTTCATTACAGTTATTTAGATATTAATTGTGATTGGTCTTTATACTCACCGGCCACTTTATTAGGTACACCTGTCCAACTGCTCGTTAACACTTAATTTCTAAGCAGCCAATCAAATGGCGGCAACTCAGTGCATTTAGGCATGTAGACATGGTCAAGACAATCTCCTGCAGTTCAAACCGAGCATCAGTATGGGGAAGAAAGGTGATTTGAGTGACTTTGAACGTGGCATGATTGTTGGTGCCAGAAGGGCTGGTCTGAGTATTTCAGAAACTGCTAATCTACTGGGATTTTCATGCACAACCATCTCTAGGGTTTACAGAGAATGGTCAGAAAAAGAAAAAGCATCCAGTGAGCGGCAGTTCTGTGGGCGGAAATGCCTTGTTGATGCCAGAGGTCAGAGGAGAATGGCCAGACTGGTTCGAGCTGATAGAAGGGCAACAGTGACTCAAATAACCACCCGTTACAACCAAGGTGGGCAGAAGAGCATCTCTGACGCACAGTACGTCGAACTTTGAGGCAGATGGGCTACAGCAGCAGAATACCACACCGGGTGCCACTCCTTTCAGCTAAGAACAAGAACCTGAGGCTACAATTTGCACAAGCTCATCGAAATTGGACAATAGAAGATTGGAAAAACGTTGCCTGGTCTGATGAGTCTCGATTTCTGCTGCGACATTCGGATGGTAGGGTCAGAATTTGGCGTCTACAACATGAAAGCATGGATCCATCCTGCCTAGTATCAACGGTTCAGGCTGGTGGTGGTGGTGTCATGGTCTGGGGAATATTTTCGTGGCACTCTTTGGGCCCCCGTACCAATTGAGCATCGTTGCAACGCCACAGCCTACCTGAGTATTGTTGCTGACCATGTCCATCCCTTTATGACCACAATGTACCCAACTTCTGATGGCTACTTTCAGCAGGATAATGCGCCATGTCATAAAGCTGGAATCATCTCAGACTGGTTTCTTGAACATGACAATGAGTTCGCTGTACTCAAATGGCCTCCACAGTCACCAGATCTCAATCCAATAGAGCATCTTTGGGATGTGGTGGAACGGGAGATTCGCATCATTGATGTGCAGCCGACAAATCTGCGGCAACTGTGTGATGCCATCATGTCAATATGGACCAAACTCCCTGAGGAATGCTTCCAGCACCTTGTTGAATCTATGCCACGAAGAATTGAGGCAGTTCTGAAGGCAAAAGGGGGTCCGAACCCGTTACTAGCATGGGGTACCTAATAAAGTGGCCGGTGAGTATAATACTGATGACATTTATGGGTCACCTCAGGTAACATAACTAGGGTTTTTACTCTCATTATACATCAGTGAAGGAGAAAGCAGCATGTCTAACTGCTCAAACCCTGGTGATTTCAGGGCCAATGTGATTGTAGAAGCATGCCTTCACTGAAGAAGTCCTGGCACGTTTCTGAAGCCGTCGTACCAGAGATTCCAATTTCTCTTCAAATCCCTTGACTGTGCCCCCATGCAAATCAGGGAGATTAAGGCAAGATGTATGGACTTGCAAATGTATTCAAACATTCTTCCCTTAATGCCACAGATTTGCTGTAATACTCCCATATTTGTGTCTGACTTACAAGGACCGACAAATTGAAGCCACAGTGTGGCAGATTTGAATGGTTATTATCTCCCGGCGCATTCCATCAAAGAGAGCGCACTTATTGATTTGCGCTGCCAATGAGCACCTCCGTTTCCTGCTACCTTGGAAACGAGAATAAATATTGAAGTAGTTGCAGGTGGAAAGTGTTAGTTCTAGTTGTCGGGTCCTCCAAACCCAAACAATCCTCCTGAGACGACAACTTTTTAGGTGATGAAGGGGGCAGCCGCTCTCCAGACAAAACAGTGTGATAAACCCCAGTGCAGTTTTTCATGTTACGTGCTGCCGAAAGACAGAAAAATAACATTTGGATGTGCTGAAATGAAAGCCACCTCGCTTTGTTTCCTTGGCAACAAACACATGCAATATGTCTTTTGGAAGTGTGTTTTGGGGCTGCGCGCGCGGCTCTCGTGGGAGATTTCAGAAGAACGCTAAGATAGATTTACTGAGTAAATGAAACAGCCTTTTGACTGCCAGTATGATGTTTGCAGGGATTGTATTATGAGGTCACGAGCGTGCCAAACTCCACAATTACACGCACAGGCAGCCAAAATTGAATAATGACAATTGTTTGGTGTTAGTTTTGTTTTGATTCAAATTTCCCCCAGACTATGTCAGTGTAAAGTGAAGTTACCTTAGCATGTTACCTTAGCTCCAATGACCTGTGTGTAACCTTTGCAAAATAGATTAACTCTGCATGTCTGTGTCAGGCAACAAGCTTCTTGTACATTTTCAGTCTCTCTTTTCCTGCAGTTGCATAGCAACACAGGCGAGCATGGGTGCGGTTGTGTTTCCAAACTCACACTCTTTGGCCCTGCTTACACCTGGTATTGAGATCTGCTTTGTACGAATCGGATCACAAGTGGATGATGGACACACATTCTGATATACACACAGAAGCGCTGCTCTGTTTACAACGTGGACAGAGTCAGAGACTTTAACACGGAAGAGAAGAAATTGTTGAATAGAGTCATTGGGCTCTATCTTGCACCCGCGCTTTTTCCTCCACAGACGCACGTCGGTGAACTAACAAATGAACTTGCGCTTCCTGGGCGGGTTGGCGCAAAAAGGAGGCGTGTGTCGGCGCAAACAATCCCTGGTGCTATTTTGCAGTTCCAGAAAACACTTGCGCTAATGACCAGAAAAAACCTGGTCTAAAGTCAGTGGCGCGTTGCGCGTACATTCAGATGCTATTTTAAGCGTGCATGCTTGGCCATAATACAGAGTGTGAACAACGCGCATACACTGTAGATGATTCTCTCATCAACACAGATGCATTTTACTTTTTGCAAATGATACATTATTATACGGAAAAATATATAAACATGAGGGAAATCATTGTTGTGTCCATGATGATGGGAAAAACAGGCATAAAGCTTACACATTTACCCAAATTATTATATGCATGTTTAACCCGAAGCTAATTTGGGTGGGTTTGTCCCATCCCCAGTGTCCCTTCTCTTTCTTTTACGGCCCTGACGAGAACATCGTTCCACTCGGCTGTGAACCGATGCTGAGCGCGCCTGGTAAATGCGCTGTTAAAATAGAATTGCGCCAGCAATCGCATCTCGTTCATCACGATCTTAAAGGGAATGTGATATGACGCTCTTATTGGTTTATTTCCGTTACGCCCAAACCACACCTATGAATAATGAAGCTACTCCAGACCAACCCCTTTTAGATTTGCGCCAGGCGCAAGAGGCATTTATCCCGCCGGGAAAATAGCAACAGCGCCGGGATCCGCCCACAAAGTTAATTGCGCTTTGACACTTGCGTTTCAGATCGTTAAAATAGGGCCCATTAATTTTTGTGTTTTTTTGCACACAAAAAGTATTCTAGTCGCTTCATATCATTAAGGTCCGAGATCCACTGTAGCCACAGACTATTTTAACAATGCCCTTACTATTTTCTGGGCCTTGAAAGTGGTAATTGCGTCTAATAGTCTATGGGAGGGTCAGAAAGCATTTGGATTTCATCAAAAATATAATTTGTGTTCTGAAGATGAACAAAGGTCTTACGGGTTTGAAATGACATGAGGGTGAGTAATTCATTACAGAATATTTGGGTGAACTAGCCATTTAATATCACGTGTAAACAGGGCCCAAATTACGAGAGCAGTCTTTGACTACCTCTGGAAGTGGCGGAACATGGGCAAGCTCAAAAACGTTTTAGAGCCTGTTTATAATAATGAACAGGTGTAAACGGGCTTGGATTAAGTATAGGCCACAGATGCATCCAAATGGCATCTAAATGTAAATAAAGTTCACTCCGATGCAAATATCAGACATCCAAAACTGTCAAACCTCAGATTTCATGTTTGTTCCATTTATGTTCAATTTAGCAAATAAACTAGTATGTTTAAGCATGCAACTGTAAGCAAAACTACTAGCTTGTAAGTTATACTCGTATTACTTGGTCATTCAAGTCTTTCGTCAGCTAATCTGCAGTGTGTGAAGGTTTCTGGGGGCTGGGCGGTGAGTTGCTGAGAAGGAAGTGACAATCAGAAGAATCAATATAAGAATTGTGTCATGTTCCAAATACAGTCACTGTTCCTGTTTCTCATCTTTAGTCATGTGACATTCAGTAATGGATCAGTGCAATAAGATGACATCAGCAGGCAGTAGAGAAAATAAAGACAATTTAGGGTTTGTGAATGTTTACAAATTGTGGGAAGTTATTGAGAGTCATTTTATTGTCTGACGTTTTTAATATGTAACTAGAGTTTCCAACAGAAAGATTTAAGGTTTAAAGTAAATGAATACTTTAGTTTAGGGTCCAATTCTCTATTAACTAGTTGCATATTAGCATGCATATTACTAGGATATTGGTTGTTTATTAGTACTTATAAAGGACATATTAATACCTTATTCTCCACGACCATATTCTATATCCCTTAAACCAACCCAATTTAAAACAACTAATTTACGAACTATGAATAAGAAGTAATTTATTGAGCCAAAAGTTGTACAGTAGTACAATAGTTAATAGTGAGAATTGAAACCTAATCTAAAGTGTGACCAATAATTTTATTCAGCAATGATGCATTCAATTGATCAAACATGACATTTATATCAGTAATGACATTTATAATGTTACAAAAGGTTTATATTCTAAATAAATGCCGCTTTTAAAATAACTTTATATTCAGTATAGAATCCTGAAAAACACTGAAGACTGGAGGAATGATGCTGAAAATTCAGCTTTGACATCACAGAAATAAAGTACATTCAAATAAAAAGCAGTTATTTAATATTTTACAATATTTATTATTTTCACTGTGTTTTTGATCAACTTAATGTTGCCTTGACGAACATATGAGACTTTCAGAAATATTAAAAAAGTCTGACTGAACCCAATCTGAACTCTAAGTTTAGGCTAATACTTTTCAGTTTAACTTCCTATTAAACATAATGCCCAAATCAGCTGTTAAAATGACGTATTCATCTGGCTAGAAGAGCCATTAAGATATGACTCTTTTAAGCAATAATATCAACAATGCATTTAGAGCTGCACAAAACCATCATGCTAGTTCAAGATCACCTTTGCAACTTTTTTATTGCAATTGGAAGACAATACATCACAGAAACTTGATGGTAGGGTTGGAGAAAAAAATCAAATGAAAGAAAACAAATGGAATTTGTCGTAGCAATGGACAAAGTGGTATTTACATTAATCGATAAAACTGTTGTCTTTGGCAATATGATTACAAGTCAAAGGAAATACAGAGTGCAATTACGCCTCTATATTGACATATTAGCAGGGTGCACATGCCATCAGACCGAATAATTCATTACCAAATGGACTCCGTTACTTTCATCTTAAACAACTCAAACAGAATGGCAGTTAAAACAGGAACTTTTCAACGAAACGATCGACAACAACAACAAGAACGTAAAAAAACACAATGGGAAAAAAAAGCAACACTTCGCCTCCTATTAAGATTTTTTCTTTTTTTTTGGCTGGCTCTTCTTTTTAACGTGTTTCAGGTTCCTCTAAAAAAACAGGAGAGGAAAAGTTACGTAGTGAGTGTTTTCTTTGAAGGAAGGCAGTGTATAAAGGACTCTCTCTGCTACCGGTTTCCCAGTTTGAAGCACAATGAACAGAAACGTGATATGGCAGATGTTGAAAAAGACCAGAAGACAAGGTTATAATTGGGGTTATTTCGCGTAGATGTGGGGAGGAAACGTCAAGAAATGTCTAGCTTGTTTAGGGAAAGGCATGCCAACTGGAGACATCACATTAACACTCATGGGTCAGATATAACATTCAACACGCTACAAAACATTAGGTCGAACCATTATCATCATCAGATGAACAGGGAAGACATCGTGACTTCATGAAACACAGCAATGCAGAGCGATATCAACAAATATGATTGAGAATATCTTATACATGGGTACTTGAGAGAAATGCTACAACTCATTGACATGTTTATGACTAACATATCAAGTATGCGTGTGTATAGAGTCATTACAGGCTTTGGCACTGAAACCTTACGTTCTTTACTGTACGTTAAAACAATAAAAGTGCAATTCGGTGAGGTCGTGAAAATATATACACCAGCGTTTGCACTGAGCTCTGATATCACTTGTTTTCGTCTGATAAGTGCTTAAATATATATGTGTGGAGGCGTAAATATCCGTCTGACTGCCTGTACCGAGAACTGAATCAATACTGATGACTCCTGAACAGTGCTACATGTAACTACGGGAACAAAAAAACTACTTGTACTGTAGATCCAAAGTCTCGTGGAACAAAATGGAAGACCCTGAATAAATCACAGACACGCAAATCCGGATTACACGTGGAAGAAAAGCAGGCACGAAGCCGGAAGGAGCAGGGGACCGACACTCACTACGAACTTCTCCTTGAAGACACGGACATTGACGTAGCGGGTATTCGTTCGAGAGGCGGCTGTTAGTGTGGGCCGAGACGGCCCGAGCCCGAGTCTTCGTATTGCAGAGAGAGTTTCCCAACAGTCAGTGTTTGTCCCTGAAGAAGGTAATTGTGAAGATGCCTGCTTTAACACAAAGGCGATGAGGACGACAAATCGAAATCAAACGGACGAAAACAACAAAAGAGACTAGGCCTATTGGCATAGAAATTAGAGGCGGTGCCTTAGTTCTCTAGGATCTATATTTATATGAAAATAATTCATGCTCCATGCTAAATACATTATTTACCTTACATGAACTTTGATTTTTTTTTGTTTTAAAAAAAGGTCTTCTTTTCTTTACAGAATCCATGCAACACGATTTGGAAAATCCTGCTGGCTACATTGCTTAAATTAAGAAAAGAAAATGGTCTAGTGTTACTTTTATACAGTGTTTATCCTGACTGGATGAAATTGCTTATTACATCACGAGGGTTTCAAATAAAAAAACAATTCGAAAACGTAAACGAATGAACACAAAACAACTCCACAGTCATTATTTTCCGCTATTAAAATACAATTGGCAGGTATTGTAGCATTAGCTCAGGGTTTTCCTTTTCATTGTGCCGAAGAAGAAATATCACCATCCACTATCGCTTTAGAAGGAAAATATCACTCATTTTGATTGCTTAGGAAAAAAAAAACGTGGGCAGTTTTGAAAGACATATGGGTAAATGTATCACTTTTGCCACCAAAAAGCACTTTGACAAAGGCTGAATTATGATTCATACGAGCCAAATGACAACTACAGACATAAGCGTTCTCCACTCGATGCTGCTGGACTTCTTTTAAGGGAAAGTGACATCACAGAAACTGCCTGAGGATTGTCATTGGCACTGCCCTGTGCTTCTAAAACATCTTATATTACATCAGAGATTACTAGAACCTATAATTATCCAGGCTGTTCTCATCCCAAGGCGTCATATACGACCCTTTTGCCAAAGCGTATACATCCAACGCACATGGCACCCTTTATGGTGTGTTCACACCGAACGCGAATTTAATCATTTGCGTGAGTACATTACATACAAAGTCAATGCAAGATGCGCATAGACGCATCATTCGCACCGGGCGTTGCGAATGACGCGGATTAGGCAATGGGTTGCCACAAACGTCTTCCGCGCAAGTTGAAAAATTTTAACTTTAGCGTAAGATTCGCATGACGCTTTGTTGCGCCAGCCAATCAACGAAGAGCTAATTTGTTAGCTCTAATAAATGAGCTAATTTGTTCGCTCAACGAAGAGCTAATCTGTTGTCGAAAATGGAGATTCTGATTGTTGCGGTCTCTGAAATATATGATACTTTGGCATGTTTTTCATACATTTATTGTAATTAAATCACAGCAAAAACAATATATGCTGTATATTTATTGGTTCTGACGTTATTTTATGAAAATGTTTCTGACCTGAGACAGATGCAAAGGCGCTCCGCAGGTGAGACGGCAAGCTTGTAGTTGGTGTCCATCCTCTGGTGCTGTGAACCTAGACACGTCGGCATTTGGCTTTCCTCCGTATTTGGGACTTCCACAACAAGTACAGAGCATCAATATCTTTTATTTCAAACATGACGGAAACGTATGCCAGAAATTGTGTTGTTGATTTTTTTATAATCGCGAAGGACGCGGATGTGCGAATGGGCTCAAAATGTTCAAGCATCTAACTAGACGCGAGAATCGCGTATTTGACGCTCTATTCGCATTCGGGGTAAACACATCTTTAGCGTCAATATGAGACACAGATATATATGGGGCAGAAGGCGCCTCCTAGTGGTCTAACCCTAACCCTACCCCAGACCTAAATCTACCCATACTCTGTGCGCGTTAAATTGATGCTAAAGTGTTCCATGTGCGTTGGATGTCTACATTTTGGCAAAAGCGTCGTATATGACACCTTGGGATGAGAATGCGTTGAACTACCAGTAACTCTAGCGAGCTGCACCACAAATTAAGAGTAGTTTCACTTCTCACTATGACAATGGGACAGGGCAAATTTTGCTATATTTTGCTTTTTTTCTCCTCTCTCAGAAGAATGAAATACTTTGCTGAATATCTTAAAAAAGGGAAGGCTATGGCTTCAATCTCCGTAGATTAAAAAAAAAGAAAACACAATAAAATAGGTGAACCAAAACAAGAAACCCTCAGCAAAATGTTACCTATAAAGATAGGAAAACAAAGTGATTGTTGATATTGCCACAAATCAGTAGAATTCACCTGATGTCCTGGGAAAAAAAAATAGTAAATTCTATTCAAAGTGATGTTTTTTTTTCTCTCTCTTTATAATACAGTCTTTTCATTATTTTTGCTCTTTCTGCCCCTTTGCCGTCCGGTTGGTGATATTGTTCAAACATGCCCTGACTCCCGCCAGATGAAGCAGGGACCCGGCCGCCTCCTTCATCTCCTCGTCGTCACTTTCCGGAGGCTTCTCTGTGCGCCTCTTTTTAGAGGAAGAGTGTCACTGGCCACTCTCTGTTTGACTTTTGTCAAATGTTGCCGTTTCTTGTGCTGGGCCAGAGCGAGGGCGTCCACGGACCACTCTTTGGGCTCCTTCTTGATTTTGCTCTTGTCATCGTCCTCTACATCGCTGCCAGTCTCGTTGGCGTGGAAGCTCACCTCGCTTCCATCGCAGAGAGCCTCTCTCCGCGTCCGAGCTGGAAGATTTGGCAAAACTGTAGGTGTGGTCATCCTTGGGGTCGCTGCTGACCAGTGGAGAGTTACAGGTGGGCTCGCCGTCACTGGTAATCCTGTATTCGAGTATTGACCTATAACACAGACGAGAGATGCATTATAGTGCAAACCGCACACATGCTGCTCTTGTTGTACTGTGGAAGTGCTTTGTAAAACAAATGAACTACATGCGCTTGCTGTGTAATTATTTTGTTGAGCTGCTTGTAATTACGCTACTATAGTAATTAATTATAATAATTTGTGTAACATGGACACTCTGTACTGATGTTTTGCTGTTTTTTTGCACAGATGGCAACAACCTCCGGAACACATGAATACATTCAGTCCATTTGTTATTGTACAAAGTGGGGAAAATCTAAAATCACAAAACCAGTCAAGGGTATATTTCATATATTATTATTACCCAGGATATATTTCCTGGATCATATTTCACGCACAAATCAAAAGAAAAAAAAAGAGAAAGGGAAATTAAATAATAATACAACATAGATTCAAAAGTTTGGGGTCAGTCAAATTTTTAATGACTTTAAAAGGCTTTTTGGTAACACTTTATTTGAAGGGGTGTGCATAAGGCTGTCATGACACTGTCATAAACATGACATAACACCTGTCATGAACATAAAGGAGTCTTTATGAATGTTTATGACTGTTGTCATTAAGTGTCATTCTGTAAATTATGACACATTTAATTCAAAGTTGACATTGTTTAAATTGTCTTTGTCATAACAACTTGACATTAACCAAGAAATCATAACTAGTCCAACGTGTTCCACTTTACTTGAGGTAAAGGGAAATATTAATGACACTGTTGTTAAAGCATTTGACAGTCTAATGACCCTTTGACATCTTTATAACTAGTACAATGTGTTCCACTTTACTTGAGGACAAGTCAAATATTCATGTCACAGTTATAATGGTGTCATGACAACCAAAGTTAAAACCAACCATAACATATGATAGGGTAATGTAATGTTAACACATTACAGGTTAACAGGTTATGATTTCTTGGTTATGTCAAGTTGTCATAACAGACATTTTTTGTCTTGGTTAATGTCAAGTTGTCATAGCAAAGACATTTTAAACAATGTCAACTTTGCATTTAAAGTGTCATAATTTACCGAATGACACTTAATGACAACAGTCATAAACATTCATAAAGATTCCTTCATGTTCATGACAGGTGTTATGTCATGTTTATGAAAGTGTCATGTCAGTCTTATGCACACCCCTTCAAATAAAGTGTTACCGGCTTTTTTTATTTGATTGTCAAGAAACAGTGCTTATTATTAATCATTCTTTTTTCTCTCTTTTGATTACAGGGTGGTTAACTGTGGTTAGCACATCTTACAGCTCTTCTTTTTAGTAAGCACTACATCCTCAAATGTTAAAAACAATTATTGTAAGCATTTGTCTCTGAAATACACTTGAGCTTTGAAGCACCTCTTCAAACCAGCTGACTAACAACAATTAAAAAATGAATTAATTAGCGGTTTACAAAACTATCCACTTTTTCTGTTTATGCCTCTTATTCTCAGAAACAGTAATGAAGTGTCTTCACAATGATATTTGTTTTGTGCTTCTGTTCACAGTTCAGTTTAAGAGTGAAAAAGAACGCACTTTGCAGATTTGCAGCAGAAACGCTAAACCTCCCTCTGTGGTTCGAAAACTAATCCTAAGAGCTTTTCCACTTCCTGCCTCATATGTGCATTTACTGTATGACTCATAAATTATAGCCGCAGCACAGCAGGCTAAAGAAACTGCTTCAATAATTAATGCCTAAATGCAGTGTCACTCATTTTAAAGAGGCTGTTTTACTCTTTGGACCTGTCACTGCACGACATGGCCATCATACAGCAACTGAGAGGCTGTGTGTGCATATGGACAAAGGAGAGCTGTTGCTGAATGCTCGTATCATAATCAGTGGTGGAAAGAGTACTGACAAATTGTACTTAAGTAAAAGTATTGCTACTTAGGTAATAATTTACTTGAGTACAAGTAGAAGTAAGAGTAAATAAGTAGTTTGCTTAAAAACTACTCAAGTAACTACGTTACAAAGTACTTTAGTATTTTTCTATTTTTACCCAAAATGGGGAGATGATAGCGAAATGGAGCGCTAAAAACTCTCATGTCATCTATTTAATTCATACTGAAGGCCCAGTACTGATGCATAGAAGTATTAAACTTACACATTTCAGGAAATGCCTTATATGAATATAATAACGTGCAAATAGTGATGTTTTGACTGATGAAACATGAAGACAAACACATTATAGCTATAATATACACTCACCGGACACTTTATTAGGTATGCCTGTCCAACTGCTCGTTAACACTTAATTTCTAAGCAGCCAATCACATGGCGGCAACTCAGTGCATTTAGGCATGTAGACATGGTCAAGACAATCTCCTGCAGTTCAAACCGAGCATCAGTATGGGGAAGAAAGGTGATCTGAGTGACTTTGAACGTGGCATGATTGTTGGTGCCAGAAGGGCTGGTCTGAGTATTTCAGAAACTGCTAATCTACTGGGATTTTAACGCACAACCATCTCTAGGGTTTACAGAGAATGGTCCGAAAAAGAAAAAACATCCAGTGAGCGGCAGTTCTGTGGGCGGAAATGCCTTGTTGATCCCAGAGATCAGAGGAGAATGGCCAGACTGGTTCGAGCTGATAGAAGGGCAACAGTGACTCAAATAACCACCCCAATATGGACCAAACTCCCTGAGGAATGCTTCCAGCACCTTGTTGAATCTATGCCACGAAGAATTGAGGCAGTTCTGAAGGCAAAAGGGGGTCCAACCCGTTACTAGCATGGGGTACCTAATAAAGTGGCCGGTGAGTGTATCTGTGTTCATCAAACTATCAGGTATTTTCAAAAGAATGATGTATGTCTGGAAAGGGATAGTTCACCCAAAAATGAAAATTAGCCCACGATTTACACTCCCTCAAGTCATATTAGAAGATATGACTTGCCTTCCTTCAGTCGAATACAATCAGAGTTAGGCTATATTACAAAAATGGCCTGGCTCTTCCAAACTTTAAAATGGCAGTGAATGACTGGAGAAAATTTGAAGCCCAAAAAAGTGCATCCATCAATGATAAAAGTGCTCCACATATAGACTACTATCTTTCTCTGTTGTCAAGAACAATTTTTTTATTACTAATTTTGAAAAGTAAGTCCAGGTAAGATCATTTGAATGTTTTTCATTTGGATCATTTGGATTTGAACTGTGTGCATGTATTTTAGACACTTACAATGTTCTTGGTCCGTCCATGCAAACCACCTCCGTCCATGTTATGAGCCGAGCTTTTTTATTTACTGCAACTGCTCAGTGCTCTGGTACTATCAATGATATGACCCATTTCAGTTGTTGCCATAATTAAATATGAGCAGAATACTCACTTACATTCACTGAAATACTGAAACGTTAGCGCTACTGATTCAAAACACGAGCGTCAGTGATTGAATGTCAAGCGCGGTTTGAACGCCCCGCCCCCAGCCGAACTAGAGATTTTGATTGGTTTTGCACTCGAGTCAGACCTGTCTGTCATTGGCTGAAGGGCTTCAGATCTGTCTGTTATTGGCTGAAGCGCAGTGCTCCACCGCAGTAGTTTGAAAATTGTCTGTCAAATGTCAGCTTGCCCTGTTGCTCCGTCGGCACCTTTGTCAAAGTAGCCTACTTTGTACTTTTTATGAAATATAAATGTAGAGAAGTTGAATATTTTATTTTTATTTTACTCAAGTAAGAGTAAAAGTACCATAATTTAATTATACTCAAGAAAGTAGAAAAAATGAAAAATTCTACTCAAGTACTGTAACGAAAGTATTTGTAATTAGTTACTTTCCACCACTGATCATAATAGAGGAAATCTGACATATTTATATGGTCTATGCCTTTGATTTATGCTAATAAAAAATTAATTTTACTAGGGGATTCATATATACAACATTATCTTTGTGACAAATAAGCAAATTTCATTGATGTGATGTAACACAAACAACAATATATTTTATTTAATATTTTTTACAAATTATGTAATTTGGTAATTACTTTACAACATTTAAAGTAATTTTATTGTACAACAAAATAATTTATTAATAAATGCACGTGGAAAGTAGGGGAAAATTTACTTCTAGTTTGTATATGTATTTTCTTTATGCAATCACTGCTATGCAAAAAGGATATATAGTGCTCGGTAGTAAGTGATTAAATGTAATTTGGATTACGTAAGTAGATTCCAAAAATTAAGTACTTGTAATTTATTACATTACGTCTTAGGGCATTTTCACTCCTGAAAGTCCGCACCAAGGTCCGAACCAAAGTTCACGTTTTATACATTTTATACTTTCAGAAAGTTTTGGTTTGGTTTCACACTGCAATTAGGCAAGCCCACTAAAGAACTTTACGCGACATACTTGTGTCTTGTCGTCATCATCTATCTGGGCTGCATCTTGACATTTCGTAAATTTAGTAAATGAATGTGCGTCTGACGTCAGCGTGTTGTCAATTTGGCGGGTAACTTTGACAACATGGCCGACGCATAGACAGACGCATATCGTTGCAACTATGTTATTATTTTTTATGGCATAATTACCTGCAGCACCAAATATAAACAAGGCTAGTCCAAATTTGGTGAACGAACGTCCTCATTGTGCAAACATTTTATCGTCGCGGCAGGAAAGCAACTTATTATATCATCAGACCATCTTTCAAGTAAAAACCTTGTCTCCTCTCCCCATGTGCACAGCTAATTTTTCCTGCCCCTTTCTGTTTTTTTTGTGGTTTTTTTGGGGGGGGAACCACCAGAACTTTCTGTAAAAGGTCTGAAAGTCCGAACCATACAGAAATGCTTTCACACCAGAAACGAACCAAATCTTTTTTCAGTTCAATCGGACCGTGACTACTGTACTTCTTTTTCGTCGGACCAAATTTCATCTGTTTGGTCCGGACCGTGGTCGGCGGAGGTTTCACACCTGTAATTTTGATTCAGACCAAAGTGAAAAGTCTGAAAGTCTGGACCAAACAAGGTAGGTGTGAAAGGGCCTTAAGATACTCATAATCAGACTACAGTTACACTTTATTGATTACATGATTACATGTTATCCTCACAATGGCTGTAAATTATTTATAATTCATTGATGCTTCTCTTTTATCTTTTTAATTTTCCTTTCTAAATGCCTACTGCTAATATAGGTTAAAAAATTTGTTTTACTGTCTTTAGAAGGCTTTTGTGTTTCAAACACATTAAAAAAAATGTCGCCTGAATCTCTTTAACTTAATATATCTACATGAAGTTGCCCTGAGATTATAAGTGAATAAGTTAATAGTAAGTTAAAAAAGTGAGTTAATTAAATCAAAAATAGACTCTGATCCCAGTTTACTTGGATTAGATGGAGACAATTTCTGCAATGTTTTTCCTCAAAACTTTCTCTTTAGCTGAGGATACAAAGTCATATACATATACATACCACTTCTGACCCGATTTATTTAAGGGGATGTTGTATGGGTGGGTAAATGTATGGGCTTTTTCAGATCTTTTCGCTATAATGGACAAAATAAGCTCACGCAATTAACGTATGAATGTGACTGGAGACAACGGAAAACATACAGAGAGAAGCAGCTTTCATTTCTGTTCTGATAGACCACGTCAAACAAAGTGAGTGCCTGTTAGAAATCAAGAATTTTTAGGGAACATTGAGCTTGGTATGTTTTCCATCTTCAAACCAAACTTGGGTCTTCGGCCGAAAAAGTTGAAATCCCATCTAGGTAGTGCGCTTTCCATAATGTTTAGTTCACTAGGCGGAGAGTAGGCATCTCTTGTGGCTGTTGGAACACATTCTACCACATGAGTGTTTAGACTATGAAAGCAATCCGGTCATATATATTTTCGACCACCTCTGGAAGTGGTCAAAAGTGGACAAGCTCAAAAAGTTTTAGATCCTGTTTAACCCAGTATTTAGCATCGCCCACTTGTGATCGATTGCCCAAAACGCATCTTAAAACCAGGTGTAAACAGAGCCTTGAATGGCCTTGGTGTGAGTAAATAATATGGACATTTTTATTTTTGTGTGAACTATTCCTTTTCATTATTCCTATTCCTTATCCAAAGCGTTTATTCTAAAGTTGTTTACACTATTCTGTAATGCATTTTCATATATAAAGTTAAATTTAGACTCATTACAATGTGACCTTGACATGTCGTTCAGAGGACTTTAGGTGAACGTGAATACAAACACACACACCTCTCTGTTTTAACTGGTGATTCTGCTGTTTTTCCACATATTCGATCTCTATGTTCTCATTACAACCTTTTAGTGCCCAGGCTTATGAATGTTTCACAGCAAAGACAGACTGTCCATGTGTTCGGTCATGCCATTAAAAAAAACTTAGTGTATTTGTGATCAATTATTCATCTCACATCATGCATGCAAGAGCAGGGCCTAAGCCTGAATAAGGAGGTGTGCTGATGTCTGTGAATGACCTGTCTGTTCTGCTCTAATAAAAAGCAGCCAGACTTCACAGAGTCAAAGGCAGAGAATCAGATATGAACCAAGATATGCAGTGTAAGCATGATTCTGATTGGCTGATAAACCTGTCAATCGATAAGTAATGAGTCAGCGGAGACAGGGAATTCAGTTTAAAGTGAGCTGGAGGGACAGGACTGACCTGACAGTGGCTGTCCTGCTGACAATGGGGTTGATGGGAAGGGGTCGGATTCCTGGGAAGAGGCCCTGGCTCATCATTCGAGCTCCGATTCTGGATCACTCCCTGAGGAACTGGGGAGAAAACACAGATAATGTGGATTAATGGACAGAGTAGCTGCAAGCATATGGGAGCACAAATTCATAATGCAAACAATTCAAAAGCAAAGTCAATTCAAAAGAATCACACCATGTTGAAGCTTTTAGAAATCTGCTTTAAATGGTTTTACTTCCAGCTGTTGATGTTGCAAGGATGAAATTTCCTGTAGTTTCAAACAGGATCAGACAGTCAAAAACCATCCGAAATCACCAGTTCTCGTACGAAAGTCCTCTTGTGTTGCGTAAACTAGCTAACGCTATGGGAAAATCCCTTTTCTTAAGAATACTGAAGCCAAAAATGATCCTTTAATTTTTCATTAATTTAAAAAGCATTGCTGCACAGAGCAGACCTAGGTTAGGCAACTCACGCGCCTATTGGTTGCTCTGTGGCAAATGCTGCAACCTACTGTATTGGTGGACTGATCATGATGGAAGCACCAATGAGGGTGCAGGCGACCATGAGCATCATCTCCCGGCGAAATAGCCATGGCTTATCCTGATATAAGCCGAGTCCAGTTAGGGTGTCCTCTTCACATCGTTGACTCTCCAGAGAAGCTGTACTGTCGAACAGCATCTTCAGCAGGACCAGCCCTCTGCATTGCAGTTCGGAATGTGACTACGTGTTGACCCTGCTTTCTGCCGAGACGGCCGTTCATCTACTCTCACTAGGCCCACCCCTTTCCTGCCAGAACTCCACGAGGAGCTAGCTAAGATCTGGAAGGCACCATTTTCTGCAAGGCTTTGCTCTACTGTCTTTTCGACACTCTCCGTTGTGGACGACACAAAGGATAAAGGCTACCTCACCATTCCTCAGGTTGAGGAAGCGGTGGCCACTCATCTGTGCCTGACATCTGCTGGATGGGAGTCGAAGAGCCACTAAGTCCGCTTCGTTGGCCATCGGTCAGAATATGGGGTACCTCACCATGACCGATAAACACTTGTGGCTGACACTAGCCGACATGAAGGAGTCTGGCAGAGCCACGTTTCTCGACGCACCTGTGTCTCCTGCCGGCCTCTTCGGTCCAGCGGTTAAAGGTTTCACCAAGCATTTCACGGAGGTGCAGAAAATGTCGCAGGCCATGCAACATTTTATTACGAGACGCTCTAGTTCTGCGACAGGTCGCTCAAAGCAGTAGCCGCCTGCACGGAACTCAGCGCTAACGCCTCTTCAGCGCCAGCCCCACAGCACCGTCGTCCTGCGGAGTCTCGACAGCGCTCGCACTCTTCCGTCATGGGACGCCCTCTCCGCCTCTGCAAGTTTCAGAAGGGAATGATTCAGATTTCTCATGCCACAGCACTAGAAGACAGACGGGTTGCTCTGACGTCGTCAAGCTCAGTTTGAGTCTGTGCGTCAGGGACGGAAGTGCTAAAAATCGCCAAAAAGCGGGCTTCAATCGTCTCAATGGAGTTGCAATGAGATCGCTCTGTCCACTTCTTATACTGTCTATGATTTTAAATAAATGAAAAATTAAAAGAAAATTTTTGGCTTCAGTATTCTTGAGAAAAGGGATTTTCCCGTAGTGTAAACTAGTTTACGCAACACTCGTTCCTCTTCTAGAGAGAACAATGTTACGCTAGTAACCGAGTGTTGTTTCAATCTGTTTAGCTGGCTTTTGGAACTTTGAATACACATACGTATACTTTTTTACAGGTAAGTAAAAACAAAGAAACAGTAATTGGTTCATTAGCATGTCAGACAGGGCTCTTGTCTAAATAGACCGTTTCCAAACAGAATAAACTGCGAAGTGGACTAGACCGAAAGCATAGGTTAAAAGTCTGGTTCTGAAGGTTATCAATTTATTTTGATAGTTGCAAAGTTACTTATAGTTAATATTATGTCTAAAGTGGACAATGTCAACTACCAGTCATTGGAGTATTAGTAGATTTTCTGCTTAATATCTGTTAACACTTTATTTTGATGATCCCCAACAGACATTCTACACTAACTTTGTAAGTACATCAACTTATTCAATAACAGTCTTGACAGGTATAGCTGACATGTAGTTGCAAAGTTATATACTGTCGTATATAGTTATATCATCTAAAGTGGACTATCGAAATAAAATAATGTGAGGGAACCGAACCCTCTAAATACATCTAAATATGGATCGTCAAATTGTTTTCCACATTCAATCAGGAAACAACCACAAACCCAATGGAAAATGAATTGCTTTCCTAGTTTCCTATGTAATGTGAGGAAGAAAGAAGCCCAGACAGATGATAAAATAACAAACAAGATTGTACTTCCACCTGAATTATAAAGGGATAAAAAAGACAAGAAAAAATTGCCAGGTCACTTGATTCACAGGGTACTGGGCTGTCATATGATTGTTTTCATTCTTCTATAATACTGATTATGCTAGAAGTGCTCACTTTTTCTGAATGACCTCCCTACAGAGCACTGTATTGCATTTTATACCTCAAGATAATGAGTATTGCAAGACATGTTAAATTCATGTTTTATTAAAGGAAAATACTAAATATCTACTCTCTACAAACAAGCTAAAATGTGATTTATCGAGATCTTGACCAAACAATTGATACACCTCTTGATGGAAATAACATCACAACATTTATTTCCATCAAGAGGTAAACCAATTTTGTTCAAGATCTTGTATTGACAATGCAAGAGTCGAGCCCTCTGTAAAGTCTCCTCCAGCACATCCCAAGAGATTTCAGTGAATTTAAGGTCTGCCAATTCATGTGTGAAAATGATTCTTCATGTTCCCTCCCAACCATTCTTTCCCAGTTTGAGCCCAATGAATCTTGACATTGTCATTCTGAAATATGGCCATGATGTGTCTCCCTACATGCTTGTTTAAGAAATGAAAAGCTACCCAATCCATCTACAGTATAAGGGTTAGAAGAACTGTTGCCAAACATATAACATGCCAGAAACATAATAATCACTGCAATTATGATCCAATCATAGACATTTGCCTATTTAAATCCAAACAGCTACTCTTTTTTTGGCCAGTCAGTGTATACTGTACATGTATATAACTGCCAAAATCCATTTGAGATGAGCAGCATCCACTTTTAATAAGGGTTAACAAGGGACACCAAATTTTCAGTGCTGCAGTCAAACGGGCTTAATGGTCGCTGCCCTTCTCTCAGTCCAAGTACGGGCAACATATAGCTCCATCTGGAAAACCAACCTGGACTCATAGCAGATGGCGGACACAAAAAAAGCACAAAATAACCATCCATTTAGAATCCAGCACACTGATCTAGCCATTAGGCAGGAGCATTGTTGCCTTGGCAACTGGTCCCCCTATGTATGGCATAGTGGCGGAAACTCAACTAGGTGACAGTGAGTTGTGGTTGTGAAGCCGAAAAGAACATCTGGGCTGGCTGGGTGCCCTCTTCACCCCGCCCCCAAACCCTGAGGGAACACGCTGCCATAACAAGGTGAAGCGATGCCCTGTGACAGAAGCCGTCCCAGCTAACCAAGTGCACAATGAGAATTGACAGAGATGTGCGTCTCTCCACCAATTAGCGTGGATGGGCTAGCAAAGTGAATGGCTAATGATCTCGCCCATTGTAGGCGGTTCATGTCGAGCCATCCATCCAGGCATCAGAAACAACAGCGGGACACAAAAGCAAAGCACATTCAGAGTGCAGCCACATCAGGAAGGAAGCCAGTGAGGCTTTTGTGCCTGGGGATGTTCCCTCTTTTATGTGCATGAGAGCTGTTAAACAAAGGCTAGCTCCATTGAAAAGAAATCCAGATCTGCGATCGCAATGAATGGCTTCACGTTAGCACCATTGACCGAGATTTTCTATGTGGCATTATGCGCAGATAATGCTCCGTTTAACAGCAGGTAATAAATAAAGTAGCGCGGATGGTGACTTCCAGGAAGCTTGGCACACGCACGCGACAGGGCGCTCACTGCGAGGCAGAATATGGAGCTGTGCAAACATCAGCAGTGATTCAGTGGCGTTTCTGTCACGCCGATGCTCATGGGAAGGTGTCCTGGCGCTCTCACAGGGCACTGCAGAGGCAGTCAGTGCACAAATGCTATCAGACTGTTCATTTGCTCGCTCTCTCTGCCTTCCTCTCAAGCACATTAATGTATGTGGCAGATGGCCCAGGAAACAGTGGCCATAATACACAATTCTGTATTGAAATGTCAGTTTCTCTTTTATTCTCTCTCTAACAACTCTATTCTAAAAGGGGACTGTTGAGTTGATTATCAGCATACTGTTTGTTTCCACTAAAAAAAATATTTTGTAGGCTACATCCATTTTTATTACTGCAATCAGGGTTATTAAAGTGAACTAGAAACTGATTTCAGCTTGTGGCCAAGGTAACATTCCTCATTTCCATTTAGTTTAACTTGATGTACTAAAATAACTTAATATAACTTAAATATAAAACTATAAAAAATAAAAACTCAGCTTTGCAACAAAGATAACATTTTGAAGTTGACACAATTTCAAAAATGATTGAAAAAAAAGAAGAATCAGAATCATACAGCAAAAACATTTAGATTACATCTGCATAATTTCCAGCTCAAAGAAAAAAGTCAAAATAATAACTACTAGCCAAAATAATAATCATAACAATCGTAATAGTCATTTTAAAGGTCATAATAATCATAAAAAAGCAACAAAAATAATATAAAATAAACATAACTATTAATGTTAATCAGTAATGAATGTTGATCCCTGTGTATGTTTGGTTGGAAACAGTCCTTGCTGTCTCAGTCTGAAGTATAACATCATTAGTTACCCGTAAGCCAATCACATAATGCAATCATCTCTCTCTCCAACTTAAACATCACCTCCATTCAAAATATTTAACAAAGACTCATCTTGTTCGTCAAATCTGTGGTTGTTTTCAATTTCAATAGGTCGCTATCTCAGACTAAGTACAGACGCAAACTGAAATTGAGCGGAAGTATGTAGTCTGACGTAGGTCAGGCTATAAAAATAACTAAGTAGTTAAAAAAAAGAAAGGACTTTGGCACCTGCCTTTGCAATACTTTGTCCACCAGGGGAGTCATTCACAACAAAGCAGGTGTCTAAGGGAACATACGGTTCACTCTTCCGGACACAGTCATATCATCTTATCAAAGTACAAAGTGCATCAAAGTTCATAATGTACCCGTAAAGCCCCATCATCTCTAAATGCTTTTCTGGAACAAAAGCATAAATGAACCCTACATTTATCTTTTTTTAAATATGATTTTGAACTCCTTCAGATAAAATGTCCCTCCAGTCTTTTTTTTTTTCTTTTTCGATAAGCTGTACTGAAAGGACTCCTTGGGCAAACTACACACTCAGTAAGAAGTACTTTAAAACGCTGCTTATACAAAGAGTTTCAGGGCGAGAGTGCTTTTGGCCATTGTTTTCTCACAATACAGCTGGGGGCTGCGTGATTCGTACATTCGGGCCTATGACATGCACCGCTGCTTCTGTTAAGCGAGCGCTTCTTTACTCACAAAAGCCAAACAGCAGGGACTCCACATCCTCTCAAGAATCAGCCTCTGAACATGACGCTCTATGGCCACTGGGCTGCTTTCTGTATAAACACCATTAGAGGAGGAGGTGTACTGAAGGAGCTTTTGTATTCAACTGGCACACTTCTGTAAAAACAGGTTCAAGTAAGCAAGGTCAAAGGCCATATAGAGTGACTGACTAAAAGCTTGAGTTTGATATATGGAGAAAATCCTCAGCTTTTAAGCTATGGAATGTACCTTCAGAGCAATAAACACAAATCCAAAGAGAACAACACAGTTCTTATTCGTCGTCAGAATGATAATCTGAAACGATTTTCAATGAAAATTTAAATCTCAATCGTCTTTTAAGTAAAAACTGTCAGAAATATATCTTGCCCCCTTAATAGTTCACCCAAAAAAGGAAAAATCTGTTATAATTTATTCATCTTCACTCTCCAAACCTGTATGACTTTCTTTCCTTAACATGGATATATTTGAAAGAATGTTCAATCTGCCTTTAAATAATGAAAGCAAAGCATACAGTAACCACAGGCTATTAAGCTCCAAAAACACTATAGAAATTTCATAAATCGAATGCATATGATTTATAAGTCTTTTGTGTATTTTTGTGAGGTCAATTCACTGAAAAAAGAAAAAAAGTGATGCATTAAAAAATGTAATTATTATTATTATTATTATATTATGTGCTTATTATGTGAATTAAATAAATGTAACAAAAAAGTGTCACTGTGTAAGGTTAAGCAGCCACAACTTACCTACAATAGGCATGCAACCCCCCCAAAAAAAAACACACACACACCAATCCTGACTTCATTTTCTTTTTCTTTTTTTTCAGGTAATGAACTCATTCTGGAGCCAAATGCGAATCTCTCGTTCCAGGACTGAAGATTGAGCCATACATACACTGCCTGACGTGAAATCAGCTCGAGGAATGTCTGCCGGCCCAAATATCTGATTCAACGAATATAAAAGAATCCAGATTAACTCCGGCAAGACTTAATGGCGGCTACAGCTTTGTAGAAATGCGCCAGAGAAACATGCATTTACATGCCTGCTCATTTAATCTAATACTGCATGCGCTGGAATCACTCCTCCGGGGTATAATGAGAGAGACACAGTGAGAAAGGAGATAAAGACAGATAAATACACAGAGAGACACTGAATGGAAGAGTAAGGGCGATGAGAAATGCAGATGACAAATTCCCTGTACTGTAAACTTGGCACCTGCTGTTGTGCAATAAAGCCCATGCATTTAGCTTAATTCTTTTCCCAGACGAACTATAGGAAGTATATTGGATTTGAGGGGATCGGTTTTCAGCTCGAATATTTTCAGCGTGATAAATGTCAGCATTAGCCGGAATTAAAAGGAAGGAGCAGTCAAATGATACACTGCTATCTTGAGGCATTGAGGCGGGAATAACAGTGCAAAGTGATGCCGGTGTCTTAAACAATTCTCCTACATGCTACAAAAAGCGCTCGGCTGTGGTGATGGATTCCCGGGTGCTGTGAGAAGTCCTTCTGCCTTTCACTGCCAAATAAAAGCTCCTATATGCACTCCAGAGATGGCTAAGGCATACATCACACACATAAAGGCTTGAGAGGGAGAAACAAAGCGAATGCCTTTTTTTTCATAGAGTCGCAACGACTGCCACGACAGAACCGAATCCAAACAAAACGTCGTTTAAGGATATCATTTCAGGACGAGTTGCTGTCAGTACATTGGCAGAGATTGAAGGGCCCTTTGTAGGTCACACAGTGACAAGTGACCTCCTTAGGGACTAATCTTCCGCTCGCTGCTTCGCAACTATTTACCAGGCTGCCATGGCAACCGAGACTGATATCCGAGACGTTCGGATCCCGCCTCTCGCGCTGGTGACCTGCAGCAAGGTCAGGCCACAAAGATAAACAGCGCACGGGTCTCAACGTTCAGCAACTCTCCCTCTGACAGAAGGCAGATTTGAGCAAACGAATGCTCTTTTTTAAGTTGGTGCCAGCCGTGTAAAACAGAGGCAGGCAAGATGCCAGCGCATGTTTTGAAGGCACGGCGTGTGAGCTCTCCCTTTGATTCTTCAGACAAACGAACATGTTGAAGTGCTTGAAGAATATCTATTATTCACAGGTTGGAGGACCCAGCGTTCATTTAAGTGTCAGGCTGATGAGATATAACACGCGCTGTCGGGAGCGCAAACTTAACTACGCCTCTCACCACATCTGCTCGTTTGTGTCAGGGCCTCAAGGTTAAGCATCTTTAAGTGGTACGTCTTCAAACACAACTATCGTTTTTGTAAATAAACTTGAAGTTCAGGTTGAGGTATGAAGTTGGAAAACAACAAAGTCGTTTATCTATGCTGGGTCTAGCTACACTTAGTGTTTGTTCACAGTCAGCCACTTCGCAAGTTTGGTTAGATTAAAAAGAACTCTGTTGTGATTGCTCTGTTAGTGCGGTTCATTTGATTACTGTAAGAGTGAATGGTGCCAGTTGAACCCTGGCGCAAACAAACAAGCAAGCCGAGACCCCTGAAAAAGTCTGCTTCCAAATAAACTCTGGTGGGGTTCGACTGAAATATGAACGCAACATGGTCAAAAGACGTCGAAATGAACCAAAAAAACGGGACATGATACCAAAACCCTAAAAAAGGACAGAATGCTCAATGCTCAAATGCTCACATACAGCATTGGTTTGGATGTTTGGCAAGTTCTGTTTCAAAATTTGTTTTTTTTTATCTTTAGGTATCTATTATTTTCTTGGTTCGAACCAAAAGAACCAAGAGATCCGAACTACCAGTGTTGTAGTCGAGACGCAGCTAGCTCGAGTCCGAGTCAGAGACCGAGACTGTAGAGGGTCAAGTCCTAAAGTTGAGATCAAGACCAAAGAGAGTTGAGTCCAGAGACCAAAGACAGTTGAAGTCCAAGAGTTAGAACCAGAGCCAAGAGATGTTAGATAACCTAAGGTTGGGTCTCAAACTAGACTTAAAGATATCTTTTTAAAGAAAATATTTGGTGGTAACAAAAAAATTGGCACCATACTCAAACAGTAAACCAAATATACCATGGAATCATGTACACTGTAATGGTAAAAAGGCCACATAGTGGTGTAAAGGTAATTTTATTATAAATATGACTTACAATTATTACAATCAGTAAGTGCTCTTTCACATAACATTACTGCACACGAATTCTGTGTGGCTCTTATATGCAAACTGAATTAGGGATGATAAGGCAGACATTTTCAATACATAGTTGAGCCTCTAGGCTCACATCACATCTGACCTGGGTCCTGCTGCTTTTGCGTGCCGTGAACATTATAGTCTCAAGTCATGCGCAGTAGCGCACAAGAAAGTCAGCAATCATTGGACGTATCAATCAAACAACAATTTAAAGAAATATTAACATACAGTAATAATCATGACATATTTTGAATGGGACTCGAAGTTGAACTCGGGAATAAGTCTGAGTCCCGACTCCCAATATGTTAGAGTACGAGGCAAATTCCGAGTCAAAATGCACACGAGTTCCATGACAAGACCGAGTCCATTAAAATATGGTCTTGAGACCGAAGTCCGAGATCGAGTTTCGAGTGCACAACACTGCGAACTACAGTACAAGTGTGAACACACCCTTAAAAACAAAGGTTTTTGAAGCGATGCCATATTTCAGGGGTGTCCAATCCTGCTCCTGCAGAGCTAAGCTCCATCCCTAATAGGAGATTATCACACTTCCGGGTATCATGGGCGGGATTTGTCAACTTTGTGCATGTCCACTTCCGACGAAGTTCAACAATGGCCGAAACGAAGGCTAGCTCTGTTCTACTTTGTAAATCTAACCAACAACGCCAACGCTACTTACGTTTTCATAGATTCCTGACTGAATTGAGTATAAGGAAGAAGTGGATTAAAGTGGTTCACCAGGATGAAAGTCCAAACTTTAAAATAAAACAAGGTAGCCGTACCTGTTTGTTCAGGTAAAATACTGCATTATAATGGTTGTATTGGCTCTTTACAGGTATTTTAATAGGTAAAAAGTAGTAAGTGAGTTATAATCAGTCAGATTTAATCCTCATGAATATAATCGACTAATTTCAGGGCAGAAATAATCTTTTAGTTAATAGGTAGAGGCTTTAATCACTTTTTGGCAGGTGAAATACATGCATTATAATGGCTGTATTGGCCCTTTGCAGGTATTTTAATAGGTAAAAAGTACTGTTTATTTGCACGTTATGTCTGTTTGATGCACATAAAAGCAACTGCATTCATAAAGAGAATGATACATCTTCCTTTCGCGCTGCGCGCGCTCCCGCAGCCGGCCATCAAATTTCGGCAGACCATCACTTTTCGGCACGACACCAGCACTTTAGTGAATCAGACTAATTTACCAGGGATGCCATATAAATAAACCTAGCGTAGTCCGTCATCAGTGCGCCAGAGTGATCAGTGATTCAACGGAAGTGTCAGTGCGCAGAGATCACTGAATCCGGAAGTACCACGTATCACTGTGATAATCCCCTATTGAAAACACCTGAAGCAACTAATCAAGGTCTTACGAGGCATTCTGAGAAACTTCCAGGCAGGGGTGTTGAGGCAAGCTAGAGCTTAAACTCTGCAGGACATTGGACCTCCAGGACCAAGTTTGGACACCCCTGCCATTGAAGAACCATTCTGGATTCCCTAAAGAACCTTTTGGTAAACAGTTCTTAAAAGAACCATTTTCTCCGAATTATGAAGAATATAATGATAAGAAACCACAGAACCATATATACGAATTAAGAACTTTTACTTTTAAAAACAATGTCTGATTCTTTTTAATGCTACATACTAAGACTGCTACATATTAGAATCGATTGGATGGATTGTCAGTTCTGAATCCACTAGAGCAGCTGTCCCAGTTAAGCAATGAGCCATAGTAGAGGAACGTCCCTCCATCTGGAAACAACAAAAAAACCCTGTTAAAGGTCAATTACCATTTTTATAACAATGCGGGGGTTTGCTTGTTTGCAGCAACAACTAAGTTTAATTGCGCAGTTAATAACATGAAATGCCTTCTCAAAATACACCATGTTGGCAAACAGAACCCAGCCGTTAGATATCAGAGGAAGGAAAATAGTCGGTGAACGAGAGAGAAAAAGACAGAGAGTGGCAGAAATACTTTAGGGGCTATAAACCCAGTCCGACTCCTAAAGCTAGTGCTGTTTTTGTTTGAGTTGGCGAAATCTATAGCGCACACAAACACACGGCAGGGCGAGAATCAGACTGCTTTTAAAAACTACTGCGAGCTACAAACAGAAAAACAGACAACTTTTTGCTGTCCTGCCTCTTCATTTTCAGAAGATTAAAGCAACTTCTGTAACCAGAGTGGGTCGCCTCAAAGGCGTCAACTCTACTGTACCGCTATAAACTAAGCCCGGAGGCATCCGATGTTACAGCGATGAATAAACAAGAAGCGCGTGTTTGTGTGGGTGCCATCACGTGGTCTGTGTTGATATGCAGAAATTGCTCTAATTCTGAGAGAAGTCAGTAATTTCCCTCAGGTGCCCGCCTCAGGCCCCGCGATGGTGCGTCAGGCCTTGGGAGTGCTCAGAGATTAAGGGCTTACAGTTGGCACATTAGCTGCTAAATGAATCCTGCTCTGTCACTGGTAACGGGGCCACATAGCTGTCAGATACATTTCACTGTAGTCTTACCTCACTCCTTTCAACATGCTAATACACACAAATGCTTACCTCTGGTAGCTAATCTTACCGACTATGAAATATTATTCATTTTGTTATTGCCTTTATGCCCCTTCATTATGGATGGTGAAAGAGGGGGGTTGTATATTTGTACAGTATGTTTGCCTGGCTTCAAGGTTTATATTATAATCTTATAAAAATAAGAACTTACTACATTACAACACACACACACACAAACTCTTGAGTGGGCAAGCTACATGGCCATCAGTACTCCAAATCAGCTCAGTTCTTGTTTTGAGGATGGGGTGTTGAGTTACCCAGCGGTACCCCACAGAGGGAGTTGTGTTGTTTTCTCTCTTTGCTTTGGTGCATGTCGATACATGCTATTGGAGCGTGAAAAGCCGCTGCTACACAACAGCGTCCACTCAAGCAGTTTTTCTTCTCCCTCCTTCTGTCTTTAAATCCCCAAACAAGGGTTGTGGGCGGTGTGGCGGAGCCAAACACACATCACCCAATGGGATCAAACACTACGGAGACGCTCTACGTGTGTGGACACCAGTCAGTCTCGCGCCCTCTGGGACAAGCCCTTCTCATAATGACCCTGTCCCTACGCTGCCCTCCACAACCCAGCTGATAAGCCACTAGCGTCTGTGTGCTTTATGAGCCTCTAATGGCCTCCTCACGCACGAGTAGAGCTTAAAACAGTAGAGAGCATTTGCTCTGTCCTCCCCTTCTACTAGCCCTGCTAAACACACATGCTGGACAATCCTCTCTGTGACATCTTTAAAGGGATAGTTCACCCACTCACAACTATATTTACTCATTCTCATGTCATTCTAAACCCCTTTTTCCACACAATGAAAAAGTGGGTAGTGACCATGGGGCTGTCAAGCTTTAATATCTGTCACCGTCCCGTATACGGGACGCCTAACTTTACTTCGATTTATTACTATTAAATCCTAATCTAATTATGACAAACTATATATCGTTGGAAAGGTCTAAGACTCATAAATAGATATTTGACTGCTGTTTTTTGCTACAAATTATGAAGGAAGAGTAACCGATAAATTTTTGACAAGAGTGCACCTCTAAAAAATCTGCCTCATAACAGACCTTTGTCACAATTCTGACCTTTGTCACAAAAAGCCAATTGATCGACTTTTAATCATTGCAAATTCTGTTTTTATGCTAAAAGTTAATAATAAAACAAATAATCTAATATTTTTCAATAAAAAAACAAATAGTATAATATTATTCTCTAAAAATTATAATATGTATATATTATCCTCTAAAATATAAGATAATTTTTTATCGCCTTTTTTATTATATCACATATTTTAGTAGTTATCATAAATTAGGTATCATTTGAAAGCTTACGAACTCAGAATTCATCCTGTAAAAACTGTTTTGAAATTGGACGTTGTGTTACTATAGAAACGGTATTTTTGTATTAGGCCCCTCCCCTTTTGGGCATCATCTTTCATAATTTATTATCAAAACCTTTTCTAATCTTGACAAAACACATATTGTCAGAAAGGTCTGAGTCTCAAGGTTCCATATTTAGTGACAGAAGTGATATTTGGATAGAAATGTATTAATTTGTTATGGCAGAATGCATACAATTAAATTCAATGGAATTCAATGGCACCCGGTGGCTATTTTTGGTATAACGCCTAAACAAAATCTCATGGGAACTTCAAAATTTGTGATATCAACTTTAAATTTGGAACACAACTTGTTTAGATATATAGCTTTCATTTTATAGTAATTTTATTGTAAAAAAATATTTTGTAAAATATTTATTTTATATAAAAAAATATATTAATAAATAATATTTGATTTACTGTAAATTATAACTTCCATAACTTTTTCATACTTTAATTTTTTGAAGTGCTTTCACTTTAGTAATAATCTGCTGATTGTTTTCTTTAAAACAAGACCAAACTTGTGTATATATTCCAAAGCATTCTTGAATTACAACCATTTAAGTTTGTATAGTGCATTTTAATGTAAATTATCAAAAAGGGGGGTGACAGGTAAGGGGTTTAAATTACACATGAGTTCGACTTGATTACTTAATTTGCAGTGCTTAATGGGAGTGGGTGGACTGAAGAGCTGGTCTTTGGAGTGTGTTGCTTTCTGATTGGTGCACTCTAAATATGGACAAACCCAAACGTTTGGTTAAAAAATTTATTAAAAAATGTAACCCAATGGCTGGGTTTGTCCATATTTGACCCAGAGTTGGTTTTTAAACAACCCATCATTTTATGTACAGCATCATGGGAAATGTAGTTTTTCACCAGGAATTTCATTGTTAAACACGATTATTTACAAAATAAGCTGAAATAATGAGGGCTGACGGCTTCAGCAGAAGCAAATATCATTAACAACCTCTCATAGCTCACAGTCGGCCTGTACTTTAAAGGTTTATAAGTAATCTTTCGAAAGTAATTTCCTTAAGGACAAAACCAATGGAGTTTTTACTTCTAGAACCCGACTGTTGCACTCAATTGCTATGAAAATAAAAGAACTGTCAGGCACAGACCTTCCCTCCTATTTTTATTTGTGGGTCTGCTCTGTAAAATGAGCCAGTGTGTTGAGATGAATGAATAATTAAACAGCTCTTTAAGACATCTTAGTGAGTTCTTCAGCACCATATGCACTCTATGTAAGATCTCCGGACGTCTTCCTTCCTCTCGCTTCCTTTCGCTCCCCTGGCCGGGGCTTGCCATCGCCATGGCAACCGCTCACATTTCACACACTTGAGAACAGTATATCATGCAGCAGGCGAGGCAAAAACAGGAAATAGCGCTCTGTGCTTAGCCATGGCTTTCTGAGGCCTGTTTACAGCCGGTAATAGAAACCAGACACACGGTGGCGACTATAAATGTGGACGCTAACCGGACTGCCCACATGCGCTTAATATTATAATATGCAGCCTTTGACTTCAGAGTGTATATATAGAACTTACTGTGAAGAAGCAGAGAAATCAGGCTGCACTGTATATAACAAGGACAAACACATTTCAGAAAATGCCTTCTAGAGCCTGACTGAGCCACTGTTCTGAGGTCAGCGGATTGTGCAGTTTACTGTGTGACCGTCACGCACAAATCCACTTCCCACTGACCTCAGAGCCCCCCGTGAGCAGTCAGAGAGAGCACTAGAGTTACGAGGTGAACCCGAGGGACGCGTCCAGATAAGACCTTGAAGCCAGGGATGGTTTATTTGTTTTGGCATTTTCAGTAAAGCGGACATAAAACAGAGCAAGACATTTTTGAAGGGCACATCAATGCAGCAGCAGCACAAAGCACTATAGGTGTTTTATCTCCGATCATGCACGCGGAACAGCTGCACAAATCTTTTCAGGCACACCTCCGTAGCGGAGCCGGTAACCCGGGACGGTAGAGTGCCGTGATTTTTTAAGTGCGGGCAGTTACACAATAGCAGCCTTCAATAGACTTTACACATTCCACAGAGCAATTAGCATGAGCCATGCCACTTGATGATTTCAATTTGCTCAGCAAGACGCAACACCCACGTCTGAGAGACGAGGGAGAAAACAATGCGGAGAACAGACGCTCTGCCGTCAGTCTCAGACACGAGCGCTCCGCTGGCTCTGGAAGACCAAAGACTTTCTCCTGATTAATGTCTTTTGCTCTCTCCTTCTCTTTCTCTTTCCAAATGGGAAGACTGAATTGACTAAGAGAAATGGCTTTGGAGGTGAAAACCCAGATTATGATTTTTCAGTGATAATATTTTTTTCTCTAATGCAAAGTGTTCAGTTTCATCCTGCACTGTTTCAGACTACAGACCGGAATGATTTCTCAAATTGTGCAGCTTGTTAAGGAAAGTGTACTATTTTTTATTATACTATGTGATTGCTGACTTCAAGGTGAATTCAGCAACAGTTTAGCAATTGCCCCGAACACCCTAACCAAACAAAAAGTGCTCAAATATGTCAATAAGATTGACTTGTTGAATTGTTTTTAGAGGAGTGGAAATGTCCTGGGTGATGCATTAAAGGAGTAGTTCACTTTTGAAAAAACTTTTGCTGATAATTTACTCACCCCCATGTCATCCAAGATGTCCATGTCTTTCTTTCTTCAGTCGAAAAGAAATTAAGGTTTTTGATGAAAACATTCCAGGATTTTTTCCATATAATGGACTTCCATGGGAACCAGACGGTCCAAGCTCCAAAAGATCGTTAATAACAGTTTCAGATGCAGCTTCAAATGTCTTTAAATCGACACCAGACAATGAATAAGGGTCTTATCATGCGAAACGATGGGTTATTTCAAAACTTATTCCAAAAATGTAACTTTTCTAAGGACAAATGGTAGCCTAGCTTTATTCTGGAGGCGCGTTTGTAACGTCACGTAATACGTAATTACGTTCAAAAGGTCACGGGCGACGTAGCTGGAAGTACAGAGTCAGGGGGTTGAACACATAGGTTGAACGTGCAAACTAACTCAAACGCCGTTTACAAAAAAAAAGGAATTAAAAGGTAAAATAACGATGTCGGACGATTTTGATTCTGTACTTCCGGCTACGTCGCCCGTGACCTTTTAAACGTAATTACGTATCACGTGACGTTACAAATGTGCCTCCAGAGCTAGACTACCATTTGTCCTTAGAAAAGTTACATTTTTGGAATAAGTTTTGAAATAACCCATCGTTTCGCATGATAAGACCCTTATTCATCGTCTGGTGTCGTTTAAAGACATTTGAAGCTGGATCTGAAACTGTTATTAACGATCTTTTGGAGCTTGGGCCGTCTGGTTCCCATGGAAGTCCATTATATGGAGAAAAATCCTGGAATGTTTTCATCAAAAACCTTAATTTCTTTTCGAACTGAGGAAAGAAAGACATGGATATCTTGGATGACATGGGGGTGAGTAAATTATCAGCAAATTTTTTTTCAAAAGTGAACTAATCCTTTAAGGGCATCTTCAAATATTTCCTTTCCCTCAACTCAGTCCTCCCCTTTATTCTGTCACTTCATTTTGTTGTGTTCAGTAGCCTGACATAAATGGAGATTTATTCTTCTTTCATCTGAGTCATAGAGACACAATGCCTTCCTTCCTCGGTGGGAGAGGGAGAAGGAGACAGGAAAGATGGAATGAGAGAAAGATGGAGAGATATAACCAATGTTCTGAATTCTGAAAATGGTCCAAACTAGTGAAAATGCTACTATTTTCAAATTAACAGTTGCCGTACGTTCACACCGCCGCCGGCGAGAGCGTCAAAGTGGCCGGAAGTCATTAATTTTCAATGAGAGCTGGCGGTGAGCTCCGGCGAGGGCGGCGCTGCGCGTCATGGACGGTGAGAGCGCGAGGAAAGTTGAAATCAGTTCAACTTTATGGTAATGAGCAATGACGCGGTTCGGCGGCAACCAGCAGCAACCAATCGGAATGTAGAAGTGTTCCGTTTGAGAGAATTCCAGAGAACGCAGTCCTGTAAACTTTGGTTCCGGCCACATTAGTTCCCAAGCAAAATAGAGGAGGTTGATCATTTGAATTTGATAAGAGGGCGCGCAGCACTATTTATAGGCAAGATTTTGGTGCTAGAACACTTTTTCAGCGGTAATGCAAATTATAATAGCACTTAACCATGAACACAAAAGCCACACCACACACATATGGCTTTTCATTTGTTTATTTCATTAGCAAACATGTCACTATAATTTTAAAATTATTTCCATCGATCAATTTTCTGCAAAAATAACGACCGACATGCTTGTTTGCTTTGTGGCCCCTTTAAATACCGTTTTAAAAAAAGTCACGCATTCGATCTACGTCAGAGCATCAGAGCATCCACGAATCTTCCCACGGCGTCGTTGACAGAGCGGCAAGAGCGAATTTTGCCGCTCTCGCCGCGGCGGTGTGACGTCAGCTGGTTGGAGTGATTTTTTTTTTTTGGAGAATTAATAATGTCTGTTGAGATGTATGCACCTCGGGCCAGATTCACGAAACATTCTTAAGAATAAAATTCTTCCTAACTGACAATTTTTTCTAATTTTCTAAACTAAGAAAAAAGATAAGAATATTTAAATTCCCAAAAAACTTTAAGAATGTTCTTATCTTTTTTCTTAAGATTGTTCTCAAGTATTAATTTTCTCGAAAAGAACGTTTTTAAAATCATCATAGATAACTTCTTAAAGTTAGAATAACCTCCAACCTGTCTTAAAAAGCTAAATGTAAGATGTTTAGTGAATTAAAACTACAATATAAATACAATACATATTACTACTACTACAATATGTGGACGAATACTCTGGTGACACTGATCAATCATTTGAGTGTATAAGATGCGCTCATTCAAGCTAGAACTAGCCAGCACACACATACAAGACACATTCACAAGAAAGACGGAGCACAAATAAATAAGACCACTGCATCTGAGACAGGCTTTTTTAAAATAACGATTTTAGTGCAAGTTAACTCGTGTCAAGCCAGTTGCGACATAAATACTCTACAGGCTGTGCAAATGTGCAAAAAAGACCAGCTTTGAGGTGTTTTTCATTCTGAAAAACAGCCTTTCAATCAAATAACACCAAAGCCTGTAATTTTGAGATGTTCTTTAAAAAATATATTTGAGGACTTCTAAAGATTTTTTTAAAAAACTGCACTTAAGGTAAATGCTGAGAAGTTCATAAAAATGTTCCAAAGAATTCTTAAGAACTTCTTTCATAAGAAGATTTTCACGAATCCGGCCCCTGATTTGAGATTATCCAAAGAGCATCTTGACCTTCAATGGAAGGAGAACACAGTTTTCAAGCCCGATCTCATGAAAGTTCGTATCTATAGCACGAATGTCATTTCTCGTGCCATTTATACGCCAAAACAATTTTTTGCGTGTATGTGGTATGCGTTTTTCGCGTGCATATGATACGCACTTTTTGGCATATAATAAGTACGAACTCCCCACCCCCTTCCCCCTAAACCTTCCCAGGGGGTTTTAGTGCGTAGCATTTGCACGCAAAAAACATTTTTGGCGTACAAATGCCACGAGAAATGACAATTGTGGTATAGATACGAGACTGTGTTGCAGTTTTCAGTTTAATCAGATTTACTTTTTTTATTTAGTGATATCTAAAATATATTGTATCTAAAATATTCGTTTACAAATTTTTTCTTCAAATTCCTTTAAAATTATTATTTGACCTTTTCTTCTTTAAATATAAAAAGACTTTTCAGGTTTTTAATGACCTGAACTGACCTGAGATTTTTGTTCTACACTGTATATTCACATTTATATGCTTTACGTTGGCTGGGACCTATGAGGAGAGATGAGGTTTCCCCAGACATTTCTCCCTGATGCTGGAAGGCATGGAGCTTTTAGAGCGGACCCCCCATTGTTAGCTCACAGGCAGAGATGAACACATTTCAATGTGACTTCTTAGTCACTCCTCTGACTCATGTAGGTTCAAAGCAGCCGCTGTAGAGAATGGAAGAATGACTGAAATTCGAAAATGTATGCACCTATACCTCTAGAGAAGACAGATAATGTCACCGCCTAGACAACACAACCCTCTATTGTGTGCTCTCTTTGCACCTTCACTCAATGTTTCGGTCTTTGCTTCAACTAATTCAAAGACAGGAAGAATTCCAGAACAACTATGACACGTCAGCTATTTAACAACTGTTAAATCGGAGTAATGCAGGTTAAATGCAAAAAGAACATTTTCAGCCTGATCGCCTGGAGCAAAGCATCCAGCCTAGAGAAACACACAAACATTCATTCATTTACAGTTTATTACATGAAGAGAACACATTTATGAGGGATCAATGTTTTATCCTGTAAACATGTAAAGCATGTTTTTCTGTTTGACATATTTTCAAAAGTAGCCATGTTTACTAACAAAAAAATGTTTCGAGGGTTAAACTGTTGACAAAGCCAAGCCACATTCATATTATCTAGGCCTGTTAGGCCTGTGTTCAAAAAGCATATCCATTACAAATGTAAATTTACAGACACATTTCAAAAGTTTGATCCAAAACGCCATTGCCGAGTAAAAAAAAACAGCCAAAACGCATAAAAAGTTTGACATTTTTAGTTGAAAACAGTGTCATGTAAACAGCCCCAAAGAGGAACAGAAACCAAAACCAAATGTGACAACTGTCTGCAATTTATTTTTAGGAATTTCTCCTTTTAAATCTAATATAATTGGCCCCATTCCCTTCCATAGTGTCAGGAATTGAGTTTATTTGTTCATGTTTAGAGTTTGATTTGAACCTGTTTTTTTTTTAGTTAATCTAGCTGTTAATTAGTTCTGTCTTTCTCCGTCTCCTCCGTTCCTCATTGTGTTAGTTGAATTCATGTGTGTATTGTTTATCAGTCTCATTAGTTCTTGTTTGCCTGTATTTAAGCCTGAGTTTAGTCCTGTCAATGTTGTCTGTTGACGTTGCTATTCTGGATGGGTGTTCTGTTCCTGTTTTGAAGTTTTAAAGATTCCTTGGCATTTCTATTAGTTTGCGTTTATTTGTAATAATTATTTGTAATACTGCTGCACACAGATCCTGTTTCTTCTCTGCTGAATCCAGATTCGTGACACATTGTAAGTGCACAACAGTAACTTTTTTGCCTTTTTTAAATAAAATAAGGGAGATCGAAGTTGTAAATTATATATATATATATATATATATATATATATATATATATATATATATATATATACAGGGCTCCAGACTAACTTTTCCACTGGTTGCACTGGTGCTACCAACTTTCTTAGTTAGTTCGCACCAGCGTTTGATTTGGTCGCACTTTTTATTTTATTTTATTTTTTACTACATGCCATGGGATTAATCAATGCATGCTGATGAATAGTGGTTTTAATGGACCATAGCTAGCAAAGGCATTATACCTGTAATATATTAATTTTCATTGCCAAATTTCAGGATTTTCATGGATTTTGGGCAGTAATTTTAATCTGTAATTTTAAGCATTTTACATTTCAGTTATATACAATCTATCTATTTACATTTGAATCTATCTATCTATCTATCTATCTATCTATCTATCTATCTATCTATCTATCTATCTATCTATCTATCTATCTATCTATCTATCTATCTATCTATCTATCTATCTATCTATCTATCTATCTATCTATCTATCTATCTATCTATCTATAATCTTTCTATCAGCATCATCTTTCTATCTTTTAAAAATCATTAAACATTCAAATGAGAGATACATTGCATTTTAAAAAGATTAGAGTATTATAATAAGCTAATACAGATTTTTCGGCATCAAAGTTTATAGTTGTAACAAAAATCAGAACTCCCACTCCTTACCTTCTGCATTTTATAATCATTTATTTTTCCTCAGTCGAGCGACTACTCTCATCTAACCGCTGAAAAGCGTCGGAAGGGGCATGCTGTTTCGTGAGACATTTTCATTTTTATATGCCTTAATTCTTGAATTTCATCCTCATGTGCAATGCGCGTGACGTTTACGCTCAAAGATAAATAAACTGCACGTGTCTTGCGGAAGAACACTGTAGCCGGAGCTACTTCTCTCCGTTAATGTCTATGGCGAGTCACGCAGGCACTGGGCAACTCTGCATCCGAGTCGACCTCAATAAAATAGTCCGAATATAAACACTTATTATAGGCATATCGTAGTGATTCAGGATAAATCAAAAACACGGTTTGGAAAATGGATTCATGATGTAGCCTACTCGTTCATTTTGAACATAAGTTACAGACTGCAGCAGCTGATATAACGGCGTTCTGTTGCGCAAGCGTCCACTCGCACATATGCGACCACATACAATTTTAACTCGCACATTCTCAAAAAACGGTCGCATATGCGGCCAATTTGGTCACAGTCTGGAACCCTGATATATATAATTTTAATTGACTGAGCTTAACTTTTGAACCTGGATTTATTTATTGTGCATGGTTGTCATATATATCATATGAGATAATCGATAACCCTGATAACGTTACAGTAAGGGAATGATAGAAAAGGATGAAAGGACATTTCAGATACAGACACACACTGATATGAAAGTATATGCACATTCTAGTAGATGTGACTACATTCAAAACACGGCTCCGTTTTGTCACATTCATTTTGATACAACTCTTGTAGAACAAAGAGGAGATAAAAGAGGAAACGTGCAAGACAGCAGGGAAGGGAAGGCAGGCAGGAGACAGCGTTCTCGTTCCAGCGAACACTTCCAAGCGTTGAGAATAATAAAGTCTGAAAAGCATTACTGAAAGCGTTCCACAGCTCCGTCCAATCCTGACAGCCTTTCTTCTCAGCAAGAAAGTGACTTAGCCCTTGAATTTCAAACTGTTGCGGCTAGTAAAAAAATTTAAAAATAAAAGTGGGACATGTTCGCTGCAATTCAGTCACAATTCAAAAACAAAAGTCAGTTTTAACTTCTCGTCCACTTGATGAAAACAGTTCGGCTTGTTGGAAGAGAGTATTGGCTAATTTTGGTCGGCAAACTTTTAAGGTGTGAAATTATTTTATTTACATTACATATAAATTCCTCATTTATACAGCTTTTACTGTGGACTTGACCAGGGAATCTGCATGCATTTCCAATGCATGTCACAGCACATCAATAATGTTTTTGTTGTAGTCCTATTGGCCTGGAATGATTCAATGCAAACTTGAAGTGCAAACATGCTGTAACAACCCAAAGGTCACACTGAGTCACAGTGAGGGGAAAGTTCACTACGGGTAAATGGGGCATCTCACCAAGACTTCCATTCTCTTTATTGTTACTGTCATGACTCATAGAAAAAATAATCATAAAAAACATAAGGTGCTTCCAAAATCACATATTTCTATTATTCTAGGCGAAAAACAGTATGTGCCAAAACTAGCATGTCCAAATTCACAGTACTCATAAAAAAGTAGGCAAAAGTATATACGATAGAAACTTTACTATCCTATGAGGCCCTGAGAGGATTTGTGATTGGCAGTGAAGTGACAAAATTGACGCTGGTAGGTCACAGGATCATGTCAAGATGGGAAGATAGTACGTACGCGATTGCATTGATAGGGTACAACGGAGCTCAGAGGCTCCACAGGGTAAAAGGATCCATTGGTTTAATTTTACTCTAAACCACTAGATGGCACAAAAACTTGACGCAGCACTTTCCACTCGGAAATTTGTCTGATCCTTGGCGCGATCGTGGGCTGCACCGCAAAGTTTATTCTGTGCTAATTTCATCTAATATTTTATGTCTTTTTAAATGTTGTAGATTTAAGAGAATCACTAAAATTATTGAATATAATTAGAGAAAAATGTCTTCTGAATGATTTTCAGTTTTGTTTAAGGTTCGAAGGAATATGTAAAAGTACGGTAATTTGGGGTAAAAGGTCCTCCTACTGTTGGGGCGAAAGGCACATAATTAACATGATAATAAATGGCCGTCTGACTTTTTCATTTGTTGACATGACATGGTTAGATTCAGATGGTAAATATATACGGTACCAAGTTGGGCGTCCACCTAATATAATGAAAAATAAATATATATTAAGCATATTGTATAATAAAAATGATTTAATGTTAACTTACCACTGTAAATCTATAATATAATTACTATGGGATCTCCTTCACTGCTTTCAGAATGTTTACTTTTAAAATAATTGTAAGTATTTTTAAATTTCCATATTTGAATGACAGTATATTTATTGAACGGAAATGAACTATTTATCAAAATAAACAGAAAATAGTTTAAACTTTGTTAAAGTGATTATTTTGAACTACTATTACAGGGTTCCTGCAGGTTTCAGTAAGTCAAATTTAAGAGCTTTTTAAGACATTTTAAGACCATAAACATTGAAATTTAAGACAAAAATTTAAATAAGAAAATATTCGGAAAAATTATTTTATATGTGTGTGGGTGAAATTTGTACTTTGCATTTTATACTGTAAAAACAATTATAGTTGATTTTAGTTGATCATACCCAGAGATGAAATGGAAATGAAATTTGAATTAACTTGAGCGCGTAACACAGTCTCATCCTAATTCGTCATATAACTGACGTCTTGGGATGTCTTTTGACCATTCGTCAATATATGCCTTTTTAGGGCCCCCTTAAACGTCAGTAGATGACGATCCCGGGTCGTCATACAACTGACGCTTTACCTTTAACGTCAGTTAGGTTTAGGTTTAGGGTAAGGTTTAGGTCTGGGGTAGAGTTGGGATCCGATGACGTCATCTACCGACGTTTAAGGGGGCCCTGAAAAGGCATATATTGACGAATGGTCAAAAGACGTCCCAAGACGTCAGTTATATGACGAATTGGGATGAGACTGCGCTGGAATGCGCAAACCTGGTGAATGAACGGCCTCTTGGCGAGCTACCTCGTATCAAGCCACGAGCTAATGCTAGCACGCAAGCGGTATGTTTGAACCAGTTTGAACCCCTGCACTAGAGCTCCGCTTTGTAGGCTACGACTCAATACTTTTTTGCTACTTTGTAATTACTTTCTGCGGCCAGAGTTTTGGCAAATGAACGAGGGTCAAATCTTTTTAAGACCTGACTAAATCAAATTTAAGACCTCAAATGAAAATCTAGCCGTTTTTAAACCCTGCGGAAACCCTGTATTAACTTGGACATTATTAAACACATTATTTTAGCTAAAGTATTTGTATCAATAGTTTATACTTTTTGCCACTTTTATGTTTTATTTTCAGACAAAATCTGTGGGTCCATAAATGCTCCATACAAACATATATTTTATACATACACAATGGGAATAGTGAAAAGCACATTTTTTCTTAAAGTGTGCCTTTAGCCCCATTGTCAAAAATGACTTATTTAAAATAAGTATCTACTCAAGAGAATATGCTATTTTGGATACAGCCATTGACTTTTTCATTGCATGCAGCTCAAAAGAGCAAACCAAGGGATTTGATGAGAAAATATGTGACATTACTTTACAACCACCTACCAACAACCTATAGCACCCCAGCAACAACCTAACAACCTCCCAGAATATCCGTGTAACTGTACAGAACAACCTTGCAATCAACAAGCAACTTCCTTTCCCAGTTTGAACATTTTAGCAACAGCAAACCATTGCCCAAGCAAACAACCTACTGTAGCATCATGACAGTTTTCTAAAAATGAAAAAAAAGTTATAATCACTCAGCCTAATTTAACCAATTTACCAACAGAAGCATTTCTAAATGCAGGCACGGCTTTCAACAGTCTTTGAACTTTAGAGGCGCTACTCAACATGAAGAGGCTGGAGAAGAAAAGAAAAAGAAAAGCGCAAAAGAGAGGAAAGAGAGCGGTTTATTTGGATCGTTTTTCATGGAGTGTCAAAAGGCCTTCCACAATCACCAAATCAATCCCGACCTACTGGTAACTGGGCGAGAGGTGAGAGGTGCTTAGCTGTGAGAGAGTGTGAGAAAATAAAGGACTGAAAAATAAAGAGAGAGAGACAGGAAGAAAGAAAGGGAGAGAGAGCAATGATCAGTTTTGCAGAGAAACTGAAGAAGTAAATCTCACTGGTAATCCCTTATTAAATAGTTCTCAGAGCTTCTCGGTCTTTGTGCTGTTCTGTGCTTGCCATTTGTCAGTAAAAAGTCTGTTAAAAATCCAATAAGAGGCAGGATATGGACCACTTGCCACAGCGCTAATACACAGATTCTCACTGCTTCCCAATAGAGAGGCTGCATCCTTTGAAGGCCGCTTTCGAAGGCCGATTGTGTCACAGTGGTGCGACGAAGGCTGTCCCAATTCAAAGGGTCTTTCAAATATGGCATCGAAATGCATCCTTCCTTTCCTAGGCAATGAAGGATAAAACAGATGGATCCTTCACGGCTTAGCCTTCCCCAGAATTTATTGCGCGCAGGTGACGACAGGATTCTTTTAGAGAAATTGTCAGATTTGTAAAAAGAAATTTGTAAAAGAAATGAATACTTTTATTATGCAAGGATGTTCAAAAGGGTTAGTTCACCCAACAATGAAAGTTCTGTCATTAATTGCTCATCCTCATGTTGAATCCAAACCTGTCAGACCTTCAGACCTCATCTTCAGAACACAAATGAAGATATTTGTAACAAAATCTGAGAGCCGCATAACAATGAGCCTTTCATTCAGGTGTGTCACACAAGAAATGTGAGGACTATATATATATATATTCCAAAATATAAATGAAAGTCAAAAGCACATTTTTAGTCATACCTGGAAACAAAACCTGGTCAAATAGGTTATATGGGTCATTCTATAGAATTGGTTCAAGAGTTGGTCTTTTTCCATAAATCTCTTATACATTTTTTTTTAAGGTAGGTCAATACATTTTATCATACATATTTTCAAGTTAAGGATTCATACTTTTGATATACACTGTAACAGTTGATTAGTTTATTTTTGACAAAAACATACTATAAATTTAACATATAAGCAGAAACTGTCTTACAAAAGCTTATTTGATGTCTATTTAAGAGTAAAAACTTAAAAATCTATCCATAACTAGTCAACGAAATGTTGTCATTACAGACACTAATCTATAGGTGATCGCGATAGCAATATAGTTTCGATGTGTTTGTTAAAAAAATAACGTTAACTAATATAGGAGCGAGAGTGAATGAACGCATAAATGTGACGTACATCTGTAGTAAACAACATTGCGTGCGTGCAACTGTGCCATTCATTCATTCTCAATAACCTGATTAGAACAAAGCACTTAAGAATAAATAACTTACTTCATCAGCTTAATCTGTGTTCCTCAAAATGAAACTACCAGCTCTTATGAGAAAACGTTTCCATGAGCATTATTACGATTATTCCTATAGTGTTATTCCTCACAGTGCAGCATTTGACGTTTGAATAGCGTATTGCTCTCAGTGGGCGTGTCACAGATCAACAGCTATAATGAGCTGAAAGGACAAAAGACTGACATCTCTGATCTCTCTCTCTTTTCATACAGATTACATAAACTGACAATATGTTGTTTTTCTTTAAATACATTCTTCATTTAAAAGAGGAGAATTTTAGCTTTAATAACAAAAAAATATTTTGTGCCTGTGTGACAAGTATTTACTATTTACGGACGCGTTTCAGAATGAACTTCATTGACAAAGAGAAGGCAAAATTCGCATCAAGTTTATTTTTCTTTATTTGACAAAAAGCAGAACACTTTTTATTGTGAGTATACACTTAAAGTGTAGCTAAACCCCTGGTCAAAGCCTGGCTCCACCCACTGGCAAAATTTGAAAAATGCTAAAAAAGTGGGCAGACCCCAGCGGAGACAGAGGGGACGGAGCCAAGGGCGGGGCTGAGCGTGGAGCGTGCACATGAGACCCCGCAGTGACGGATTCATTGACAGCTGTAGTGGTGGGAAGTTCAGATCATTTTACTGACTAGGATCTCTGAGTCTCGTTCAGCAAAATGAACGATATCTTTATCTGAATCATTCGTTCATTTCATCATTATATAATTAAAATGTCATGTTAAATATTCCAAAACATCTAGTAGGCTACTTAAGAAAATCTTGATTACATTTACCGAATGGTCGAGTGTGTCTTGGTGTAACTTCCTTCCGGAATTGACGAGGATCACTCACGGCTCAGCGAAAAATAGACTAGACGGCGAAACTGGCGCTTCACGGCGCGGGCCGGCTGCGCCTCGGCGCCTGGCGCTCCACGTCTGGTGTGAACGACACCATAGGTTAAAATGGGCGCCGAAGGCAAGCGGCTGTGCGATATAGCACAGCAGTACTGGAAAGAATAAAGATTAGTTCATCTCTCCGAGTCTCGAGTTCGGCCAGGTCCAGTCTTTCCTTTCTTCCTGTCAGTCCCATATAGTCTATGCTGTCAGCACCGGAAAGAGAATGATTAGTCCATCTTTCGAGTTCGGGTCTCATGATGCTATCCTGATCGTTTTCAATACTCATAAATCCAACTCCTTACTCGCTACAGTAGTTTTGACGGAACCAGATGCTTTTATACCAGGGGCTGCCAAGGGCGTGGTGAGCTCGCACCAAGGGCGTGACAGAGTAGCGTCAGAGAGTTTGCTACGTCAGAGAGTACCCCTGCTGCAGGAGCTTTCCGTTTAAGCTGAAGAGGGCAGACGTTTTACACCATATATTTGAAAATTAAAAGACTTTATTGCCAATTGTCAAAAAATGTACTTCGAATCAATGAACAGCATTTATGAAGCTCCATTCGTACAGATCATTAACTAAAAAAGTTGGTTAAGTGTTTAGTTACTCTTTAACAGGATCTAATGATGTACAAGACTTATATGTAAGATCAAAATCAAAAGAGTAGTTAGAGTCTCTTTTGCACTGCATAAGGAAAAAAGTGAGCTTGTCACGCCAGCGCGCAGAGCCGACCCCAGAGGTTTAAAGGGTAATTCCACTCTTGGAAAGATGAATGTGTATTTAAAATGGGTCATTTATGTAGAAGAAATGTGAAATTATTTTTTAATTTGGAGCTTTTCTAGACTGAGAAAAGACAGAAAATGTATTTTTGGCTTATGTGAATGAAAAACATCAACTCCCAGAATTCATTTGCTTCGCTGCCCTCAGGAGGCCACGCCTACCGCTAACCTCGCAGTATGTAAACAACAGTCTACTAGTGATTCTCCGTGATGAGTCTGTCCGAAAATGTGTTTCGAGATCGCCCAAAATGTCCGCGATTTCGGCTTTTGCGTTCTACAGTCGTCATTCATCATGTTTACTGTGGCAAGCGGAACGAGTGCGAGCTGTGTGGATAACGGCGCGAGACGAGCCAGGTTTACTGTGTCGACTGGGATGAGTGCGAGCTGTGTGTATAACGGCGCGAGACGAGCCAGGTTTACTGTGTCGACCGGGATGAGTGCCGGCTGTGTGGATAACGGCGCGAGGCCGGTGGCGTGATTTACCGATAGAGCGGCACCTAAGACGTAAGTTACCGGTCTCGTGATCTCTCACGGAGGAGCAGGAATTTTCTTAGCAATGTTAAAACGCATCAACCGATCACTTGTTTGGCGTTCATGTAAACACAACAGTCAGATTCACCAATCATAAGGAATTGAGTTAGATTGAAACAAAAGCTGTAACTTACATGTAAACAATGAATGGCGACTTCAGAAATTAAAAGCTGAATCCCGGACATCGACGGCCGGACATGTCCAGGAAAAAGAGGACGGTAACCCCTACTACTCAGCTTTCTCCACAGAACAAGAGCCTGCTAGCTTAGCGTCCAAAAAGATGTGTAATGTTAATCCCAATCCTCCATAACGCATCCGTCAGCGTATTCAGTAGTTTCGTCCACATTTTCAAAACGTTTCTGCCAGTGAAATCAAACGCATTGGCACTGATCTGTGATAGGTCTGTTAGCGCAATAGGTTCAACCCCCTATTGGCGGGTTTGAAAGGGTGGGGACTCGGGCTTGTAGTTTTTTACTGAAATCGCCCTCTCTTACACTTCCGCCAACAATGACGTAAAATGACGATTTTTGCGTCATTGTAGGAGGAAGTGATAAAGGTAAATAGCAGATTTCTCTCGTCTCAGGGGAAAATGATAAAGTGTTGCATGACCATTCAATAGTATAACTGGGTTTCTAACAAATGGAAAGCTTAATGCAAATGGGTGGAGTTGCCCTTTAAGGTTAAACTAGTCACATGTCCTATTTTAACAATGGCTTTACTATATTTATTGGCCTTGAAAGTGGTAACGACGTTGCGTTGCTGTCTATGGGGGGTTAGAAAGCTTACAGATTTCATCAAAAATATCTTAATTTGTCTTCTGAACGGGTCTTATGGGTTTGGAACAACATGAGGGTGAGTAATTAATGATCCTAATCCTTTAAATGAAATGCACACATTTTACATAATATTACAGGATATTTTGATTTTATATAAATTATGTTAATCCTGGGAAAAATCTCTATAATCTTTTACAATTAGAGTTTAGTATCTCCTTGCATCAAATCAATATTTCATGTGTATTTATTGACTTATTGATTTATTTGTTTTAGCAAACTTCCTATCCACGGATCCGTTCAATTCCTGAAGGCCATTCACTGAATATCACCCTGAAACACACCACTGTATGGACTTTAAACAGAATGCAAATGACAGTTTCAACAGACTTCACATGCCCCCAATCTGTGTTTACACTGGCTCACAACTTATGACATGTTATCGAAGTTTCTGGTAGACTTCAAAGAAAGCCATTTTGAAACTAAATGAATGGGCTGACATGAGTGACCAGAGATTGGCCTGTTAGCAGTAAAAGACATAGTCCTGCATCTAGTCTAACTAGAGACTTATCTGCAAAATCTTCATCTCACAGAAACTTTAGAAGGTACAAGAACACACAAATTTAATATTTCCAACATTACGTTTGAACTTTAGAGTGCTAAAACTAAGTTTTACATTACATCTAAGGATCCAAGTGAATCACTTTATTTGACTGTCACATTTTGGTTCTCTCAAACATTTTGCTTCCCAAGACCCTCTGCTTTGGTGTCTCTCTAAATAGCTGCAATGACAATGCTAGAAAACAAACCAAGAGCAATTGATTCCAATGCTCATTCAGCACCAGATTAGCTTTTGTTAGGAAAACAAGGAGCAAAATCTAAAAAGAAATGCGGCTGGCATGCACCTTTCTTGTTCTACCTTTGTTAAACCCATTTCACATCCATATGACTCTTAAAAAGGATTATTTAGCTTTTTGCTTTGTAAAAACTTCCTCTAAATCTGCTAATTATATCAAGCTAGCACCTTAGATCTAACTGATGTTTCAATAGCTATGCAACCGACAGGGCATTGACAACCAGAAGAAAACTTGCTTTAGTGTTTAATGGCATATCTGAGAAAGTAGCCAAGCGAGAGGGCGCAGTACGCACAAACTCTAAACGCACGTCAGTGTTTGCTAGCACTTCTGAGCTCAGCAGATGTCCCACCTACAAATGTGGCAGCCTTTGCAGGTGTATCACTGCCGCCTCCCCACGCGTTAGATAATATCACAGCCACAAAAGAGTTTACAAAACACACAGCTAACTGACAATTATACTGAACAAGCCGCTGTCTGCACGGCACCTCCATGCAGCACTCTAAAGATGCTTTTCGAGAGGGTGTGTTATGTTTTTTTCTGTCATGTAAGCATGTTTAAGAGGGTGATGATGTACAACCAACTATATATAACTAGGCACTCATTCGCATGCATCAGATACTCATTATGGTGCAGGGGTTTATGTAACTAAACGCAAAAAAAAAGCAAAATAATGATCAGGCTGTAAGTGAGTAGCTCTGTTATGGTACTGTAGGAAGTGGATGTCTGCTGGGCACTGGACTGTCACACTCGCACCTCATATAGAAAACATATTCATAATAACAGCTCTCGTAATGCACTTCCATTAGTGTGCCGCTTTAAATGCCACCAGGTTAATTGAATCTCTGATTACATGCGTGAGTCTCATCAAAAGAAATACATGTGGAGAGATTCAAGTACATACTAAGGAGAGATTAGAGCAAGGAAATCAGGAACATTTCGGGATAAGAATATCAAGTATGTCAGGAAGATGGGCCATGCGCTGTGAAATAAACCAAAGCCATCGGTCAATGTCTCTGAAATTTGGTGAGAATTAATTTCCAGTCAAATTAAATATAGATCACATCTTAGGTGCACTGAATACGAATTCATTGAGGTGTCTAAAAAACGCTTCTGGTCATCTCAATAAGTCAACCACTTGTATCATTGGGCCACAGTAGCCATGGGTCTTAAAAGAGTCCTTTTTTTTTTTGCAAAGGACAAAGTCCTCTCCAAAAGAGAGCAATTCTCTATATAAGTAAACACTGTGTCTGAACTCCCTAAAATGCCTTGACTGTAGTCTTTTCTTCCAGGAACATACTGTACACGTCACAATGTCCCTTATTTAAATAATTCACACCCAGGGCATACGCAAAAGTAAGTTTAATTCAAGCTTCATCTATTCAACACTTGAAAGTGGGTAAGTTTTATAAAAACAGCAACATTTTGATAAAAAAAGCTGAGGAATTAATCTTTTTGTCAAAGACAATGTGCATAGCAATGCTTTTACCACATGTTTCTGCTTTTCTTTTGCTTGTGTTTAATCTGGATCTAGTATCTGTACTCTTTCAGAAGATATACACTACCGGTCAAAAGTTTTAGATCAGCTAAGATTTTTTAATGTTTTTAAATGAAGTCTCTTCTGCTCACCAAGGCTGCTTAATTTGATGAAAAAAAAAATGACAAACAGTAATATTGTGAAATATTATGACAATTTAAAATGACTGTTTTCTATTTTAATATATTTTCCAATGTAATTTGAAAGCTGAATTTTCAACATCATTACTGTTGCGATTGTGCGTTAGTTTTCAGTGTCACATGATCCTTCAGAAATCATTCTAATATGCTGATTTTATGCTCAAAAAAAACATAAATTATTATTTTCAATGTTGAAAACAGTCTTGTACCATTTTTCCCCACGTGATGAATAAAAAGTTCAAAAGAACAGCATTTATTTAAAATATAATCTTTTCTTACATTATAAATGTCTTTACTGTAACTTTTGATCAATTTAACTCATCCTTGATGAATAAAAGTATTTTCTAATTTCTTTCCCCCAAAAATAAAGACATAAATTCTTACTGACCCCAAACTTTTGAATGGTAGTGATTAATGTCACAAATGCTTTCCATTTCAGATCAATTCTGTTCTTTTGAACTTTCTATTCATCAAAGAGTCCTGAAATAAAAATTTAAAAACTGTTTTCAAGATGGATAATAATCATAAATGTTTCTTGAGCATCATATTATAATAATTTCTGTAGGATCATGTGACACTGAAGACTGGAGTAATGATGCTGTAAATTCAGATTTGATCACAGGAATAAATTACACTTTATATTCACATAGAAAACTGCTGTTTTAAATTGTAATAATATTTCACATTATTACTGTTGTTTGTTTTTAATCAAATAATTGCAGCCTTGGTGAGCAGAAGAGACTTCTTTTAAAAACATAAAAAATCTTACCGATCTAAAACTTTTGTCCGGTAGTGTATATAATAGCGTTCCCCTTTTGTATAACAGTGAAAACACTGAAAGCCGGAAAATTCCATCAATGGAGAGAAAGCGTTGTCTCATAAGTGCTTGACTAATCACAACACTAGTCCAGCCAACCAATCAGAACACTGCACTCTTCAGAAATACAGTAGGGGCTGTATAGAGACAGGAACTAAACAGTGTGTTACTGACAGACTTAACAAAACCTCAACATAAGAGGTCCCCTTTAAACTGAATAAAATTGTTAAGAGGAGGACTGGTTCAATAGCATAAAACTGCAACTAACGGCGACCATGAACCAGGTATGTTGAGTTATGGTGAGCATTTGAGAAATTCTGATTCTGTATAACTTCCTGTCCTCTATCCACCTTCTCTATCAATAAAAAAAGCAGCAAAAGTCAAATGCAACAAATAGGAAGTCTATTACCATTTAAACACTACTAAATAAACTACTAAATGTGACTAAATAAACTAAAAACAATGCATTGTTATCGTGGCATTTACTCTCAAAGTGCTGGGTCCAAGATAAAGAGGAAAAGTGCATCTAATCCTCTGCCTGCTGAGGATAATGAGTGTAATAAGGCATTTCATTGCAGCCATTATTAAAATAAGCAAAGAAACAGCCACAAGGTCTGGTTTTAAAAGGCTTGCTTTCATAGATTCGACTTTAAAAGGGTTCTGTGTACAAAGCAATTAATTTTTAGGCAAGCGACAAGCAAAAACCATGTATGAAACACGTTATCTTTTAATGGTGGAATATCGTATGCAGTACTGTTTAAAAGTTTAAGGTCAGTAAGATTTTTCTTTTTAAGAAATGAATAGGCCTACTTTTATTCAGCAAGGATACGTACAGTTGATCAAAAGTGACAGTAGACATGTGTAATACTACTACAAAAAAAATTATATTTTACACAAATACTGTTCTTTTGAACTTTCTTTTCATCAAATGCTCAGAAACACCAGTGCTTAATATTTCACAATAGAAATATTTTCTGACTGTATTTTTGATCAAATAAATGTAGCCTTGGTAAGCATGAGGAAGAAAATATAAAAAAGAAAATATAACTCTGTACTGTACCGCAATCATTTTTTTTATTTTAAGTTAAAAAAAAAAAAAACAAAAAAAACATTTTTTTATTAATATGAATAAAATGTATATTTTATTTATATTAATAAAAAAATGTTTTTTTGTTTTTTTACTTAACATTTAAAAAAAAATTATATACAATGTTTTATATAAATATATTTGTATATTAATATTTCTTTAATTACTTGATTTATTTATATATTTAGAACTTTTACAAACTAAAGCCACATATTAAGTGTTACTTTAAAAATCTTCATTTTATTTCCACTAACTATTACATTTGATTTTACATTTGATAAACATTAGTCTTTTCTGAAATAAGAATATGAGGTGAAAGGTGTAATCATAGAGGGTTAGGGAACAAAGTTCAAGACAATTACCAGTCAATCTTTTGCGTAATTTTATCCATTTAGTTTTCTGTGGACACTTCACACTTCTGTTTGCTCAACAGTGGCGGGAAAGACTTGTATGTCTAACACAGTCTCATCCCAAGACGTCATATAACTGCTGGTATGTCAGAACTGAATTATTATTTTTTTAAATCTCTGGGTATTACAGAATGAGACAGAGAGGTAACAACTGAAAGACTGGCATGATCCAAATACCACATTGAAAAGAGGTGAGGAAAATCAGTTTCAGATTTGAAGCAGCTCTTTTTAAACCAGGGCAAACAAACCAAATAAACACCCACTCAGCTAATTCCTGTAGGAGCCAGGTACATGAATGTGTGCCTTTTGTTGAACGAAAGGCTCATCTAAATAGCATGCAAATAAACCAAGATCCCTTCTGGAAGTAGAACTGAATCAGGTAAAAAAAAAAGAGAGCACTGATTCACAGAGAGCTGGAAATCCAAGAGGGATGGTTCACAGCATGTAAATACGGTAAGACACCACTCTACCTTGTAGTAGGACTCCCTTGTTTTTTCTGTAAAAGGGACTTCCTGGCCATATTGGAGGACTGGACATACTGTAAAGAAAACACAGCGGAGAGAATGATGAGAAGAGAAACAGATGACGTACAACTGACAGATGAACTGCATACCTGAAAAGACATTTTAAGAGATGAATAGTGCCAAAAGAGTGAGTGAGTATGAGGCTGTTCACACAGAAGGCGTTTTTCTATTCCAATGCGGTCCTTTTCCATTGTTTTTCTATGTAAACACGTGCTAGACGTATGTATAAACCTTTGCGCTTGCGCATGACAAGGCTTTCTAAAATTGCAGCGTTCAAGTTAAAATCAGTTTAACTTTTTCAAAAGTGTGTCTCGAGTCTCTTGCGTTTTTTCCCCATTCCACAGTTCACGTCTAAGTGTTCTGTGTGAACGAGCCCAGACAGACAGAAAGAGCACATGTACAGTAAACATATCCACAAAGATTCACCATCGTGAATGTTAATACTCTATTATCAAGTTATGGGATCATGTTATCACAGCTTTACGTTAATAACATTAAAGGGATAGTTCACTTTGAAATACATTTTTGGTATGTTTTAGCTTACCTCAAGGGCATCCAAGATGTAGGTGTCTTTGTTTTCATAGTAGTTTTAATTTTGATATTTTTAGGTCAAACCGTTCAAGTCTGTCAGTCATATAATGGAGGTCTATGGTCACCACCTCAAAGAGCATGCACAGAGAAGTCCAAATTAAACATGATGTAATGACTCGTAAATGTAAGTACACATTGATGGCCTAAGACACGAAACGAGCAGTTTGTGTGAGAAAACGAACAGTGTTCATATTGTTTTTACCTCTTGTAACCACGTCCAAGTGATCAGAGGGCGCAGGCGCTTTGTGGCTGTGGTAACAAGAGGTAAAAATACTGTTCATTTTTTCAAACAAACCGCTCGTTTCGTGTCTTAGGCCATCAATGTGTACTTACATTTACAAGTCATTAAATCATGTTTAATTTGGACTTCTCTGTGCATGCTTTTTGAGGTGGTGACCATAGACCTGCATTATGACTGACAGACAAGAACGATATGACCTAAAAATATCAAAATTAAAACTATTGCGGAAACAAAGACACCTACCTCTTGGATGCCCTTGAGGTAAGCTAAAACATACCAAAAATTAATTTTAAAGTGAACTATCCCTTTAAATGATGCAACTAGAGAGGTGCAAAACACCTGTTTTCAAAATGCACCTGGAACAAAATACTTTAAAACACAGCTTTTCCAAGAGGGTATTATTGTTTTTTATTTTTATTTTTTTGTTAGCTAGAGCAGCTATAGTAACAGCTAAAAAGCTATTTGAATTATCGCTGTTGAAAAATTTCATCACTTTTGGGACAATGGCCGTTTTTTTAAGAGCACTTCATCTGCCCCCTAAATGGCCAATAAGACATCTACTAAATATATACAAAAGAGTTTTCATCAAACAGCAGGTGACCAAGTAAACAAGACATGGAGGCCTATACAACAATGTTCAAGACGTGACTATGCAGCAACATAGTCATTATATCCTTTTTCAAATTGAGGCCTTGTAGCTTTAATCATTACTTTCTCCTGGTGAGATGACAGGGCGGCTCAGGTGATCGTGCAGCAGACTTCATACACAGCCGCACAGCAGGAAACCCTTCAGCTGAATTACACACCCGATTGGTGGTGCAACTCTTTTTTTAAAAACTTTTATTTTTTTTTGCACAAATGAACTGAACGAACAGAAGAACAGTGTCAGCGCTTTGTGATGTCACTCAGACAGGAAAATGAGGTTTTTTTTTCTTATTTATTTATATTACTGGTTTTGTAAAACGCCTGAAAATGGACATTGGAATATGTCTGTGATGAACAGGAAATAAACTGGTGCTCTGCTGGATGTCAGAAATACAATCACACTTCAGGATTTCTCACATATGAAAGCTATTGATTTTTCTTGGAAATCATGGACATTGGAGAGGAAGGTCAATGGGTCCTTTTCGAAAATAAGGTATGAGGCAGGATGTGTGAGGCAGTTTCTGAGAAGAATTTAAGGAACAAGAGTTATGTGTCAGGGTTACTATGACAAAACAACATCAAACTCAGATGAAAAAAAAAGATAAACCGCAATTTTAAAATTTATATATATATATATATATATATATATATGCACCTGGCACAACAAACTTCAAATACACAGCTTTTCCAAGAGGGTATTACTGTGTTTTGTTTTGTTTTTTGTTTTTTTAATCTAGAGAAGCTATAGTAACAGCAAAAGCTAATTGAATCATCGCTGTAAAAAAAATTTCTATTAAAAAACTTTTGGTACAATGGCCGTTTTTTAAAGGGATACTCCACTTTTTTTGGAAATAGGCTCATTTTACAACTCCCCCAGCTAAACAGTTGGGTTTTACCGTTTTCTAATCCATTCAGCCGATTTTCTGATATTTAAAAGAATATCAGTTACCAGACAGTTTCTGGTCTCATTGACTTCCATAGTAGGAAAAAAAAATATACCTGGTAACAAAACAACATCAAACTCAGATGAAAAAAAAAAGATAAACTGCAATTTTAAAATTGATATATATATAATAAATATATAATAAAATTAACCATATTATACATTACTTAATTTTAATTCAATTGAATAATTATTATATTATAAAATGTTAAGCATAAATATAAATAATATTAAATTACTTGATATATTAATATATAATATACCAATATAAGTATTTTATTATGCTAAATATTTGATTTCAATTTAAAAAATCCATATGATGTAATATTTACATAATATAATACATCTAAAATAATTCAAAAACAGATCATATAAATAAATACATTAAAAACAATTCATCTAAATAAATAAAAGATAAATTACAAGTGATGCAACAGTATAAAAAAACTAACAAGTAACAGATGGCGATCAAATATGTTACTTGAGGACGTTAGTGAAAGATGTGAGACCAAATATGATCAAAGTTCCCAAATTCAGTCATGAATTTTCTCTTTATCTTTTTCATCTTCTCTAATGAAATCTTTTTCCCTGAGCCATGATTTTTCACGCTTCATACTGTTCACATCCCAAACATTGATCATTTGTGACGGCAAATTTGAATTTCCTGACATTTTTGTTTGGGATATGTGAAGTGTTTGAGCATTATTTCACATTGAGGAGGTCCCAGAGAGTTTAGAAACAGTTTAACCACGTCTCTGTTTTCTGACAGTTCCTTCTGATCTGAATATTTTTCGCTTCAAAGGTTACAAAAAAATGTATTTATTTTTTCCTGTGGATTAGCTGCTCAGTTATTATCAATTATCCGCTTGTGTACGATACCTCCTCCGTCTCAATGTACACTGTGAGCTTCACAAATCTAATCAGGAGCAGTCTAATCTTCGATTTAGCCCTCGATCCACTTTTCTGCCTCCCTGTAGATTCAGTATGTGCATCTGCATTGGCTCCGTCATCTTCCCCTTCTTAATCTTCTTAGAGTATATTAACTAATTGAGAATTAGAACAAACAGAGGTGGCACAGGGCTTTGAGCACATTTGTCTGCATGGTGTATTTAAAAGCCCGGGCTTGCGGGGTTGACGGGGCCGGTTTGGCTCTGGACCTCTTCCGATGAAGGAGCGCTCTATGGTGCGTGGCATCTCTGAGCACCAGGAGGCCATGTGCCAAAGCGAATAAACACTGCACTGCCACTTCACATTTGCTAATCTCCGCAGGGCTGTCAGACTTCAGGTATCTGCCCTGACAATTGAGGATAATTTAGTGCGAGAAGTAATGGAACCTCTCTATTTCTTTACGGATCCATTAATTACAGTGTTCCGTCAGAACGTGTTTGATTTTTTTCCTTCTTTTTTCCCCGTTGAGAGTGATTAAAACATATCTCGGCACAGCTCAGACACAGCTTGAGATGAACATCTTCATTAGCATACTAGTCGCCTAGCAACTGAAACATCTCTAACTTTCAACTTGTTTTCACTAACCTCACACCTGAGTACAGCATGCAGTCATTACTAATGTACAGGATGCACCATGATCCATTTATCCCCTAAATAAAATGTAAATAAATTGAACAGAAGAGCTCCATCTCTCAATAAACATAAAGGGAAGAATAACTCCAATAAATGTGAGGGTATCCGAACCGTATAAAAACATTTACACCACATAAACTTATCATCATTAAAAAAAGACTACTGTGAACTGAATTGCTGATTAAAATATTTGAGTTGAACACTTTGAAAACTAAGTCATAGTTTTCATAATCGTATAATTAATTATATCATATTTTAAATGGTAATATTTCAATATTTATAATATTTATTATACATATGATACTCAATATATTGATTATTAATAAATATTTTATATAAAAAATATTTATATTATACTATTGCTAGTATTATGGTGTTGTTCTATTTTATTTAGTCTTTTTCTTTTGCTCTTTCTAAAGCATTTTTTCTTTTGAAATGATTTTGTGTTGTGTTAAAAAAGATACATTACATATAAAACAGTATTATACATTTAAAAACATGAACTAAATAAATAAAAATAAGATAAATAATTATGTCTTGCAACAGCAGCTGAACTGTAATGAATAATGGTATAACATTGGTGTAACTAATTTAATTTTATTTTATTTATGCCGACAGTCAGAAGTCTTGCTGCATGAAACTACCGCAAATATTTATGTTTATATGCGTCACAGTCTCACTGAGTTAGGACTTTGTTTTCAGTTTTGTTGAGTTAGTTGTCATGGTTTCTGATTAGTTCAGGTGTGTATATTTCATTAGCCTTGTTTGTATGTGTATTTAAGTACTCTGACAGCACAGCAAATGCAATGCTGTGTATTTAAGTACTCTGACCCGAACAGCAAATTTATTTGCTGTCGGGTCTACGTTCATGAATACCTGTGTTCAAAACTGTTCCCTCTGTTTGGATTTATCTGCCTGTGGATTCATTAAAGATTACCCTTGCCTTCATTATCGTGTTTGTGTGTGTCCTGCAACACAGCATTGTGACAATTTGCTTATAAGACGAAAACAACGTGTACAGTACCCAAGTACAGTACCGAACATAGACAAAACATCAGAGATGTATAAAGTACTAGAAACCCGGACTTGAGTAAAAGTACAAGTGCTCTATCAAAAAAGTGACTTGAGTAGAAGTTGAAGTGCTCTTTAAGCACCACACTTAAGTAGAAGTACTAAAGTATTCACCATTTTTTGTACTTAAGTATTGCAAGTAGTTTATTTAAAAATTCACTACTTAAAGGTTCTCTAAGCGATGTGGAGCCAAAACATTTTTTGTCACATACAGCAAACGTCTCCTCACTATCGGCTAGCTGCCTGTCCCCTAAACACACTGTAAAAAAACGCGGTCTCTGTAGACACCACAGGCTCCACAAACGGCCAAAAAAACAATCATGTCTCACACGGACCACGAAACCTAACAAACAGTGTTCCAGCCAATCACTAGCAAGAAGTATTTGAGGGTGGGTCTGGGGGGGGGGGTGTGTAGTGCACGTGCACATGAAGGGTGTGTGTGAAGGAGAGAGAAGCATCAGAGGAAAGTTTGAAAATGGACGACACACGACCAAAGAGACGACGTTCTGATGAACAAATTAAAAAGGAGGAGGAATCGGATTAAGAACGTGCGAATTTCCGAATTTACATCGGTAAAGCTTTTGAACGATGGCGAGAACTTCGGCGGCAGAAGGGCTTCCAGTCCGACATTCAGGTTGCTCTGTTTTTGCTGGACAGGTGGGTAACATTAAATTATTATTTTTTTCTTCTAAATTGACGCTTATGTTCACCAAACCCACACAATTCAAGTTCACAATTGTTTCAGGAAGCACAGAAGGGAGGGGGAGGAGATGAGATGCGGAGGAGGGAGGGTCTAGCTAGCCTCCGATTTGTTTGAAAATATTTTCCGAACGTCAACACCCAGGATCGCTTAGAGAACCTTTAAAGTAAAAGTACAAGTATTGTGTCATGTAATTATTAAAGAAAGCAGTCAAAAGTTTGAACTAGCAATCAAATAAGGCACTTTGGCGGGATACAAATTTGCTTTGGCGGCCGCCAAAAAAAATTAATTTAAGGACAACCCCTGCATTAGTTGTCAATGTGTGTGTCAATCAATACCATTACCCTATAAAACTGGCATGTGATTCAGGCAGCATGAAAGCCAACTTGCAACGAATGATTCGTAAAAATGTTATAATTGTAACGAGTAACTAGCAGAACATTAAAAAAATATTGAAGTAAAAGTATTAAATTCATCGAAAAAGCTACTGAGGTAAAAGTAGAAGTATGAGAAAAAAACAAGACTCTAGTAGAGAACAGATACAGCATTTTAGTACTTAAGTACAGTACTTAAGTAGTTCTACTTCGTTACTATACATCTCTGCAAAACATAGGCTTGAGATAAATGAGACCCAACTCTTTTGTGGATTGAATCAGCTATAGGCATAGCACAACCTAAAGGTATTCATGCACCATGCTGCTGACACAGGCACAAAGAGACTGTTGGCTGAGGAAGGGGCCAGATTCCTGCGGGGCTGGGTTCACCATCCCATGTCTCCCTCTTTCGGTTTCTCCTTCCCTTTAGCAGTCAAGACCAGTGTTTGTACTTCTAATGCACATATGCTTTGTATCGGGTTACAGCTTACGGTATGTGTTGCCATGGACACAGCATGCCTCATGATAGACGACCCAGGTCCTTTTTTAATCAGCTGTAAGAACCAAAAAATAAAAGCGGGAAAGCTTTTATGATATTACGTTATTTATATGTTATTATGTGCCCTCCCCTCTCTGAACATAATAAAAAGAAATGAGATCTCCTGCTGCAATTATTTGGCCCATGGTTTCGCCAGTAAAATTTAACACATTCAGAGGAGTGAACAATCAAACTGCTGGTGATGGAATTTGAGCCCATGAGCCCTAATATAGCCTTGCATCAAGCACCTCTTGTTGTTCTTGAGTAGAAGGAACCATTACTGTTACTTACACAGGGAGCTTGTTTAAATCATTACCACTAAGTATTCAACTTAGACGCAGATTGTCTGTACAACGGACATGAATAATTCCTTAAATCAAAAACCTTGTTGAGAAGAGGTGTGCTACTATTCTTCTAAGCATTCTGGTAAATCAAATTCGTGTCTACCGCATCTAGTTTGACGCTTGACCACTTTGTGTTAATTCGCCTGTCAAGAGTGAAACTGACACGCGTAAAAACTGAAATCCATTGGCGGCCATTTTTTATGTCGACCGAGACATTCATCGAGAGAGTAACCGCTCTGTATTTGCTCTGGAGAGCAGAAAAGCGGCGTGGGGATCATCGTCGCCATATTTGTGTCCACCGGACCCTTCGGAGGCGAACCGTTCGGCGAGATTTCACCATTTGCTCACTCCAGGAGCTGTGCCTGGCAGCGCAGTCTCATCCCAAATGTCATATAACTGACGTCTTGGGACGTCTTTTGATCATACCCTTTAAAGGACAACTCCGACGCAAAATGAACCTTTGGTCTAATTACACATTGTTACCTAGTCAACCGTTATCTGAGATTTGTTTTCATGATTGCCGAATGTATATAGTTTTATCTATAAAAACAGTTTAGCCTATAATGCTAGTATAACGCTAGTATATTGGGCATAGAGTAATGACAAATAAAAATTGCTTGTTATTACCACTAACAAGGCTCAAAATAGCCCCACAGTAACACGGTAGCATAATAAGGGTCCCTACATTCAAACCGAGGCATTGAGAACTTTGTCAGTGTCCATACAGTTTAATAAAAAGATATTTTATACACAGAGTCAACTTTGCGAATACAGGAAGAAGCCATCTTTGAAATATAGTCTCTACCAGTTGATCTACGAATGCCGATCCAAGTGCGGACGGACCATATGAGATTCTGCACAGTTCAGCGCACTTCGATCGGCGTTCGTAGATCGACTGGTAGAGACTATATTTCAAAGATGGCTTCTTCCTGTATTCGTGAAGTTGACTGTGTGTATAAAATATATTTTTATTAAACTGTATGGACACTGACAAAGTTCTCAATGCCTTGGTTTGAATGTAGGGAACCTTATTATGCTACTGTGTTACTGTGGGGCTATTTTGAGCCTTGTTAGTGGTAATAACAAGCGATTTTTATTTGTCATTACTCTATGCCCAATATACTAGCGTTATACTAGCATTATAGGCTAAACTGTTTTTATAGATAAAACTATTTACATTCGGCAATCATGAAAACAAATCTCAGATAACGGTTGACTAGGTAACAATGTGTAATTAGACCAAAGGTTCATTTTGCGCCGGAGTTGTCCTTTAACGTCGGTTAGATGACGTTACTCGGATCCTAACCCTACCCCAGACCTAAACCTACCACTAAACCTACCCCGTCACCTAACTGACATTAAAGGTAAAGCGTCAGTTGTATGACGTCCCAAGGCGTCAGGGATAAGACTGTGTTATGCCTAGTTGACGGCTGCTGTCAGCGGTACTTCCGCCTGTCCCTGCCCCCAGTTTGATGACTTGTTGTCCCACATCGGAGCGAGGATCACCCTCGCCCTCATTCATCTAATCTGTCATTTATTTTTGTGTTGATGATAAAGAGCCAGCCTCCAAAAGTTATTAACCTGTCCTGTGATGTTTTTCTCTCTCACGTCCAGACACAAACTTATGCAAATATGTTGGTTGTCTTTACATCATAATAATATTTCATATAATCTAGATATAGAATAAATAACATTCAATACAAAATGAACATGTCTCGTATATTGAAATAAAGTTTTGAGTGATAAAATATTTGCTTTGTTGTGCCTTAGAACAACACGGATTTAGTCATATTACAAAATAATTTTTAAAGCATCCAGATACTTTTACCACATGAGCAAGCTGCAGGCTCCTGATTGGGTAACACAGGCAAATTTGATGCAAAAATGTAAACGATTTTTTAACTATGGCGGCAGGTGCGAATTCGCGTCAAATGTGTGAATGCACAAATAACACTAATGAAATTGATGCGTTATGCGTATATGATGTGTTGCGGTGCCATTCGCGCGAAATTGATGCGCGAATTAGGCGTATTTGCTTCTACCACGCCCTGCTCTACGTCTCACGGTAGAGATCCACTTGTCCGACACGACAGTCGCGTGGTGACGCGACGCCTCCCCACATTACTACATTAATGGGGCGTTCCTCAAGTTAACGCTATGGGCGTGGTGTTGACCCAGCGGCCAGTCTAGAACAAAGGCCCTGAGAGACTACTTCTACTGAGATAGATGCGTCACGTTTGACGGATTCATTTGCATAAAGCTAGGCATCGGCCGGCATTTTTCCAAATGAAACGCTGCCTTCCCGTTATATAGTTGTGTGACGTCACCCAAAGGAATAAAGTGGAGTGCGACACGACTGAAGTGTCACACGGACAAGTGGATCTGCACCGTCACTCGCGCCACAGGAATTTTTTACATGCATAACGAGTCTTTTGCATTGACTTAACATTGAAATCATTCGCACCTGACGCACTATTCGCGTCCAATGTGAAACACACCATTACAATGCCATGGTTTCAACTAAGCATTATTTCTGCTTGCCCGGTCATAAAAGAAGTTTAGGTTTCCACCCACATTTTCACTAAATCCAACACAAAAATACATGTAATTTTTTGTATGAATTTGAATTCATTTAATTATAAAGGCATTTTGTAAAATATTGAAAATATATATTATATAATTATTTCAAATAAAATGCACAATACATTTGCAAATTACATTTACATATTTTCATTTATTATGTAATAATCTGTTTCAAAATTATTTTATGTATATAAATACATAAATTAATTTTAAAATAAATAATACTATAAATGCAAATGATTTGCAATTGGAAACATTAATAAAATAAAAATATAGTAATAATAATAATAATGCAAAGATATACATTTTAAACATCATCACCATTACCTGGTCTGAAACTGTTTTACACAGCAGGGCCAACAACCTTAGTGTTGAGCCGTGTCCAGCAAGTTTTACATGGGCAAGCACAACTCATTTTCTTCAGAACATGTAAAAAATCTATTTAAAACCTGTTGCATAACCGCACTTGAGGGATGGAGGGATGGGGTTACACCAGGGTACAGGACCTGGAACAGTGTAAAGCCGCTACCTCAGCCTGCATATGCATATCCCGGTAATCTAAGCGGAAACGACCCCAACCGGCTCCAGCGGAACCTCTTTGAACCTGCTCTGTGGGAACGTGGCTCACTCCTTCAGCTGAAATGCCTTTTAATGAAATGTTAACTGCAGTTATGAGAGCCAAAAACCTGTTTCTTCGGGGCTCTGTTGGGGCGGCTACGGCCGTCGGAGCTTTTTCAAAAATGTTAACATCAATAAGGGCACGGCACTCTTTTGCCCTTGCTGGATGTTTGAATGTAAAACACATGTGCCACTGGCTGGAGTCTTGCTGGGTATATACCCCATCTATTTTTAATTGGGTGCGCTCTGTCTGTTTGCTCTGTTAATGCAAACACACGCACCTTTCAGGAAACAGCCGCTTTCTCCATCTCCATCAGGAGCAGGCCTAGGCTATTCATTTTTAAACAAAGCTTACCTCCTTTCGCTTGATTCTATAATCTTGTTTCAAATCCTATCGCCCACTACACTTTCCTTTTACTCCTACAATCACAATCCTCTTTAACTAATCTAAAGTCTAATTGGTGCCAGCACCGGTTCTTCCCCTGTAGGTTACTTCTCGCCTTGAGGTTTTTGACTGTGAAATCTGAAGCTGCTCTCGCCCGGATCACGGCTCACAGTGGAGGCTTTTTCAGGGCAAGAGGGTTGAGAACACTGCACACAATTACTGGAAGGAATTTCAGAGTAGAAAAGTGATCAGTTGACTTAACTGACTTAAAGGGAGGAAACCCCATTGCCTTAAAATTAATAAGTAATAAGCTTCAATGGTGAACTTGACATTTCCACATAACTTATTTTTTTCAATTAAGCATTTATTACGTAATAATTAAAAGGCAAAGGGTTTCCTCACTTTTTTTAAAATTTAGCCAACTGATCATTTTTATTGTTAGATAATTCCTTAAAGGAGTAGTTCACTTTAAACAAACTTTTGCTGATAATTTATTCACCCCCATGTCATCCAAGATATCATGCCATTCTTTCTTCAGTCGAAAAGAAATTAAGGTTTTTGATGAAAACATTCCAGATTTGTCTCCATATAATGCACTTTACTAAACGGTTCAAAGTCCAAAAGACAGTTTCAGTGCAAACTGCAAACTGTTGAAAGGGCTTTAAACGATTCCAGACGATGAATAAGGGTCTCATCAAGCAAAACGATCGCTCATTTAAAAAAAAAATAACAAAGTTTAAGTTTTATGATGCTCAAATAGTCGCTTTGCTCTGTTCTGTGATACGTTCCGTTTACTTCATCAAAATGAACAAATCTTTTTCCGAGTCATTTGGTTAATTCAATGAACGAAATGAACAAATTGACTCTGGAAAAGATTTGTTGATTTTGATGAACGAGTTCGAACAGGAGAGTCACGAACACGCATCACAGAATAGAGCAAGGCTACCATTTGAGCTTATAAAACTTAAACTTTGTTTTTTTTTTAAATGATCATTTCACTTGATAAGACCCTTATTGCATTGTCTGGAATCGTTTAAAGCCCTTTGAACAGTTTGCAGTTTGCACTGAAAGACCTTGGTTATCAGTAAAGTGCATTATATGGAGAGAAAATCCTGCAATGTTTTCATCAAAAACCTTAATTTCTTTCGACTGAAGAAGAAAGTCATGGACATCTTGGATGACATGGGGTGAGTAAATTATCAGCAATTTTTTTGAACTACTCCTTTAACCTGAAAACATGTTTGATAGAGCAAAATCAGTGAAGAAAATATTGCATAATATGAGGATAATTATGCCTTATTTTGACTACATCACTGAAATAAAGGTTCTTTATTGGCATCAAACCTTCAACAACCATGGATTACTTTCCATTGCACAAAGGCTTCTTTTCAAATGGCAAAAAAGGTTAACAAATGGTCTTTGGGCAACCCAAAATAGTTCTTCTATTGCATTGCCATGAAAACCCCCTTTTAGAGCCTTTATTTTTAAGAGTGTAGATAGTGAAACTCAAAAGAAAGTGTATTTACTGTACAATAAGAGATTCATCTGTACAAACTACTAAATCAGAGCTGGAGGGAAGTGGTTTTAGAGCTCAGAAAAATATGGCTCATGGAACCAGACAGATTTTTTTTCCACAGACTATTAACAGGAAAAAGGCAGGCTGTTGACAAACCTCCAAAAGAACAAAAATACCTCAAAGACAATAAATCTCCACAGACGCGAATCCAGTGACTGCTTACCACCACCCCAAAAAAGCCACAATCTTTCACAACCTTCTTTATGTTTCTCTAAGTCACCTAAAAAGTTATACAAGGAGCTAGACAAGATGTTTGTGCATGCTAAATGAATTAAAGAAATCCTCACTCATGCCATGGGCATTAAACCCTCAAAATGCCTCAACCGCCCCCAAACCTTCTCTCCACAAAGCATGTTCTTCTCAAGCCTACGTTAATCAAAGAGACATGTGACAAGTTACATTGAAAGGTTCTAGGGCTGTCAACTTTAGTCGTTTAGTCGACTAATCAGTCGAATACCGTCTTGGTCGACTGAAATTCTTATTGCAGTTCGAACCAGTCGCATTTTTTTTTTTTTTTTTTTGCCAATAGAAATACATTTTCAATGATTTACTCCCTGATATTTATTCCTTTATAAATCAGTTATTTATTACTGTATTCTAAATATAATTAGCCTATGTTTTATCCCATCTTTAAATGCTTTAATTTAGGCTATTTCTTGTAACTGCGCCACAGTTTAGCGCACACACATAACACACTCCGGGAACCGCACCTGGCTGGCTGCGCTGCTGCTAGCGCTCAGTAAGGGATGTACCGGTAGGTAGTTTTGCTGTATTCATTCAGTTCACGCTACTTCATCGACAGAATGTCCAAGAAATCTAAATCTTTTGTCTGGCTACATTTTTGTGGAGGTAGGCGACGGTGGCAGCCGCGTACTCCATTATGAGCGCGCACATCGCGTGCCTATTTGAAAGTGAAACTTCACCACGCAAAAGACGTGAGCAGCTCTTTTAACGGCTTTATCATACTGACTCAATAGATTGTTTTCTTAATAGGTTTTTATTTGTACACTTGACTCATTTGAAAGTAGCCTAAATAATGTAACAAAACGAAATTAAACGTATATGCTATCTTACAACAGAGCCTAGATTTCAGATTGTTTTTTAGGCTATTTTGTCTGTTGTTTTAAAACACCTAACACATCGGCTGGACAAAAGTTAACCCATAGCTTTGTAAGTAAAGAAGAATACAGCACGTATAAACGAGAGCTTTTGTTAGGATGTTTCATTATGTGGCAGATAGCAGTTATATTATTTTGTAGCGTGTGGTGTGATCAGGTGCGCGATTGTGACATCACTATAGACCAAGGACAGAGCTCCTCACTTGCAGTTAAACAAATCACTTAATTTTCAAAGAATTGTATTATTATTATTATAGTTTTATTTATTTTCGATGTTTTTCGTTGTTGTTTTATAAATGCTCTATGACAATTGTTTAAAAAATGTTCAATCAAAACATCCCGTTTTTTTTTTTTTTTTTTTTTTTTTTTTAGTCGACTGATGCGTCGCACGCAGGACAAGACCTTGGTCGACTAAGGATTTCTTTGGTTGATTACAGCCCTAAAAGGTTCATCAGTCTAGGCTGCCGAAGAGCTAATATATCTCTGAACTTTATAGGTGGAAGAGATCCAGAGGACACACTGAGAGTTTCTGCCAGATATGGAAAACCCATCATTTACACGGCACCAGCCATTAGAGTAAGCGTGGAAAAGTAGGTGATCTTGTCATTTAGTGTTACTGAGAAGACTTGAAGGCAGCAAGGGTGGGGGCAGAGGCAAGCAAACAAGCCTGGAGGTCCGGGAAGAGATAGAAGCTAAACAAGACAATACCGGACTGGGGCTTTTCATGAGCTTGTACATTGAATTTGTTTTCTTAGTAATGCGTTTTTACCCACGGGCTGAAATGACAACTATTAAAAATGAGAACTATGTCAGTCTCGGTGCATTCAGCATTTTTATTTTCTCTCCCTTGCTTTCTTTCAGGATTTCTTCAGACTCACAGTCTCATTTAAAATTAATCTCCTAAAGCAACTGGACCTCCAGTTGTCATCTCCAATAATTCACGCATCCCCGAATTTTTATGAAGACAGACAAATGCAGGTATAGAAAACACTAAAATAGGCTCCAAGCCATCCGTGGTTGCCATGGAGAGTTGCGTGTTTCCAGGGCGATAGTGTATTTCTCCGAGCGCTAATGGCCTGTCCTTTTGCCAGGCAACAAATAGCCCTGTGATGCAACTGCACCTGTCTCAGCTCTGTATTACCATGGAGGCGTTCCTGCTGCCATGCCGACCATCACGCTAATAACCTCGCAAGGGCAAACATGCATTGGTGAACTCCGAGGCCCAGCTGTTCCTCCTGCGCTATCTCGCTCGTAGTGTCCCTCTCTGAGCATGTTAAGGAATGTTCGTCTTACCTGAGCTCACGTTACACAGCCTCTTAAAGGGGACTCATCCATTTATTTTTTCTCTAAGTCTAGCAATAAAGTTTTCTTACACCAAAAACAGCCATTTCCCATCCTCCCTCTGACCTTTAGACCATGTCGTAATCATGCACAACACAACAACATTTCTAGCAGTTTATGTCCAAACCAGGCATGAGATCAACTAAATTTCTACTGTATCTTTCAGACTTCTACGTTCTTTCATCCTGAAAAATCTTAATGACAACTCTCTGAAGACTTTTAGCAAGCAATGGATGACAATGTTGGATGACAATGTATTTGGTAATGGACATGGTAATGGATGACAATGTATTTGGTCTTGGTGGAATAAATCTGCTACAGCTTGCTGCTGAAGAGCAAATACAGGAACTTGCTGCCAATGCATACGCTGATATTGCTGCTGTAAGCATGCAAGACATACAGTACTGCTGCTGCACAAATAGTAGGGGTGGTTAATCTGTCTGATTTCCATTCGATTCGAATTACGATTATTGAAGTCCCGATTCGATTACAGTCGATTTTCGATTATTAACGATTCTCGATTAGCGATTATTGATTTTCCATTTTACAACAGTAAACAAAAATACACTAGATCAACATATGATTATATTAGCAGCAGCAACATTTTGGTATTAATTGCACTTTTTATTTGTTTGATATTCAATGAAAATGTAATGATGGTTAGTGAAGACATGCAAACATGCTTGTTGTCTACTACTTAGGCAACCCATTATCTTTAAATAATTTTTTGAACAATTGTGTTGCATTATAATGCAAAGGCACCTGGTTCTATTAATTGACAGCATTAAAATGCATTTTGTGATTTCCTTCAATTGAAAATCTTTGAAGCAAGTTTGTGGGGCTTGAAGGGCACCCGATTCAGAGAATCACCCAGAAATTCAAAAGAACAGCATTTATCTGAAATAGAAAGCTTTTGTAACATTAAACAATACAGTTCAAAAGTTTGGAGTCGGTAAGAATTTTTCTTACATTTTTTGGGAGAAAGAAAAAAGAAATCTATACTTTTATTCATCAAGGATAAATTAAATTAAGTTGATCAAAAGTTACAGTGAAGACATTTATAATGTTACAAATCGATTATCTGAATCTTTTGTGTGTGTGACTATAAATACTTTCCTTTAAATGTACAAAGTAATGACCCATAAAGAATTAACGTACAATATATTTTATTAGCATTCCAAAGAACCAACAGGAAAATAAACGTGTGCCTGAACTAGGAGCATAACTTTAACTTACTTGTAGTAAATTAATATTATAATGACCGGTACAGCCGAGTGTTTTTCCTCCTCTGGCTGGAAACGCGTCATATGGCTTCTCATATTTGTCGTGTTTCCGTCGTTAGTTTTATTCTACAAAGCTTACAACTCAGCGTGGCTCTTGCCCAGTTCCTTTCCCCTTCAACTTCAGAAGCCAAAATATTTCCACACGTCAGCTTTTAACCTAACGAGGAGGGTGTTTGGATCTCGCGCGCCATCGCGTCTCTGTTATGTGCGCGCGTCAGACGGTCCGGTCACTGCACTTCCGTCTTTCGCGTTCCGTCAATATTACGTTTTATAAATATATAATATATTATATAATTTTTTTTTTTTTGGAAAATCGATTTTGGGATATTTGTTGAATCGATTCAGGATCGTCCACGTGCCGCATCGCGATGCATCGAAAAATCGATTTTTTCCCCACCCCTAACAAATAGCATAAATCAATTACCCGTTCCAGATCTATACAGGTGGAGCTGGGGAGGGTGGAGGGTTTTGAACGAACTGTTGAAAGCATGCTGCAAATTGCTATAGTGAATGGTAACCAGACATTTAAATGTTGAGCAGCAAGCTCATTGGCTGCAGATGTGACATGAACCAAGTAGTTAATGCTGCAAATATTATCAGCTGCATTAAGGACAATCAAGCTGCTGCCATATAGCTTACATGACAGAACTTGGCATTTCCATAAGGCCTGCAAACCTTAAATATTTGAGACTTTCAAACAAGACTTTATAGCAAGTTACAGTTATTGTACACTACTGTGCAAAATATTGGTCGGAAAAAAATTCAAATTTTTAAAAGAATTCTCTTAAAGGTACAATATGTAAGAATTTTGCAATAAAACATCTAAAAATCACTTACACAGTGTGATATAATTCCTGCAGTTGTGTTCTTGCAATATCCCAAACGTCTCCAAAGATGTTTTCCAAATTCCAATTTTAAATAAGTGGCCGAACAAAAAACTGTCGCCTGTCAATATCCGCGCTATCCTTGGTTTCCGTTCATACTGCCATAGCCATGACCTAACCATGGCGACAGACGTGGACAACTGTGTGGTGCGTAACGTTTCAGCGGCTTCACAGTTCTCGTGGAAATGAGGATCAATATCAGCGTGGTGTTTGTGAGATGCAGAGAGCTCCACATTCGCGACTAACTTGGACTTAAAGCTACACTGTGTGATTTTTACCCCCATCTAGCGGTGAAAATGTATATGACCATCCAGTGAATATTAGTTTCTGTTCCTCTCAATTCCGATTTCGTTTTAACTCCTACGGTGGCCAATGTAGTCCAAGATTAACGTGGCTTCCAGTTCGACCTCGTCCATGAGTGTTAACTCAAACGTAAACGCAAAAGGCGAAGCTTGAATTAACGGGTATGTCCCTCTTTGGCTAATGTAGTTTCAAGATGGAGGGGCAACATGGCGACCGACATTAGAACCTCTTACCCATATGTATTTTCAATGGCATATTATACACTCACGAGAATACTTTATTACTTGAACGAAGTAAATATACATTAATGAGCATATGTATTTTTGAAAGAACTAAGTGTTTTTAGCAAAGAATAAACTAAAAGAGTTACACAGTGTAGCTTTAACAGAGCTTCACGAGTCACGACTTGACAGCTTTAGTAGACAGTTGAGCAAATGTACATAAAACAAATCAATGTTATATAACGAGCTCAACATGATGAAATGTTAGAATATGGTCAGTATGTTATTCTAATGTTGATCTAGCTTACTGACAGTTTCATATAGCAAATGAACTAACACGCAGCATAACATTATAACTTTCAGACACGCGTTAAAATGCCGTTTAGTGTGATAGTGTAACGTTAGACCAAGTGAAGCAGCGCTGCGTTACCTCACAAGTTTAATTCGTCGAATAAACCTGACCTGTGTGAGTACGTTAATCCAGCACTTACTTGCGGGGTAAAATTAAATGTCCTTATTCCTTTATGTCCGTGGGACTGCGCGTCATATCTATATTACTTGACAGCAAGTCCCATCATTCAGCTCATCACTGCTTCATCAACCTACGCCTTTGTTATTATTGGAAACTGCGCCCTCTTGTGGCGAAAATAATCATACATGTTGTGCCTTTAAGCTCACAGGGGTTGCATTTATTTGATCAAAAATACAGTACTATTGTGACTAATAAACTGTAATATTGTGAAATAATATTATTATATATTTCAAAATATATTCTCTTTTCTTAATATGCTGCTTTGGTGTTCAAGAAACATTTCTTATTATCAATGTTGAAAAAAGTGCTGCTTAATATTATTGTGGAAACTGTGTTCAGGATGCTTTGATGCATAGAAAGTTCAAAAGAACAGTATTTATTTACAGTGTAAAAGTCTTTACTGTAACTTTCAATTTAATGCATCCTTGCTCAATAAAACCATTAATTATTTAAAATATATACAAAAATATTGTATATATTTCCAATTTATTTCATTTTAATTTGTTTAAATGGCATTTGAATCCGGATTGCAATTCTACAAATTCAGGAACATTTTATGAAATTAAACTGAACAGAAGCTTTGGGTCTTGTATGTCATCATAGTAAATCAAACTACTCCATTACAAAAAATGATGTCCAATCATTCATGTTTTCCATGATCTCCTCCTCACACCCAGGCCTGAAATATCTGGTGCACATTGTTGCAATGGTTCCCCTTGAAATTGCTTTTTTTGTTTGTCCGCCTCAGTCCCACCACACACATACCAATCTACAGGTATTGATGACATCACCACAACAGACCATGCCTTCATCCCATCTGTCTGACCTGACCAACATGCGGATGAAAAAGAGCTGTAGCCCCCAGCTTACTACTCGCAGGATTTAATAATCTACAGCATTGCTGTGCTTACAAAAACAGCAAAGATGAAAGAGTGGTGCGTGAAAAAAGAGCAGAAAAGAGGAGTGTGTCAGATCTATGACTCAGCTGATTCGTGTGAACCTTAGGAATGCTATAAAAAGCTTCATTCGGCTTCCTGAGAGCCGCAGTGGCCAAATAAACACTTTATTACACACTGCTACACGCAGATTCACCATCTGGCCTGCAAGAGACAGGAAGCCAAACCTGTGTGTGCCTAACACTACACTGCTATCTTTGCTTCCTTACACACATACAGACACCTTACAACAGGGCCGTCAGAACGAGGAGAGGGCGGAACACATCACAGACCTCAGCCCCATATGAATATTAATTAGATAAGGTAAAGTTCGGTCATTGGGTCTCATTCATGAAACACGAGCAGAACAAATTTTTGTGTAAATCGTGTGTAAAGTGATTCTGGCGTAAATTTTCGGATTCATTAAAATGTTCGTATTTTCCAAATGTTAGTTGGTACGCAAGAAATCTACACTTGCTCCCAGCCACGCGTAAATGGTGCGCTTAACATCCGAACGTTTTACTCATTAATAAGGCTGCATTTTAATTCACTTTAGAATCGGGTAGGCTACATATTTAAACAGCATTTTGAAAAAAAATATTTGATATAGTAGCCTATATTATATAGTATAGTATTTTATATATTTTATATATATAAAAAACTTCTATTTTTGTTTTAAAACTTCTCTTTTTACTTCTATTATGAGAGCCAGTAGGCTAATTTATGGAAGCTTGTTTCCGCCACTGAAAAAAAAAAAAGAATAAATGCGACTTTTTATCACACAATTGCGTGTTATAATTGCAAGATATAAAGTCAGAATTGCGAGTTATCAGGCTAATTCTAAGGGGGAAAAAATCCTAACTTTCCCCTAACCTCTCAGAATCTCACAATTCTTACTTTATAGTCTATCATGCATTTCTGACTTTATATCACGCAATTGCGACTATGTCACGCAATTCTGAATTTATATCTCGCAATTCTGACTTTACATCTCGCAATTCTGAGAAATAAAGTCAGAATTGCGAGATGTAAACTCGCAATTGTGAGAAAAAAAGTCAAAATTGGGAGATAAAAAGTCGCAATTACCTTTTTTATTTTTCATTCTATGGCGGAAACAAGCTTTCATAAGTAATAGCAGATCTGGTGATCGATGGTGGTCCTTCTCCAGTTTGAATACGATTTTTTAACTCATTTGTTTTTTGCTGTCAAGCTTAATGTTGAACCATTTTCTTCTCACTTCTGGGACTGTTCGATTAACAGATGAAACTCCATTAACTGCATCTCTAATATGCTGCCAAGCTTTCTTTTTTTAGGACCTGATAGGCCACTACATACGCTTGAAAATAAAAGTGGCGTTTTTGAATGAACTTCTGATAATAAAACTTCAATTTCTGCATCCGAGAAATCCTTCTTTTTCATTCGCATTCATGTTATTATATGCCTATATATAGTTGTCAGTCGAATATCAGGGGCGGGATTTATGGTAATTGAGAATGAACGTGCACGCGCATCCCATTTACGACTGGTTGGAATTCACTAACACACACACATTTCAGTATCACATCTGACGTTTACGAAGTATTTGTGAATCAGGAGAAGAGTTTTCGGGAAGATCTCTTTACGCGCAAATCACTCTCATATTTACTCGTATATTTACAAATGTTTCATGAATGAGACCCATTAAGAGTCACTGATTTGCGTCTTCCGTTCGTTTTTACATGCCCAATTTACACTGCAAGTAAACATCGAATCAGATTCATCAGATTCTTAAATTGGCCACATGTTTCTTTGGAGATTAAAAAAAGTTCCTAATGTTATATAAAGATGGGTGCATCATCTGTTAAAACAGAAGCAGTAAAACTCTTCTGGGGTCTTTAAAGCAGCACTTACAATTTAAAACTCCTTTGCGGACCTCAAAAAGGTTGTCCAATGGCATTCATCTGTAAAATCTCTGTAACCTGTAAAATTGGCTCTAATTGAAGAGTTTATTTTCAAGAGTGTATCTTCAAAAATAGTATTTAGAGGTTGTTGTTTTAAAGAGGTGTAGGCTAAAGGGACCGTCCTCTGTGATCTCCTCTTCCCACAGGGCCTCAGAGTCTTTGAACACCTGGCGCTAATAACCAGCCTAGTGCTGTACCCACACAACATTATCAGCCAAGCACCCAATACAGAAGGGGAATTCGCTGAGGATGAACTGCGCCCACTGATAGCGTCATTTATTTGCACATGCTGTCTGCGCTGTTTTAGCACCTGAATCACTAAAGAAATTATGCAAATCAGTTAACGGCACAAACACAGACAAATATATATATATATATATCAGGGGCGTAGAATTTAGTAGGGACGCTAGGGACGTGTCCCTACCAATATCCAGTGACACTGATATATCCCTTGCAATAATTTCGATCAAAACTTAAAACATTTATAAATTGATTAGGGCTGGGCAAAAAATAGATTTTTCCATTAAGCGTTTTTTAAAATGTGGTTCGATTCAAAATCGATTCTCAATGGCCACGAAACGATTTTTTTTCCATATTAAGGGCTCGCGGTGCTGCGTCTTCTTCTCTCTGCACTAGGCAAGCGCTTCCGCAGGTGTCGATACACACTCGCGTTTAGGAGTCCGGACATGTTTCATTTGCGCAATATTCACTTGCACAATCGGGCCAGTATTGCATCGCCTAACCTATAATCGTAACTAACGTTTAACGTTTTCACGTCTTTTTAAGATAAACATTCAAGCAATGTTAAACCATCCCGCCCTCGCGCACTCTCAGAGTCTGTGTGCACATCCAGTAAAGCCTAAATCCGCCTCACAAACAGCTCGCCAGAAACAAAAGTTTTATCCCTGGATTATATCGCTTTAACAGTTAAAAACACGCAAAATTATTTCAAAACTCTGGTCTAGGTGAGTAACCTCGTAAAGATAGTCGGTTACGTCTTAAATTAGCATTAAACGCGTGTGACAGACAGACAGTAGGCTACAATGAGACCGTAATGGATCAGTGCTCTAGTTCTTAAAGTGAACGCAGCCATATGTGTCTGTCATTAATTCAGTTGTCATAGCAACATAATATAGCATTAATTGTAAGCAATCCGAATTAATAGCCCATGTATTTAATTCAGTCTGGACTAAAAAGACTATCCAGTGTTATTTTATTTGATTACTTTATTCAGTTTCTATAGTATTTCTGACATACAAAAAAAACTGCCCCAAAACGTCTCTTTATTTGTGTCTTTATAATATTGTATTTATTTGTGCTACTTTTTTCAATTTAATTAATTTTAGTTTTATATACAGGTCTGTGGCCTTAATTTCTTTGTATCAATTAACCACTAGTAAACTTGTGTGCACTGTTCTTTTTTTTATAAATATAGGATTTGTATTACATCTATATTCATTATAGTCGAAATCGAGAATAAGATCAGGAATCGAAAATCGAATAGAATCAATCTGAGAGCTTTCAGAATCGAAATCGAATCTGAACCCGTCCCCACCAATTTCAAAATCAAACCTGCGCCTGAGATATATATATATATATATATATATATATATATATATATACATATGTATATGTGTGTGTATATATATATATATATATATATATATATACATATATATATATATATATATATATATATGGTGGATTCCTTTCTTTCAGCCTGGTTCTGAGCTCTGAAATGCTGAAATAGTCTTGATATACTCATGGCAAAACTAATTTTTTTCTGACCAAAATATATTTCAAATATTCACTTAATGTCTGTCAGAAAAAAGTCTGGCTTGAGGAAATATAATTCAAAAATAAAAATAACTCCAATTCCCAAATATATATTACAAAACTGATATTGGGATTAAACTTGTACTTAAAGGGATACTCCACCCAAAAAATAAATATTTTCATTTTTGGGTGGAGTATCTCCCTTTAAATGAGTAATAAAGTACATTTTTAATCTTAAAATATATTGTGAGTAAATGCGAAATATTTTTTATGTATGTATATTTTGGACAATACAAATATACTTTGACTGAAATTGTCTTAAAAGCCTGGCATTCACATACATTTTTTTATCTTACAGTTACTGTAAATTCGGCCTCTAGTTCATAAACGCCAGAGGAGAACTGGCCCCCGACTGAGCCTGGGTTCTCCCAAGGTTTTTTTTTTCTCCATTGGGTCATCTGATGGAGTTTTCAGGACACCATCGGGTCACTTGATGGAGTTTTTCGGTTTCTTGCCATTGTTGCCTGTGGCTTGCTCAGTTGGGGATATTCATATTAAATGACCCATCATACCATTGATCAGCTCTACCAAACTTGATTGTCTTTTTCTTTTCTTTTTTTTTGGAATAAACAAACACTGTTAAGTTGTCTTGACTTGATTGATACTGTGAAGCAGCTTTGATACAATCTGTATTGTGAAAAGCGCTATATAAATATATTTGACTTGACTTGACTTAAAATATATTGTGTAAATGCAAAATATTTTTTATGTAAATATATTTTGGACAATATAAATATACTTTGATTGAAAATGTCTTAAAAATATGCACATTTATGCAAATATATTTTAAAATCTTGTCTTCTTTTTTGTATATTTAAATATATATATATATATATATATATATATATATATATATATATATATATATATATAGACTGAAAACAGCTTAAAAACAATAAAATATACAGTATATATTGCAATCTTGTCTTGGTCCTGTTTTTGTAAAATATATATATATATATATATATATATATATATATATATATATATATATATGTGTGTGTGTATATATACATTACTTGGATAAAAGCGTCAGATAAATGTAAATGTGAATAAACACAAATAATTACTTTTCATTTGTGATAACAGCCCAGCATTAAGTGCCAGCCAAATACAAATAAATCTGTAATAATTGACGTTTACATAGAAAAGAAGCAATTCACAAGCAATCACAAATGCAGATAGTACCTGATTAATCTTGACTGTGGTTGGAAATTCAAGACGACAATGTGCAACATTTTTGAAAATGTTTTCAAAATCAAGGTTAAAACAGAATCCTTGAAATAAAATGGCTTCAGAGTATCAGATCCTCTCAAAAAAACTTCTCATCAGGTATGTGAGGATTTTCACTCAGTTTTCTGTGGTGCAGATTGGCAAACAGTGCAATTTCACCTCCAGCACGCATGCATTTTTTTATGGGGGGAGTCTCTTTTTTTTAAAAGAAATGACCTTATTCAGCATTTGTTTGTCGAGCTGTGAGATTTCTGCCTTGATGAGGCAGCAATGTGCTTGCAGCGTGCACTGCTGAACGGACCAATGCAGGCCGTAGTGACAAACCCTATCCAAAAACATCTGAGCACGGCTCCCTTTTCCGCCTCATTCCTTAATCATCTCGCCATGCTTGAGCAACACCTGAAACCCACCCCCAGCCTATCTCTCTTACAAGAGCTGTCTGGTTTAATTCAATCTCTTTAAAAACATTCCGTCTCCATTTTCCCTTTCTAGCCGCTGAGCTTGAGCTATCAACCTTAACAAGGATATGGAACAAATGGGCGCCCATTTGCTCCATATCCTTTGTTAAGGATGATATGGCAGTTCGAGTTTTACAGTAAAGCAATTATTTTGTCTTGCACAGACGAGTTGCTGGAAGCACACAGACCTGTACGCTGGATCAAAATGAAATGGAGCGGTGAGGGAGTCGCTCGGAACCCAACGCCGGGTCTCGATCTGACAGCTCCTCTCAGCTCACCACTACCGCCCGTGGGTTCCGCTATGAACAACCAATACCAACAGGGAAGAGCGCACAACACAGAGAGGGAGAGAGACATTTGGTGAGGTTTAAAGAGTCGAATGCGTCTCAGTGGGTCGGTTGCCTACCTTTGATATGCCTGAGGAGAGGTGGGAGGCGTGGTGAACACCTGGGAATAAGGATGATAAGGCGTCTTCTTCAGCGCCTGGATGAGATTCTGTCTGTATTCTGGGTCTATGCACCACAGGGAGCCCTTCCCGATGTTCTGTGGAGGAGGAAGAGAAATACAGTCAGATGTATTTAGTTCAGGACACAAAAAGAAAAGGCAGCTTAACACACCAAAAGACAACAATGAAGACCAGAGCACCTGCCAGAACCGGTCAAAGATTTGCAGCTCTCGCCGTCTTGTGACGGAAACTGATGTTTGTGTACTTCTACGTTCACCTTTTTGTTCAGATGTGTGGATTTCAATGTAGGGAATGGACTTCAGTTACTTCCCTGTACATCCCTTTGTTATGTTAATGTATCTCACATCTAAAATCAGATCGTCAGGTAAAGAATTGAAATCATGAATATTCAATGATGGATAGCTGAGCATACAAATATAGCTTTTTTTTCTTTCTCTTGAAGAAGGGTCTTTCTTGAGCTTTCAAATCCTAGCAGAATTTTATGCATCGAACGTGTGCGATGGTCAAATTCTAAAGCAGCATCTCATGATGCATCCTTTGCGGATTATGGAATCCCAGAATGCACTGTGGTGAGCTCACTGAAGAAAAACAATAATCCAACATGATGGACAGAAATGTCAATACTGTAATACTGACATAAAATAAAGTATTGATATATAATATTTAGTAAATATTAAAGGAGTAGTTCACTACTTTTGCTGATAATTTACTCACCCCATGTCATCCAAGATGTCCATGTCTTTCTTTCTTCAGTCGAAAAGAAATTAAGGTTTTTGATGAAAACATTCCAGGATTTTCTCCATATAATGGACTTCAATGGGAACCAAACGGTTCAAGGTCCAAATGAGAGTTTCAGTGCAGCTTCAAAGGGCTTTAAACGACACTAGACGATGAATAAGGGTAAATAAAAGGGTAAATATAAAAAAAATAAATAAAAAAGTTTAAGTTTAAGTTTTATAAGCACAAATGCTCGCCTTGCTCTGTTCTGTGATGTGCGTTTGTGACTCTCTTGTTCAAACTCGTTTATCAAAATGAACAAATCTTTTTCGAGTCATGACTCGAAGGGTCCTAGATAAGACCCTTATTCATCATCTGGTGTCGTTTAAAGCCCTTTGAAGCTGCACTGAAACTCTTGTTTGGACCTTAAACCGTTTGGTTCCCATTGACTGCCCATTATATGGAGAAAATCCTAAAATGTTTTCATCAAAAACCTTAATTTATTTTCGACTGAAGAAAGTAGGTTGGGGACATCTTGGATGACATGGGGGTGAGTAAATTATCAGCAATTTTTTTTTAAAGTGAACTACTCCTTCAATTCACTTACTGTATATATTACATTCATGTCATACAAATATATTCATTATATTGTTAATATTAAATACCAAAAATATTAATAATAAACATTAATATATATTTTATTGGAATCAAATTCCAAGTGTTATTTCTGTGACGCAAGTCAACAAGATGCAAATGGAACTGTTTTGAGAATTATGAATTATGACGTTCACACTTCACACTTCCGATAATTTTGTTGCTCTTGAATGCAATTCACTTATTACAGGGTAAAGCAAAATGTTTATTCAGCGAATTTCTGGGTTAATGATATAAGACAAGATAAGAGTTTGTTTGGTCCAGAACAGTAAGGGGAGAAATGAGAGCCTGACCACCTGCATTACCTTGACCTCCACGTTCTCCAGTTCGTTAGTGAAATGGCTGAAAAAATGCATAAAAACACCCCAAAAAGTGCAAACTACAGCTAGCACAGATGCTACAGACCACTTAGACAAACTCAGCGTTTTACAAAACAGCACAGTGAGCGAACGCTCCCAGTATATAAATTAGCTGTCCTGACAGATCCTGCTGAAAACGAGGAAACAGCAAAATGTCACTTTGAAAGTGATATGAGGGGAAATTACTTGAGCTCATTAGTACGGACTACAATCAGTGTCATGTTACTAAGCCCCATTTTTCAGTTCAAGTTATCCCTATAGTGTCAGAGATTTACACAATCAGCAAACCACGGTCACGGCGACAGAACAAAGTGTAGACTATCAGAATGCTTTTGTAAAGTGAAAGCCTTTTCTTTTCACTCAGGCACTTCAAAGCGTTGGGCAGTGTGTGCTGTTTTTGTTAGACAGGCTGTGTGTTCTCAATGAATCAATAGTAATGACCTTCAGATAACTGACAGAGTCATACTGTGTGCCCTGGGGTAATACACACACTCACACACTGGCCTGGACGGAACGCGGTGTCGCGTATACTTTGCGTAACAAACAAACTGGACGTTGCTTTTACAGGAGGTTTCGTTTGCGTTAACTTAAAGCTCTGAAATTGGGCGTCCCCGACCCCACTGACTGCTGTTTTTCATTGAGTTAATGAGTGTTTTTTGAAGGGGACGTTCTATCTTTAACAAATAGCTGCAGTGAGATTTTTCAGCGTGAAATACTAGATTCCCCCAGACAAGGGCTAAGAAACGATAACACACTCTATTGATTGCAGCAAACCCCAAAGCGAGTGCTCGGCTCTTTACCCACAGTATTTGGCTTCAGTGGAAAGATTTGTACCAGCTCAAGTCAAACAATTCAAACCCTTGGAGTGTTTTAGCAAACAAAATAAACAGCACATTGTCAGGGTTCTGTCAGGGTTATATTCTGGTTGCTGACAGAGCTCTGACATTCCCAGTTTGTCATGTTCATTGTGATCACATGGCTTGTCTTGTATTCATGTGCTCTCCTGTCAATTGTCTAGCCCCTCCTATCTCGTTACCTGATAATTGATTAATCTTCCCCCCACCTGCTTTGTTCGATACCCTCTTATGTTTGCTCCCCATTAAGGCTATGTTTACATCGGAATCGGAAACGATTCTGAAGAGAAAACGTTAGCACTTTTTATTCTACGTTTAGATGAGCGTTTTTGGTGGGAAATCTGTGTGCATTTGGTGACGCAAAAGAGTGTGAAATTCAATGTAGAATGCACTCCAGTTGGCTAGGTGGCAATGTGAAACACTGCCAAACATCAACACCAAGTCCGCGCGCCTGCATACAACCTTTACTGTCAAGCAGACTTTTGCGTTTTACCGTTTACACGCGTGAACACGGCGGTGAAGCGTTTTTAAGATTTCCACTCTGGAGGGTGGTTTCACTTTTTTGCATTTTTGAGCTCCCGAAAATGTCGTCACCGTGTAAACGAAAGGGCACATCCAATCAAATATTTTTACGTTTTCACCCACAAGCGTTCTCGTGTAAACAGGGCCTTAGTTTCCCTGTGTTTGCAGTCCTGTGCTGGTTTGTTGTCTATGTTCCCTTCGTGTTTCTTGTTTGGTGCATATGCCTGTCTTGGTTTTCGCCAGAGGGGAGTTTTGGGTTGTAGTTTTGTTTTGTTTTGTTTAATAAAGATGAAGAGAGAGAGAGAGAGAGAGAGAGAGAGAGAGAGAGAGAGAGAGAGAGAGAGAGAGAGAGAGAGAGAGAGAGAGAGAGAGAATAAATTGCAATAATACACTCTCAGAAAAAAGGTACAAAAGCCGTCTGGGGCTGTTTGTGTACATGTGTACATTATAGGTGATCTAATGTACATTTTAGGTGCTAATATGCACATTTTATGTGATATTATGTACATTTTAGGTGCCAATATGAACTTTTAGGTGCTAATATGTACATTTTAGGTGCTATTATGTACATGTTAGGTGCTAATATGGACATTTAGGTGCTATTATATACATTTTAGGTGCTAATATGGACATTTTAGGTGCTAATATGTACATTAAGGTACCAATATGCACCCTTTAAGTACTTTTGAAAAGGTACAGCCCCAGTGACAGCTTTTGTACCTTTTTTCTGAGAGTATGTTTATATCAAATATGGAATTAACAAAATTATTATTATCTAATTATTATTAATTATTAATATGGAATTAACAAAAAACTATTGCAATTAATATTGCAAGTATAATGAATTCTAATTAAAATAATTGTTGATAAATAATTGGATAACAGGCCTATGGATTATTGCATTGTGTCATGTAATATTTTCCAGAGGGAAAGGTCTGCTTTTCCCAAGCAAAAAAATCAATTTTCTTCTGAAAGAAGTGAACGCATTTATTCTTAGCACAAAACGACATTCTCCACCTAATTAAGCTGTCAACTTTCCATCAGCGTGTTTTAAACCATACCTGGACCTACCACAAAGATAAATTGCACCATGAAATTCAATCCTTAAATGGTCTGTCCAGTAGATGCTTTGATGGAAATGAAAAATAGGGGAGTAAAAAAAATGAACAGGATGGAGCCAATAAAAAGGACGAAGGAAGGGGAAAATATAGCAGCTGGCAAAGAAAGAATATAATAGTTTAAGCATATTATTATTATTAATACTATTATTATTACTGTATTAGCACAGAAAAATAAAAACCACAAACAATATTATTATTATTGCTATTATTGTTACTAACTGAAACTCTAGATGGCGCAGGCTGATAGGTCCTTAACACAATTTGGTATATGATCACATTGTTATCATACCGCAGCTGATTGGTTGCTGTTGCATCAGCGGCCAATGAGCTGCAGCTACACATTGAAATACCAGTAGTGTTGCTGTAAGCAGTCTGTTGCACTCTTTCAGAAACCCTTCAACTTCCCCAGCTCCACCTGTATGTTAATGTACTGTGAATGTACTGACAGTAGCAAGTCCCAATACTTGCTCTGCAGAAGCAGCAGCCAAGACAAAATACATTAACATTGACATATCCATTAGCATTACCATGCTAATCTCTCCGAGATTACTACTAATAAAGTAGTAAATTACTACTAGTTTATCTCCAAGATAAACTACTACTATTACTGTAGGCGCACAGAAAAATATAAACCGCAAAAAGCTTTTACTACTAATTATTATTGCTAAAAATGATAAAATTAAAACAATTAAAAAAAATGTGTGCTACATTTTTTATTTTATTTTACTTTACCAAACATTATGCTAAAATAACTTCAAAAGCTGAGTGTATTGGCATCTTTGTCTCTTAAGAACAGGCAAAAGTGTGAGATTAAATAAAGACAATCAATTCTAATTACTATAGCATCATAAATCGTAGGGCACAAACCCTGCAGGAAAATCTTCTATTGTTGAACTGACTAAAGTCAGTTTCTCACGAGAACATGACATTTTGACAGTTTCAAGAGAGTGAAGAAAAAAAATCTACTGATGAGCTAAAGTTGCACCCCTGAAATATTAGTCATATGCCTAAATATCCAGTGATTATGATAATTGTGGTAATTATTTGAGTGACTATGTTTAGTCAAAATAAAGCTTCCAACAGGGACACATCCAACTTTAAAGGGCGTGATATGTGATCCTCCGAGCATCAGATTATTCATATACGCTCCGTGGAGAGGAGGCTGCACTGGTTTTTCCAAATGCTCTGTAATCAGGAGAAATCAATAGGTTTCAGAGCACTTTGCCTCAGATTTATCTCCATCTCCTGACAGCTGCTGTGTCCATCTGAAGGCCAGCTCAATGGCACCAGCCAGTAGAGTCTCCAATCAGAGAGGGGGTGAAAAAGGGAAAGGAGAGCCAGGGAAAAAAGGGGGGGGGGGGGCACTTGGATTACACTGGTCTCCTAGGCAACAGGCAATGGTGGAGTATATAAAGACTGTTTGATAGTCTTGGCAGAGAGATCTTTCATTCTTCCTAAGAAGCACAGGCCTCTGAAGATGCTATATTCCATTATAAGAAGTAAAGTTAATCCTATCAGTTCCCGAGCAAGACGAAGACCCGCTATTATGAAGCACCCCCCTCCCCTCGACCCCGACTGTCCAGAGTCCCTCTTTCATGCTCACAACTTTAAATATGTGAAAAAGGAACTGTGAGGAAATACACAACCCAAAGTTTTGGAGCCACCATAATGAGATAACAGTCAACTATCATGTCATGCTAAACTTAATTTTACCAAAAATTCAGTTTTTTTTTCTTTACTACAACTGCTCAACTGCACAGATTTAAACAATTTTTAAAATTAAGCACGTAATCGAATAATACGTTGGAGCTACAGACGTGTGCGATAACTTATTAATTAGGAGAGGGAGTGTACTATTACATTTTAAGCTGTAACTTTTTAACTTTTATATAAAAATAATCGAATTAATTTATTTTAGAATTTTTAAATATTTACAAAGTAATAGCTTTTATTATTTTGAATTGGCTTATATTACTATTTATAGTTCATTTATTTTAATGTCAGTTTTAGTTTAAAATTAGTCATTTCACTGTTCAGTTTAAAAAAATAAGTTTAATTTGTTCATCTAATATTTCTATTTTATTTGAGCTTTATTTCAATTTAAAAAAATTATGGGTTATATTTAGTTAACTATAACAGTTTAATTTTTTTAATTAAATGTATTGGTTGATATTGGATGTATTTCTTTGACATCATCTTGGTCACTTAAAGTTAATCTTTAAAAAAATTTAAAAAAAAAACTATTTCATAATCTGACATCTGAAATGGATATTCATTTTCATACTGTACCTTATGATGTTTTGATGCCTAAATTCACATATAGCATACAAAATGATCACGTTTAGTGTTTTATTTGTTATTAATTTACACACAATATAAAAATTTGATATTGACCATGTATCAGTCACTAGCCAAATCTTTTGCCTAATAAACCAAACCAAAGGTTTTTTGGTGATTTGGGATGATTTTAAGGTAATGCTTCCTTTTACAGTACAGTAGTCTTACAGTGTACTTACCTAGAAAGTACTGTCTAGTAAAAGGTAAGTACATGGAACAGGGGTAGGTTTAGGGGTAGGTTCAGGGTTAGTACTAGTTATTACCCAGTAATTGTAGTTACTAAAATAAGTACATAGTATTTACCTGGGTAACTGGACTGTAAAAGGAAGCGTTACCGCTTTTAACATAGCCTCTAAACTGGACCAGTAATTATTAACTACCACCCCAAATACCCCTAGCATTCTAGCCGCTTTTTACAGTGTAAGTAAGGATATATAACAAGGAGGAGAAAACTGAATTGTGCTAGAAAAAAATACCTTATTTCTGAAAAATAAATAAATAAATCACTACAACAGCACAGTGTGCTGACTTCCTAAATTGAGTGCGTTAATGTTCTCTTGGTAAGGTGATCTATATAAATGCAGACATTGACCGAGCTGAAACATGGATAAATCAAGTTGTCCAAAAGGACATCATTGCTTTGGTCTCCAAATCCCAGCAGTCATCAGCTGCTAATGGCTGCGGCCCCAGAGTCGTCATCTCCACTGAGGCTCTGCGGATTAAATCACATAAAGGAACCAAGTATCAGTGAGCTCGCTTTGTGATTGGTGGAGACGCAATGACCTCGTTGATATTGGCTGACAATGGCATTTTTTAAAGCAGGTCTACATTGTGCAGGTCTGCAGCGAAGCATTAAGGGACCGATGACTCTACTCACCTTCAGAGGCTCTCAGTGCATTAGGAAGGGCATGAAAGGTCATTCATAATGAGGGCGTTTGGGGAGGGGGAAGCTTGGTCGTTGTTGAATCTATTCACTGAGTTGAGTCCAACATCAACCCCATCCAACTCTCACTCTTTCCTTTCATTTTTTTAAGGGTGTTCAACTCATTCTGATGGCTGAAGTGAGCATGAAGATGCACCATGGTAGTGTCTCAGAACAACACACCATACCTCCAATATTCAACACGAACTCCTGTTCCAGTGAACATACTGTACTTTCATTCATACGGACTGGATGTCACTGTCAAAGCCAAGCAGTTGTAAAATAGCTGATATATAACTTAAGTTTAGGGTCCAATTCTCACTATTAACTAGTTACTTATTAGCATGCATTTTACTAGGATATGCATGACCATTTTACATCCATTAATCCTACCCAATACCTAAACCTAACTACCTAAGTACTGTTAATAAGCAGTAATTACGAGTTTATTCAGGCAAATGTTGTAAGTCATAGTTAGTTAATAGTGAGAATCGCGTGGAAAGACAGCATGTCACTGTTATAAAGGTAACACTTTACAATAAGGTTCATTTATTAAACATTAGTTAATGCATTAACTAACATGAACTAACCATTTGTTACTGTGATTTGTTATTCTTTGTTAACGTCTAGTTAATACAAATCTAGCTGTTCATTGTTTGTTCATGTTAGTTCACAGTGCATTAACTAATGTTAACAATTTTAATAAAGTATTAGTAAATGTTGGAATTAACATTACCAAAGATTAACAAATGCTGAAGAAGTATTGTTCATTCTTTGTTAATGTTAACTAATGTAGTAACTAATGAACCTTATTGTAAAGTGTTACCAAGGCTCTAAAAACAGCCAGGGCTGAGCATCCCTGCAAACTAATAGAAAAAAAACAAAATAATCCAAGGTTTTTATTTAACATCGTGGCTAGACTAACAAATAAACAGACATCACCAGAGCAAAATATTCCGTTAAAGTATAGAAGTAATGATTTTATGATTTTTTTCACTGAGAAAATAGAAAGCATCAGAAACACAATTGTAAATGTACAATCTTTTATGGTGTCTTATGATTCAGCCTCAATTATCGCCCCTCAAGAACAACTACACCGCTTTACAACTAGGACAGGAAGAGCTAAATTAACGTTTCATCTAAACCAACCACATGTTTATTAGATCCAATACCCACTAAACTACTGAAAGAAGTGTTACCTGTAGTGGAAGAGCCTCTTCTCAATATTATTAACTCGTCTTTATTTTTAGGTCATGTTCCAAGAATATTCAAGCTGGCAGTAATAAAACCTCTCATTAAGAAACCGCAATTAAATAACCTAGCAAACTACAGACCCATTTCAAATCTTCCATTTATGTCTAAAATAAAAAAAAATAAAAAAATACAAATGATTTCCTTTAGCTTTTGACCAAGGCATCAATACTATTTGAGTTATATTTTTAACTAAGGATCTCAATACTAGTTCTACTGAATCTTAGCGCTGCGATCTTACTCTATAGATCATAAAATACTCTTGGTATCGACAACAAAACTACAGTGTTCAGGGTCAGGCATGAAGATGGTTTAGATCGATTTTATCGAACTCAGTTTAAATGGGGTAAAATCGAACATAACTTCAGTAGACTATGGAGTGCCGCAGGGATCAGTGTTAGGCCCTCTGCTATTCTCAATCTATAAGCTGCCACTTGGTAATATTATAAGAAAACATGAAATTAATTTCCACAGTTATGCTGATGACACTTAATTATATATTTCATCACAACCAGATGAAAACAGTAACTCATCTAAATTGACAGTGTGTTTTAAAGATATTAAATGCTGGATGAGGTCTAATTTCCTGCTATTAAATTC
>JAQIUQ010002314.1:522500-820000 GCA_030378365.1 Hybognathus amarus | reverse complement strand
CTACCATAGTACGATGCATAGTTGGAGAAATCAACTAGCTAGTCACGACTGTTTCCGAAACCCATTGTCGCAAGAGTCATTCAACCACGCTGGTTTCGCACGGTGGTGGAGTAATTACTTTTAATGAAACTGTTTGAGATCTAATTAACGCTAGAATGTTTATATATAAATTACAAATTACTATTTCTCATTGTTCTCAGTTATTTTGCTTAATTACCAGACTCAATATTTGGCTTGATCTTACATAGTGCCCGTGATGTGGGTGCGGAGCTCCATGCTCTCAGACCTCCCTGGCCTCCCCAGGGAGGGTGGCCCGTCCTGGGCCAGATTCAGATTTGCCCGCCATACCTGACTGACAGGCCACCACACCCTGTTGTGGTTTCTTTAAAATCATTGCTTTCCTTTTGCAAGATGAAAGGTAGGCTCCTAATAATGGTTGCTTACAAATAATAAGAGAAAATATAAAACACTATAAAAATAGTATTGCAAATTTAAAATAAGTGGACAGTGGGTCGTGAGTCGAGGAAGGTACTCATTTCTCTATATCCTCACAACCTACAGATTAGTGGCACGCTGGCGGTAAACCGGTTCAGAACCGAAACCGGTTTATATCTTCGTCACGATTTTGATTTTGAATAAACCGCCGTAACCGGTTTAATTACACAACGTTCGAAACGAGCCGTTACGCGCTTCGCGACCATGGAGTCCGCGACACTGTTTCAGACGGACCCTTCACCCGTTGCACTAACTGAGCACCGACGAGGGTAAGCAAACAGCAGCGCTCCCGTCATCGTTACATGGACGATGGATGCTGAAATTAGTACAACATGACAGTGATAACACAGAAGAACTTGTGCCAAAAAGAAGCCGGGTCTGTTGTTTGGAGGTTTTTTGTTTTCCAAAAATCCGACGTCGACCAAACAACCATTTTATGTAAGTGCTGTCGGGCTAAAATTCTCCGCTGGGGAGAATGACCCGGCAACACAAGCAATTTGCTCCAGCGCCTTCCAGCCGCAAACATGTCTTGGAATATCAAGAATGTATTAAATCAGCCGCGGATTTCAGCAGCCCTCCCCATATCAGCATGTAACACGGGGAAAGCTAAAGAAAAGTCGAGCCAAATATTGTTTCCATTATACAGGATAATCCTGTGTGCCAAGTAAGTTAGCACTTTATATTTATTTTATGTTTGTTCTGGTTTCGAAGCAATACTTTGAAGGAATAACTAAAGCAAGTTGCATAATTTTGTTTTAATTTCTTTAATTGACCCTCAAAAGCAATGCTAAGACAAGATTTCCTTTTATATTTACTTGAATGCACGTAATGTTCCTGGATTTGTACTTGAACTAGCAAAAGTATTCCAAGTTGTTCTAATTGTGTTGTTTAAAATAAAAGTTCTGTATTTTGACTGCTGTTGTCTTTGCATTTTGATTCCTCACTTTCATTAGAATCTGAATGGCTCTCATTCTGTAAACAGAATAATTTTCTGGGGCCATGCAAACTGTATTACTAGTGTGGAATTATTCTACAATATTCACTAATGACAGTAAAATAGACCATCCTCAAGTTAATTCACTGCAGTAATTCCTCTCTAACCAGTAGAAAATGCATTGAACACCTGACTATGCATAAAAAATAATTAAAAAAGAACTAAACAGAAAAAAACGAAAAACCGCTGATGATTTTGAAAAAAACCGTGATATCAATTTTTTGGTAAAACCGCCCAAGCACTGCTACAGATCCATAAATTTCCCCCAAAGTTTCCCTTCTTATCATCAAACTAGTCTTATCTGTGCTGCCATATCGTTGGATAAACCCAATCTTCTTGCTCTCATTAATAGGAAGTAAAAGATTGAGATTCCAGAAGGTGCTGACACCCTGAGAGTCAACGCTCGGCTCCGCGATTCTGCTATTGATCGGCAGATACTGTGGTGTCAGCATTCAGGATCCCTGGGGAAGCGGTCGCATAACCCTTGGTAACACGGCACAGCCTATGCGAAAGTTGGGGTGGGCTGGTGACGTCAAAGGGAGGTTCGCGTGCGAATCTCCCGCAGCTCCCTCGCAACCAACATCTGTCCACAGGGAACATAACAGCTGGCCAGGGAACAAGTCAGTGAGCAGGCCGGCTTTATCTTACATCAACCTGGTTTTCAGAGCGAGGGATAAATCGTGTCACACGGATCAGCGTTATCAGCGTGACCCTTCATATAGATGGGGATTTGAGAGCGAGGATCAGAGAATGAGATATTTCTGACACACTGATCTTTAAATAATTAAACGTCTAAACTCAATCAAACAGCCAGAACATCACTATTACAGTGCTTACAGCACACACACACAAAAAACACAAAACGCAACTGGAAATGCCAATGGCGTCCTGTGTTTCTTCATAAACGACTGTTACCTGTTCAACTGCAAATCTTGTGTAACCTCTGTCCTGTTGCTATGGAGATGACATCAACAATGGAAAAGACACATTAATCATCAAAGCTGTCTATGTATAAACACCAATGCATGTGCCTGTATGTAGTCTTTGTAAGGGACACAAGAGCTTTGGAGATACCACCCATATAACCACCACTCAGGTGCCAAGTTCAGATCCTGTGTTCACAACAGTGCCATGGAAACAAATGACAGGGTGTCATTTCTAGAGCACTCACTCTTCACTAGTCACTACACATTATAGCAACATGCACTCATGAACCAAAGAGTTTGCAGCACTCTAGCGCACAGGATTTCAGCGCAGAAAACCCTGGATTATTTAACTTACCCCGTTATACCGAATATGTAATGTACCTTGAATGCAGCATGATTTTGGATAAAAGCATCTACCAAATGCTTTAAAATAAGAATATAAGCATTTATCCAAAAGCAGATTTATCTAAAGTTTATCAGGATGTGTATTCCCAAGGAATTGAGTCCATGAACTTGGTGTTGCTACTGCCATTCTCTACCAGTTATGGTAGACTGGTAAATAACAAATTATTCTTTACTGATTAAACAAAGCTTGCTTTAAAGGTGGAATACCTAAGATTTTTGCATTAAAATATCCCAAAATCACAAGGCCAGTGTTATATATTTAGTTAAGATGAATAACTTACAATATTCCAAATGTTTCAAGCAATGTTTAAATCGCGAGAAAATTGAGATTTTAACCAAGGAAGCGGGGCGTGTGAGCAGGGGTGAGCTGGGAGTCGCCAGTCAATCGCGTCATATCCGCGTTACCTCGGTTTCCGCTCGTACTGACGTGTAGTCCTGGATAAATGCGGAAGTTGTAGTTGTGCGTTAGCGTCTATCAAGCAACAAACGTCAGCTTGTTTGCGCATTTGTAATGGAATGGTGCACAATTATTCTTTTCAATTATTCTCGGAATGTGAACTGTTGGCTGTAAAGGGGGTCGCACATCGGACGAGGAGAGCCGCGCCACGTCTAGGACAAAGTCCAGTATCGCACACCGGACAGAAGAGCCGCGCCACGTCTAGGACAAAGTCCAGTATCGCACACCGGACGAGAAGAGCCGCGCCACGTCTAAGGACAAAGTCCAGTATCGCACACCGGACGCGCACTTTCTCATCAGTATATGGCCAGCAATATCTGTTATGTTTAATGACATGAAAGGAAGGATAATGTCTGTTCTATGTTATGATTGTACTGCACAATTAAATACAATCGTTGCTGAGTCTGCAGTCTGAAAACTTTACCTCAGAACATCCGTTAACTCAACATCCGTATTCTCAATGAATTGAGAATACTCACCTGAAAAATCTAATAACATCAGCAATTGTCATTCAAGCAGCTGATTTCTGTAAATGAACTGCAAAACTTAAATGCATATTGCAGCATAGACGAAGTCAGGATACATTAGCAACGATTTACTTCAAACCCTCTCCACCATAGCTTCGTCCAGTGACTCGTAACAGTAACATCTGTGATAACTAATTTACTTTTAAACCTGACTTTTCTTGCGGCTATTTCAGTTTAATGAAAAACAAGCATGTCATTAAATCGCAACATTTATAGAAATCGAACTTTACCTCATCCATGACAACTAATTTTCCAGTTTCCGTCTGACTGATTTATCCACGTGGAGTTGAAAACAACAGTTCCCATCATTCCGCGTTCCTCTACGTCCGTCATCAAGCAAAGCCGTTGTTGTTGTTTTGAATGTAGCGCCCTCTAGCGACATGCCAATCTTAGGTATTGTAGCTTTAATGCATATGAGGGTTATCACTGATGTGCTGGATTCATAAATGCGAACACTACTTGCTTGACACAATTTAAGGTGCGTTATACTGGCTAGAATGCAGTAAAGGGATGCCTTTAAAAACGTTTTTTTTTTTGCACATTTTTAGTGATTACTTGAGGCAGAAATGTTAAGACCCCTGTGTGAAAATTATACCTTTTGTCTCATTTTAGCCATTGTCTAGGCACATTTATGTGAATAAGGTGCAACTGCCCCATGCAACACTAATTTTGTTGCCACATTTGCACAGTTACTTGATTTGCATAATTCCTTTGTGAATCTGGTGCTAAAACAGTGCAGACAGCATGTGCAAATGATGCTAGCAGCGGGTGCAGCCCATTCTCAATACGTGAAAAAGCAAAAACAACATTTTCATGAGGTCTGGATCTTTTAATTTGATTCTCCTCTTGCCCGGAATAATTATTCCTCTGTAAACCCCTGGGGATTGAGCATCTATCAAATGTTTGTTTATTAAGACTCTTATTTTGCTGGTTTAATTTGCCCCTTACTGTCTCATTATGTCAAAGTAGATGCATGATTGCATTGCAAATCCACAATGAATCTGAAATTAAAACAGACTTAAAATAGTCATCTCATTCATTAAGTAGGCCAATGAGGCTAGAGAAATTAAGGAAAAGTACCAAGTGAACAGGCATACGGCTAATCAACTGACTTTGTGACCTAACTGAAACTTTTTTTCTTAAGTGCAACACAAAAACTTATGTGAAAGCTCTAATGTTCTATAGCAGGGATCTTCAAAAACCCCTTAGACATTGAGCAGGGACCCCCGAACACAAAATATGTCAAGACAGAGCTACATAGCATTCATTATTAATAGAAACCAACCATATTGTGGTTTAAATTACAGTTGTGTCTGTACCTGTATATTACTTTTCTTTGTTAAAATTGAGATTAATGCATCATCACAATTAAAAATCACAATCATTAGTTGTTCACAGTTGTAAGTTATTTTAATGGTAAAGATCTTTGACCTAGAGTTGTGGCCTAATGATTAGAGAGTCCAACTGGTAACCTGAAAGCTGCGGGTTCAATTCTCTAATACTGGCAGGAATGACTGAGGTGCCCTTGAGCAAGACACTACAGTAAAAAGCGTCTGTCCACTGTTCAGAGTGTGTATCTGAGTGTATTACTTACTCCTAATGTCTAAACACTAACTTGAATGGGTTAAGTGCAGAGGACAAATTCCAAGTACAGGTTTGGGTTACCATACTTGGCCTTCACATGTCACTTTCACCCCTAGCATTATGGCAGCAACTTCTCACATGCAATCACCATACTGCATCCAGCTAGATCACACTAGAAATTGCCTAACAACACCCTAGTAACTGTGCACAACACACTATCATCATGGTTGCAAGTGTTGCACATGTAAGTATCATCCAGCAACCACCTAGATCACACTAGAAATTGCCTAACAACACCCAAGTAAACATGCACAACACCCAATCATCAAGGTTACTCATCAAGTTACCCGATCATCAAGTTTTGCACATGCAACAACACCTAGATCACCTCAAGAAACCACCTTGCAACTCCCTAGTAACAAATGCACAATACCCTAACATAATGGCGGCAAGTTTTGCACATGCAAGTACCATCCAGCAACCTCCAAGATCACACTAAAAACGCTTAGCAACGCCCTAGTAACTATGAACAACACCTGTGGCATCATGGCTGAAAGTTTGCACATAAAAATGCCATCTACCACCTCAGATCACCTTATCAACCATCTAGCAACAACCTGCACAACCACAACAATTGAGTAACCCCCAAGATTATCCAAATGACCAAGCGCCTAACCACAAAAGGCAATAACCCTCTTAAGCTTAGTACATAAAATGTATATATATATATATATATATTCAGGGGTGTGAGCGAACTTTCGAAGCCGAGCCCGAAAAAAAAAACTCGTTCGATACTGAACTCAGCGATTGGAGTAACGCGATACTGCTCATTGCGTACCGAACACGCCCCACCCCCTGCTACCCCGGCCCCGCCCCAGCCCCGGCTCAATGGACCTCATGTCTTATATGTAAACAGTACACAATGAATTCAGTTTTGAAGCCTAACCACCATTAACACCAAATAACAAGCTCCGTGTTTTGTTACTTTCGACAATAAGCAAGGTGTAATCTTTCAGATTCTGTCTGATTTGATCACGATATTCAAACAATAAATTGTGGTCGTTTTGGGCGCTCTTTCTATGTGGCAGTGACAGATCGCCTGTACTGGGCTCCTCATTTCAAGCGGCAGCGCGCGACGCCGCGGAGTAAACGCGACTCATTACTCTTTCCCTCAAAAGACACCTGAAGGTATGTTGAAAGATACAGATGAAAGGCATCATAAACTCGTGTAACCGCTCAATCAGTGTTTCAGCCGCGGAAAGACGTCAATAAAACAGCAAAGCTTTAGCTTGTCACTAGCATTATATTTACCTCAGCAGGCAAGTGATTCAGTGTCCACAACTTCCTGATAAATGAACCTTTGCACTAAATAAATGCACTATGTTAGCCTGTATATTATATTTTACTTAACCTGTTAATGATATCTTGATTATTTAATTTATGTTTAAAATATCTTTCATGAAAATGACAACTGTGTAAATTATTAGAGTAAAAACACAAGTTAATGTAAAAATTGCCTTATGTTCAGTTTACATGTTTTCATACAATGTGTTGTGTGTTGATTATTATATCTAAAAAATAAATGACATCTGAATTTAGGTTAAAAGTCTAGGCTACAACAGTACATAAAATGTACATAAATGTATATATCTGTGTGTGTATATATATATATATATTATAGTTTTTGTTTGCATGAACTACCTAAGTATATATATAACAAATAAGTTTCAAACTTCCATTATAAAATATTTTTTAGCAATAAAAAAAAAGAAAAAATACCTTTTTAATTCCAAAAAGCCCAGACCTCAAACTAACACAGTTCAGCTGAATAAAAAAAATTAAAAAACTAGCAAGGAAATACAATTTTGGATTTAAATAAAATTAGACAAGCACATTAAAAATAAGCATTAAAATGATATCTTAAGCCTGGATATTGTCAGCAAAGACAGATGAAAAACACCCAAATCCAAGATTTTAAATTCAATTTAAATTCAATATTAAGTCACCATAATAACAAACAAAGAAAGAACATGATGCACAGAGTCTCTCAAAACTCAAATATTTTGACCATGTCAAACAAAGGGGAAAAAACCCATTCATTCTTTATGGACACCCTGCAAACAAAGTCACAGAAGTGTTCTTATTGTCGTGGCAGGAGTGAAGGGGTTAATTGAGTGGCACGAAGGGGTAGCGGCAGCCCACTACACTGCCTTCGCTGGATTAGCCATTCCCAACTAGAACACTTTCTCACACACATACACACACAAACACATCAGTTTCTCTGTTGCTACAGCAACAGCTTACTTTCCATGTCAACTGCAAAGCTGTTTTATGGAGACACATATACAGAAAAAATTATTTGCTCCACAGCCAGGGACCAGATGGCAGTGAACTGTAAGAGTCACATGGAATGGCTTTACTGTTCTGACTAACTTGTAGAACACATGCACACCATAAACACACACACACCGCATGCTCTCAGTATGATACACACGCAGAGGAATGCATTTATCAGCCTTTGACAAGAATTAATCAATACTCAATAAGCATCTAATGAGTCCCAATTCATAAGCTTCATCCTTTTATCAAACGATTATAAAGTATTTGGTATCAATTCAATCAACATTTATCCATATTAAAACCAAGATAACAAGTCTCACCCCTAAATATTGACATGTTCATCACACTCCTGCAGCGTAGATTTCCAAAGCCACTCCTTTAAAAAACAACTCTTTGACAAAGTAGTTAGCTAGAATACAAGTTAAAAGCTTTTTAAGCAGGCAAAATCTTTTTAATTATATAGGACTAACTATCAAATTGATAATAAATAAAATATGTTAAAAAACAACAATGATATAACTAACGATAAGGTTCAATTCATTAACATTAGCTAAAGGAAAATAAATTATGAACACTAAAACATAAAAATACAATATTAAATTATTCAATTATTAATTAAAGCTTACTGTCACAAAAAGAATTCTAAGTATAGTGACAGCACAAGTTAACATATAACTTTACACTAAATAGGAGTAATAAAACTAAGACAAATAAAACCCTATTTACATATACTGTACATATATATATATATATTAAAATATATTACATATATTAAAGGTTCTCTAAGCGATGTGGGGCCATAAAATTTTTTGTCACATACAGCAAACGTCTCCTCACTATCGGCTAGTTGCCTGTCCCCTAAACACACTGTAAAAAAACGCGGTCTCTGTAGACACCACAGGCTCCACAAACGGCAACAAAAACAATCATGTCTCACCCGGACCACGAAACCTAACAAACAGTGTTCCAGCCAATCACTGGCAAGAAGTATTTGAGGGTGGGTCTGGGGGGTTAGTGCGCGTGCACATGAAGTGTGTGTTTGAAGGAGAGAGAAGCGTCAGAGGGAAGTTTTAAAAATGACAGACACACAACCAAAGAGACGACGTTCTGATGAACAAATTAAAAAGAAGAAGGAATCGGATAAAGAACGTGTGAAGTTCCAAATTTACATCGGTAAAGCTTTTGAACGATGGCAAGAACTCCGGCGGCAGAAGGGCTTCCAGTCCGACATTCAGGTTGCTCTGTTTTTGCTGGACAGGTGGGTAACGTTAAATTATTATTTTTTTCTTCTAAATTGACGCTTATGTTCGCCAAACCCACACAATTCACGTTCACAATTATTTCAGGAAGCACGGAAGGGAGGGGGAGGAGATGAGATGCGGAGGAGGGAGGGTCTAGCTAGCCTCCGATTTGTTTGAAAATATTCCGAATGTCAACACCCAGGATCGCTTAGAGAACCTTTAACATTTAATTAATATAATTGATTGGTAAATCCACTTATAAAACGGTTAGTTTGAATCCTTGATTCTGATTGGTCAAGAGCTGTGCTTTTTTCACGATAAAACACGGCTACGACCGCTTCACCCAACGGTTCTATTGATCGCTGCGCAACACTGCGGTTCTATGTTGTTTTTATTTGAGCTTTCATGCATTTTACACATTGGAACGTTGTTGCTGTTCACACTCGGGGACTATTTTTCCAGCGGAAGGTAGGCTTTTAGTGATTTTACTTCAAGAAAGTTGCACTAACATTGTTTTTTACTTAAATATTGTGTGGCAACCGTTTTATAAAAGCAATAAGATACTCGAGTCAAGTGCTGTATCGTGAATAAGTAACGGCTCAAGGGGTTGCAGGCACTCCGCTTCGCGTCGTGATACATTCACGATACAGCACAGCCTCTCGTGATCTTATTGCTTACTTATGGTTAATTGACGAACCGCTCAAATGAATTGCAAAGAAACTGCAAAGAAACTGTAATTCCCAGCAGCACTTGACAAAAAAACTGTAGGTAGGTGCATTTACTAATTGCCACATCTATACTTCCAAGGTTATACACAATACACTTTGACTACAAACAGCAGTGTAACATGTTGTATTAACCTGTTTCTAACAGCAATCATTTCGAAAACAGTGAAGCTGCCTTTAGGCTACTGAACATTTTTAAGCAAATGTTTGAGTCTCGATTACTACTGAAAAAAAAGGAGTAAAGGCAAATAAAAAGAGCAAAAAATTAAATGAAAACTAGAGTACAATGAGCATTTCCCACAGTGCAATTAAAGATTGATGCAGAACGATTTTGCCATCCTTACCTGACTCCTGTCCTTGTCCACCTTCTTAAAGCACTTATTGAGGGACAGATTGTGCCTGACTGAGTTCTTCCACCCCGTGGGGGCGTTGGCAAAGTAAGGGAAGTGTTCCAGGATCCAGTTGTATATGTCTTTAACTGGCAGTCTCTTAGAAGGGGCATCTTCTATTGCCATGAAGATGAGGCAGCTGAACGGAATAAGGAGGTTTGCAGTTGGGGTTCTGCTTGGCGTCGTAAGGGAGATCCGAGTGGGCCGGGGAGGGTGGGGTGTCGTCATCCAGGTCCTGGGACGGGGCTGACGCTTCTCAACACGGGGTCACCGAAGCTGTTGAGCAGGTTCTTGCTCTCGTGGAGCCAGTTGAGGTTGGTGAGTTCCTCGTCCTCCACGCTGCCCTTCTCCAGTTTGATGATGGGAAGAGCCAGGTCCATTTCCTCGGCCTCCTGTAGGGCGCGCGCGTCATGGAGCTCGCCTTATAGAACTGGCTCAGGCCGCTCGCGACGCTGACCCCGGAACTTTCCAGCTTCTTACTGGGAGGCATAACCGTACCCATTTAGACCAAGGCTCCTACGAAATACACCAAGGAGAACAAGATCACAATCAAAGAACGTCAAAGGTGAAAATAAAACACATTGAGAGCATCATTTGGTCAAGGCATGCTTCCCGAATGCACAATCCAAATCCACTACAAAGCTATTGTAGAAGTTTACAGACTGATCGTCTTGCAGGTTTATTTATTTCACTTGATGTTCAGATCACAGCCTTTACTTCCATCCAAGGGACAAAGCATTCTCAGAGAGCACAGAAAAGAGCACGGCAATGAGAATTATCCTACTCTGTCAACAGCAAGAATGCACGGCACGTCAGTCTGCTCTCAGAGAAGACGGAACAGCTCAGAGCAACTGAAGAAGCCTTGCTGTGGGAAATATTTCAAGTGAATGGAATATAATACTCAAGGTCATCTACAACTGATCTGATCTGATCCGCTCTGTCTGTTTTATGTTCTCTCAGTTCGCTCTTTTTATAGTTGTTGTACACAGATAAAAATAAAGATATCAATACATATATAATGTGTTATTCAATGATTAAATGTGACTTTAAAGGCATGTAGCTATAATGTTACAAAAGTTTTTGATCTCAAATTAATGTCTGTCTTTTGAACTTTCTATTTATCAAAGAATGAATAATGGTTTCCACATCAATAATGAGCAGCACAACCATTTTCAACATTGAAGATAATAAGGAACGTTTCTTGAGCATCAAATCAGCATATTAGAATGATTTCTGAAGGATCGTGTAAAACTGAAGACTGGAGTAATGATGCTGAAAATTCAGCTTTACCATCACAGGAATAAATTACATTTTAAAATATATTACAATAGAAAAGGTTATTTTAAATTGTAATAATATAAAGGGTTACATTAGTGTGGAGATTAGAACCCATAAACATTACCACTGGTGCATACTTTAAACCATACTTTATATTAAATTGCTGATCTATGCCTTTATCCACTGACCTACAAAATCCCAGGACTGACAGAGGCAATTAGGAATGAAGGAAACGGTCTAAAGTTCATTTGTGTTAAGAGAACTCACTGAAAATTAATAATAATGATTTTTATTATTATTATTCAGTTTTTAATGAGCTAATACAGATCAACATATACTGGCCAAAACATTTAACTTAATATCTGAGCTAATGCTGCCTTCATTGAGACTTGAGAGGGTGTTCATGTCGAATGTTTCAACCAAGAAACTGGTATTTGAGATTATTCAGTAATGCCTGGTTCAGATTACACAATTTTATTTGTCTGTTACGATCGTCACTGTGTCAGATTACACGATTTTGACTGCTAAAATCTTGGCAACATTAGTACTTGGTGACATAAGACTACACGTTGCTTCCTGACCAGTCATCGCATGCCGTCTTTAACGCGTGATGTCATCGAGAAGGCGAAACTAGTAGCGTGTGACTTCTGGAAACGAACATAAACAAACAATGGATGAAGCGGTGAGTGTTGAATTGGCTGTCCTGTGTTCAGAAAAAAAAGTAAAAAAAGAAAGAAAATCCGACAATAGACATGTTCCTCGATTGTTCAAAGAGAAAAGAATGGGCTGTCAATCCTCCAAAGAGAACTTGAGGTAAAATATTGTTTTCTTATATATTTTTACTTTTAGTTTTAACGTTAGCACCATCGTCTCTCTTTCGTTATGACATTTTTGAAAGTTGGGTACGGAAAAGCTTCTGTGCTCCTATTGGTCAACCTCTTACATGTGACGGAACCGTCGTGTACGGCCGTTAAAAAATCTAAACATGCTAGTCTTTTTGTTGTGATGTTGTGAAGCATTGCCGACACAGACGTAGGTTGTCGCCTACTATGACACACTATACAAGATGATACGATTCGAATCTTGCGTCGACGCCCGTTGTCGTTTATGAATCCGCGACACCCTACGTCAAACGGATCATGCCAAAATAGGGCTAAAATCGTGTAATCTGAATCAGGCATTAGTCTTGCCGATTTTAGATTTCACCATAACAAGCTCGTTTTTGATTTTCCCAAATGACAGCTATAGTACTACTAACCTAAAAATACCTTTATGTGTGTCAGGGGTGTTCAATCAATCCTGTTTCTGGATATCCACCTATCAGAAGAGTTCAGTTCCAACCCTGATTAAACACACCTGTCTATAATTATCAAGTACTCCTGAAGATCTTAATTAGCTGGTTCAGTTGTGTTCGATCAAGGCTGGAGCTGAACTTTGCAGGGAGGTAAGATCTCTGGGAACAGGATTGGGCATCCCTGATTTATTTCAATACATTATTCTATAAAGAACTGTGTGTGACAGAGGGGAAAGATGTCAATCACTGAATCAAATACTCAGAACATGACACCAGAAAAACAGATTGCGACCTTCCCCATGATCACGAAGATCAATTTATGTGGCGCTGCCGCTGTCTTTCCAGTCTCACTCTCTCACCATCTCGTTCGCTCAACACAGCTGGTCCATCAGCAAAAGCAATTACTAGATAGTCACATCAAACATTTAAATACTGCCAAAAATAATTCCATGAAAATATATTTAAAAAAATCAAACATTGCGTTTCCTCTTCAAAGAGCAGATTAAGTTTCTCTAACACTATTTGACCTCAGCTTCAAACTGCTTGCCTTTTGGAATAGAGAAATACTTAAATATTATAGTTCTGCACTGTGGGAAAGGCATTTTGAAGGGGAGAGAAATCGTTCAAACTAGCCAACCCCACATTGAAATGCAACACGGACACTAAAATCATTCATGAAAAATCAATGTACTGCATCTTTCCAATGAGGAGCGCTCATTTCATTCATCTTCCTGATGGGGCGCTCCAGTCCCGTGAGCCGTTGCACAGGAAAATTATATTACAGCTGACAGTAAAGTAATTTAATTGTACTGTTGCCATGACAACGCAGGGCTCTGTTTAGGCCTAATTTGCTAGCAACTGCCAATCAGTGTCCCGAGAGACCAGAAACATAATTCTTGACCATTATTTCCAACATCAAAGAAAGTTTTTGCAAAATACTTTTGAGTATCAAACAACAACGAAGTGTAATCTATCCTGATTTATTTTACAACAAATTTTCATCACAATTGCTGTCTTTACAACATTTTCAAAGTCTTTCATTTAGCTCAAAAAGAAACAAGTCAAAGGTGTTTTTGAAGCTCTTCGCACTAGACACATGACATTTGAACATGAATTGAAACATTTATAACACTTTTCTCTCAAACTCTAGTCTAGAACAATGATTTTGGCATTAGCCTCAAAATGTTAACTTTAAATCTTTATTCACATTTGTAGTTAAGGTTAGGTTAGTTCTTTTGGTCCAGGCCAAAAAAGAAAATAATACATTTAGTCCTGGTTCACTTAGTGTTCACACTGTACATTTTTAACACAGAAATTAAAGATACAAAAAAGGTTTCTATGGCATATTTTTTGTGAAGGAACTTGTCGAATATCCAAAAAACTGGGCTAAATGCACTCAGTGTATGTGCGTAAATATGATGGTATATGATGGAGCTGAGAACTTAAGAAAAATAGTCAAAACAACGGCAGGAATCCCTCCGTTACACTCACAAACGAAGATCTGCTGCAAGGAGACACGTGTTCTGATACCTGTCCCAAACTGTGATGTGCAACTTTGTGACTATGACGAGAAAAAACATGTATGCTTAATTTTAAGTTCACACCCGCCGCTGACTTAAGCGTCAAAGAAGCTCTGGCCGCTCTGTCAAGGACGCTTGTAAAAAAGGATGGGAAGCATGTTGACGCTTTGGACGCTTTGAAGGCTCTGACGTTGCAGGGAGAACGTCAAAACATGAAATGTACAAAACGGAAAAAAAACAAGCAATACATAAAGAAACCTTCTATAATGACAGCATTTTTATAACCGTTTTGGTCACATTTGGTCAGAAAAAAATAGTTAGCTATTATTATTATTTGCCGCCAAATCGGTGTCACCATGAGCAAATTAATTGCCTTTCCGCTTTAGTCAAAAGTCTTGTGGACACATATTTAGTATGTGTTTTGTGGTCTTATTTCAGCAACTTTCATAAAAAAATTATAACCACGCATAAACAATATTCTCCTAAAAATACAAACATGTACAGTACATACATGTTGACCATATATTATGGTAGCCCCGTCTGTGCTATATAGAGTGAATTTACACCTTTGCCATTAACATGTTTATAAATAACTGAAAAAAGTACAGATGTCAGTGCATGTAAAAACATCCCAAGGACCCCAAATAGCCCTTGGTCCCCAGGGGGTTAAAACGAGCGTTCATAAATATTTCAAATAAAAGTCCCTGTAAGCACACAACATAATGTCATAAATAATACGAAACCAGTAGGAATCACAGCAACGGCGATGATAAGCTTCTCTTCCATTTACTTGGAACTAATGTTTTTGTAGGAACGAAAGTTTACATTGTGTATTTCTCTGGAATCAGCCAGCGTGGACGTCTATATTCCGATTGGTTGCTGGCGTTTTGCCATTGCTTGCGCTGAACCGCATCACAGTTCATTACCATAAAGTTTAGCTTCTTTCAACTTTCTGATTGACGCTCAAAACGCCCAAAACACAACGCCGATGGATTTGATGCTCCTTGCAGCTGAAAGAAGCCAGCTTCCATTGAAAATGAATGACTTCCAGCCGCTTTGGAAGCTCAAGTCGCCGGCGGTGTGAACGTACAGTAAGAGTTCTTTCCCTTTTAGGGTTGAATATATAGTGACATCATGTTTTGTTTTTGGTTTGTTTATATGTCTTTGGTTCGTGCTGTGTTCATATTGTGTTCATATGTCAAACCGCACCAGAGTTAGTTTGGAAGTAGGCCGAGACCCACCTTTTCAGAACACCTTTTCAGGGTTCGGATGGCAGCGTTCGCACTTATTCAAATGAACCGCACTGAACAGAGCAATCACACCAGAGTTTATTTTAATGCAACAAAACCTGCGTAAAGAAACCTGCGTGTTAAGTGTGAACACACCCTAAGGCCATACAAACCAAAATAGAACAATGATTGGGCCAAAAATAAAGGAAAAGCATGTACGTGTACCGTTTCCCACATAGTTGTGAATGACACATTGTATCTGATGTCCAGGCTCAGGTTTGTTTCTTTAAGATTGTGTTTCTCTAGCAAATAGCTATAAATGTGCTCCAGCCATGCGTCCAGATGACAGAAACCATATCACAGAGGGTGGGTTAAAGCTACAGATAATTAGGCATGATGCTCTGATCAGAGCCCAAATACCATCTGCCTGTCTGAATCAACATTTGTTTGGCAGCCTCATCATAAATCATTGATTAAATGCATGCATACGTGCAGTTAATATAGTCATATACTGTACATCTGCATATGCAAGCAACTGGCCGTTGGAGCTTGAATAAATCAATGTCCGCGCGTGTCTGCCATGTGTTAAATGCATAATGATATTCTATGAACAGCTATGTTCATTTGCATGCCAGTATGACTGACATAACAAAGACAACACAATGACAAAGAACAGGACTTTGTTCCCTCATCACCCATCTTAACATCTGACTATTAACCGCATACACGAGTGCCAAGAGAGATCCTCTATTCAACATGCAGACACGGACCGTCCTGATGTTACAAGCCAGGCGACTGCCAAACTGTCATTGTTTTGCTCGCTTGATTGGGAGAGCTACGTTAAAACAAGCACAAAACTCATTTAAAGTGGGTGAAGAACAAGTAATGAGTCTATTCATGCTGGTAATAAATCGCTCACTGAGTCACTCAGCCACAAAAACAAGAAAAAGTAAACTTTATGTACAACTTGGCTTCTAGCATTCTCAACAAATGAGAATAAACTGAGATTTTTACAAAATCAGAAGAAAATGTAAATGTGCAAACCGTTGATTATGCTTGGGTTGTAGCCAGGATGTTACTATGCATTTCCTAAGGTGAATTGGTCATTGCGTACTGGACCAAGTACAACCCCAATCTTTTTCTCTCTTCATACTAACCTGTCAATGGGGTTTGATTGAGTGGAGTTTCCTAGAAGGGGTTATTTTGTTGCTGGAGGGTAAAAGTGTATAGAAAAAAAGACTACACTGCAAGTAATCAGATTTAAGGATACTTCAGCTTTACATCAAAACAACTGCCATCCATCCCCACAAGCACCCTTATTCCTGACGCACATCACACTTAATATCCATCTGACATATAAATGTGCCTGTGAGAAAGTAAAAATAAACTCTGTACCTGCTCTGAGATTTCATTCATAAGCTTGGCGTAGGCTTCTCTCGGCTCTTGTGACAAACTCTTTTCTTCCCTCTGGACAGAAAGACATTTATGTGTAATCTCACACCACGGTACCCATAATTCCGAGGCACTCCGAAGTGCGTAACATCTTGTTTTCGAGGGCAGCCTACGTCAAACCCCCGGCAAGCCTTGACTCATCTGCTCGGAGTGTTTACCTGTGAGAATTCCCTGAAAGGGTGTGACCTTCGGAAACCCCTCCTCTTGTGGAATTACATGTCATGCCCCACTAACTTGACTGGTGAAGCCCCGCCCCCTGTGCATCTGATTGGACGCAGACCTGTTAGCTATGAGCTGCGGAGACATGTTTCAATAAAAACCGCCACAAGTAACATCATTTACATGTGGAAAAAAAAAAAAAAAGAAGACTTCGATGGAGGACTCCTGGCATTTTCTTGAAGCAGGTAATCCACATGTTCGGCGCTTTGAAAACAAATCCAGTCTTTATGGCTTTTGGTCTCAGCTCGAACAATGAAAAGTCATGTGCTGTCAATACTCAAGGAACGAGGGAGAGGTGAAAGGTCACGTTCTCTCTGCCGCAGAGGCAGTAAATAGCTGCACTCAGCCTGTTTTTAAAGCAGTTCTCTTATCACTCCACAACAGAGAAGTGGCAGGTAGAGATATCATATGGCTCAAAGCAACAACAAAAAAAACATGTCGAACTCAAAGCCTTGACTAAGCAGACACAAAACCACTATTTGGCGTTCAAATAGCCCCAATTACACAAGAAATAATCAAAGGGCTTTAATCTTGGCATGAAAAAAAAACATTGCAAAAGTTGCAGTGAGTCTTTTTATCCCATTTGAAACTACAGCTTTTGATTACAGCTGGTCTGTGCAGCGCTTTGCTCACAGTATTGTTATGCCCAGAGCCAAGTATTGAGCAAGAGTTTCCACAGCTTAACACGGTTATCATGGGTTAGTACTTGCAGAAATGATTTACTCTTTTGATTTATCAGCCAAGTGGATTTAATCAAAGCCAAAAACTCTTGTGCACGGACAGTCTGTAAACAATTTTACCATGCTGGTATACACAACTGACAAAGGCAAACAGCAATGTTACAGGTTCAGATACAGGTTTGGGTTTGTTTGACAACATTTAGGTGATTGTGACTGGCCATATTATGCCATTAAAAATATTTCAACTTTTAAAAACACTAGTCAACTTTGAAAAATATGTAGATTGAGACAGTGTCTCATCTTACCCCAGAAAACAGCCTCATTTAACCCTCTGTGAAAGAGGAGAGAGCTGACCATATCTTTAACTGTATCTGAACACATCTGGTATATTAATGAAGGTCTGGCTGAATAGAGTCTCCTTTCAAATGTTGTGTTAGCAACTTTGAATCCATAGCCTTGCAAACTACACATTTCAAGTTACTCTAAACTGCTAACTGACTGACAAAAAACAATGCTGAAAGAGACGTCTAGTTAGTAGCCATTTAAAAGTTATTTATATATATTTAAAACACTAAATATAACTTTCATTTCAAAATGTATTTTATAAAGCATTTTATTTTTGTATATTATGAAATGTACCCATTAAAATGTATTTGTTTTTAATGATGGCAAATAGAGTAGCAAATAGTTTTGTATATACAGTGCTGGTCAGAATTATTTGCCCCCTAAATATGATCAAAGATGGCTGTAAAAAATAAATCTGCATTGTTAATCCTTTGATATTTTATTAAAAGAATTGGCAAAAATCTAACCTTTCATTGAAGTAAAAGAATTGCAAGTGGGGGAAATCACATTATGAAATAAATCAATTTCTCCAAAACACATTGGGAACAATTATTTGTCCCCTTTTATTAAATACTTTTTGCAACCTCCTTTTCCCAAGATAATAGCTCTGAGTTTTCTTCTATAATGCCTGATGAGTTTGGAGAGCAACTGACAAGAGATCAGAGACCATTCCTCCATACAGAATCTCTCCAGATCCTTCAGATTCCCAGATCCATGTTGGTGCTTCTTCTCTTCAGTTCAGCCCACTCATTTTCTATAGGGTTCAGGTCAGGGGACTAGGATGGTCATTGCAGATGCTTAGTTTTGTGCTCAGTGACACATTTTTGTTTTCATTTTGATGTTTGTTTTAGGATCACTGTTCTGTTGGAAAATCCAAACATCGCCCATTAAAAGATTTCTGTAATTATAAGGCTATCAGGTTTAGATTTGTTTTATATTTGATCAAATCCATGATGCCACGTATCTGAACATGTTCAGGACCTCTGGCAGAAAATGAGTCCCACTGCATTAAAGATACAGCAGAGTGTTTTCATTTTACATATGGGGTACGTTTTATCCCTGTATGAAGCAAACCCATATTAAATGCTTGCTGCCAAAAAGCTTTTTTTGTTTGTTTGTTTCATCTGACCAATTTTGCATTTTGTTTTAAATAAAATATCAAAAGGATTAACCATGCAGATTTACTTTTAACAGCCATCTTTCAACACATTTACAAAGGGGGCAAATCATTCTGACCAGCACTGTAAAATGCATATATTTTTTCTTGATTTTTAAAACAAACATTTTTAAAAATATTATATTTTACAAAATGCATTATAGATACTGAAAATTAAATACAGAAAAAAATTTGTTTCCTTAATAAAGCCATATAATTATACATAAATTTTACATTCAATTTTGGCAGAAATTTTTTAAATGAATTTAGGGTAACAGCATTAAAATATTTTACTAATCTATACAAAGTTGAAACTATGAATATAAAGATTAACTAAACATGATTATTCAGCTATAAATAGAAGATGTAAAATACTATGCAGAGCCTTAAATGATGGTGAACTTTTTTACCAGTTCGTTAACATGAATTCTCCAAATAAACTGATTCAACAGAATGAATCAGATTTTCCAGTGCTATATGAGAGTATGTCTGACTATTGCCTCAACTCGCTCGGCAGTAAAACCACAAGCAAATTACAATGTGACATTGAAAATAGTAATGTAGCTTTGTGGTTGCGCTACACTGCTACTAGTTGGAAAAAATCTCTTGAAAAAGCTGCAGTATTTTGGAAACAACTGAGCTACTGTCATGCTACTGCTGAATATAGTTTATTCATTAGTATCACTAAATGTATTCTCCAATGCTGATGCTTTCCCCTTAATGTCCCCTCCTAAGCCTTCCTGTTTGAAATACTAACAAAAAAAATATGGACAACAAGAAAGTATCCTTACAGTTAATTCTGCTTTAGTAGAATCTGTCATTCCAGTAGTATCTAAATGATCCCGTTCTAATTTAAGCACTCAAAGGTGGATTTAAGATATGATATTCTAAAATTGTGCCATGTCACTGCGGCCAATAAGCAGATTACTGTGAGTTCTACCTACAGTAGTAGCTGAGAGCTCATTAAAGCAGAAACAAAGAATCGAGAGTGTCAGAGGTTGCATATATTTTCCCCACAGAGGTCATTAGGGTAGATTAGCACTGTTCTGTTGAGATAGAAACTCTCACAATTCCTGCTGGTTTCAGCTCTGGTTGGGTTTCTGCGCATGAGGAAAGGTTCATTCGGGCTGCAGTGAGAACTGTGTCACCACGGTTAGTCCGAGGCACACGGGCGTCCGTTACCCTGGTAACGGGAGGATGGCTGGGACAGAGTGACAAGCTGTGTTAATTCTTTCACCCATAAACCCCAGAGGATCACCACCATTTTTCTTCTTTTCCATCGGAATCTGAGACCCCATTAAAAAAATTCTGATTTCCACCGTATCTCAGCTTATTACCACCACAGTTTCTCTTTTTTTCTCCCCTGGATTTCCTTATTGGATACATCAGTGGCAAAGAAAGGTACAAATTGAAAAAGAGCTTTGAATAAATGCTGTAATGGATCTCCATAAAAGTACATGCTGTGTTCAGATGGGGATTTATATCCATAATGTAATCACGCTTAATGGATCTCGTATCACATCTACCAACCCCCTCATGAAGCAATGCAGCCTCCACCACTAGCATTCTGACGGCAGGGTTTGGATCTCAGGTCAGCCTCTCTATAAACAGCACTGGACTTCTCATTGCACTTGTGTCGGGATCTTATGGTATATTGGATGGCAAATGTGCTGCAGAGATGCTAGTTAGTAGCATTTGTACTAGTTGTACAAATGTACACTACACTATATATATATATATATATATATATATATATATATATATATATATATATATATATATATATATATATATATATATATATTACACTCACCGGCCACTTTATTAGGTACACCTGTCCAACTGCTCATTAACACTTAATTTCTAAGCAGCCAATCACATGGTGGCAACTCACAATGGTCAAGACAATCTCCTGCAGTTCAAACCGAGCATCAGTATGGGGAAGAAAGGTGATTTGAGTGACTTTGAACGTGGCATGATTGTTGGTGCCAGAAGGGCTGGTCTGAGTATTTCAGAAACTGCTAATCTACCGGGATTTTCACGCACAACCATCTCTAGGGTTTACAGAGAATGGTCCGAAAAAGAAAAAACATCCAGTGAGCGGCAGTTCTGTGGGCGGAAATGCCTTGTTGATGCCAGAGGTCAGAGGAGAATGGCCAGACTGGGTTCGAGCTGATAGAAGGGCAACAGTGACTCAAATAACCACCCGTTACAACCAAGGTGGGCAGAAGAGCATCTCTGAACGCACAGTACGTCGAACTTTGAGGCAGATGGGCTACAGCAGCAGAAGACCACACCGGGTGCCACTCCTTTCAGCTAAGAACAGGAAACTGAGGCTAAAATTTGCACAAGCTCATCGAAATTGGACAATAGAAGATTGGAAAAACGTTGCCTGGTCTGATGAGTCTCGATTTCTGCTGCGACATTCGGATGGTAGGGTCAGAATTTGGCGTCTACAACATGAAAGCATGGATCCATCCTGCCTTGTATCAACCGTTCAGGCTGGTGGTGGTGGTGTCATGGTGTGGGGAATATTTTCTTGGCACTCTTTGGGCCCCTTGGTACCAATTGAGCATCGTTGCAACGCCACAGCCTACCCTGAGTATTGTTGCTGACCATGTCCATCCCTTTATGACCACAATGTACCCAACTTCTGATGGCTACTTTCAGCAGGATAATGCGGCATGTCATAAAGCTGGAATCATCTCAGACTGGTTTCTTGAACATGACAATGAGTTCGCTGTACTCAAATGGCCTCCACAGTCACCAGATCTCAATCCAATAGAGCATCTTTGGGATGTGGTGGAACGGGAGATTCGCGTCATGGATGTGCAGCCGACAAATCTGCGGCAACTGTGTGATGCCATCATGTCAATATGGACCAAACTCCCTGAGGAATGCTTCCAGCACCTTGTTGAATCTATGCCACGAATAATTGAGGCAGTTCTGAAGGCAACTGTTCTGAAGGGGTCCAACCCCTTACTAGCATGGGGTACCTAATAAAGTGGCCGGTGAGTGTATATATATATATACACACACATATACATTTAATTTTATAATTTACATTATCTATACAATTAAAATGTCTATAAGTACCTTTTTCATCATGCATTTTATAATAATAGCAAACATTTTTTATTCGATTTTTAATTAAATGTATATTTAATTAAACATTATTTGATTATATTTTAGAAATGATTTTGAAAATTTTAAAGGACACATATCATGCTTTTAAATCGTTCCTTTTTACATATAAATCATACATTTGTGGTGTATATAAAGTGAAACTGCAATGCTTGGGTCTGAATTCCTCATTATTATAGCTCCACCAGCCCCTTTTTCTGATATGCGTCTGTGAGCAACTCGTTTTGGAGCGGCCTCTTTAAATGCAAAGTAAATGTGTCATACCCCGCCCACTCTTCAGGTTGCTGAGTTCACACCATAGACAGTATAAGAAGTGGACAGAGCCATCTCATTGGAACTCAATTGAGACAAGTGAAAGACAAGTGAGCAATTTTTAGGACTTCCGTTCCTGACGCGCAGACTCAAACCGAATCAAACAGAGTTTGACGACGTAGATGTGATCTGTCTTCTAGTGGCTGTGGCATGAGAAATCTCAATCATTCCCTTCCGAAACTTGCAGTGGCGGAGAGTGTGAGTAGGAGCTGTCCATGAGCTAGGAGCAGGAGAAACTTTTGCTTGGTATTCTGATTAATTATTTTGTCATTTTGCCTCCATGTTTCCCCGATTGCCCGCGAGCTTCTCCTCCTGTCCATACAGTAATCTCTCTGAGATCGAGTTGTTATGAAGCAATCGTTAGCCTACTTTTACAAAAAAACGGCTTCTACGGGGCCATACCATAAGCTACAAGGTAATGGAGCACTTTATACATTGTCGTGTTTATTTAGAAATAAATAATGGACAAATGGCGTCTTCAAACGCCTCAAATGTAAAGTTATTTGCTGTCAAAGTGGTGCCAAAATGAATGGGAGTCAATGGAAATGCTAACTCAAGTGAAGTTCTGCTACAAGATGGCGGCACCCGGCCGGCTTCAACTTCCGGTCGCTGGATTACCCCCTTGGTTCACACTCGGTTCAATTCCACCCCGTTCGGCCATTTTTGTAGTTTGATTAGAGATATATGATATACAGCGTCACAGAACATTTTTATTCCCATGTTAACAAAATGTCAACAATGGAAGACTTGTCCATCAAGCCTTACATGTGCGATCCAGAGCGAGCGGAAAAAGAAGACGACGAACCTGCAGAACATTGTACTGTACGGATTGCTCGGTAGTCAATATCCTTATTTGGCAGTTCCGTTGCAAATACTGTGATGTAATCAAAATACATCATAGAGAACAGACAAATCGGAACAGGTTGCAAAATACCAAAACAGAATATAAAGATATACTGTAAACGAAGCACCTGGAGGGAATAATTAGAACTTTTCTGTACTTATAAACACTCAAAAAATACAACAAAATGCATTTAAAGGCTAAAAAAGTGGATTTAGCATGATATGTCCCCTTTAAATACACAGTGTATAGGCCAGAACCTAAAAACCAGAAACAAGAAATCCAGTGGTGTAACTTTGTTTTAAAAAGTGGATGGGACAGGAGTAGGAGGAGGGGTGTAACAATAACAATTGCAGAAAAAAAAAATATTACAATTTCTAGAGATCAATTTCAATAGTACATTGAGTTTAATTTATCAACGTATAAGTCATGTTTAACATGATAGTTTCATCCTTCCATAATACAATCGTTAGTCCGAGATTCTTCAGATCAGTGAATAAATACATATATTTCTATCAACTGCTTGTGTGCCTTAATGGTCTGTCAGAGAGTTTCTGGGTTCTACTCCACCCTCGCATAGTTTTTTTCCTCTCATTACAACCAAAGATGTTCATCAGCAATTGTGCGTCAAGAGCATTGACATGTTTGTGTGCATTTTGTTTTGTGATTTCATCAAAACTAATAGAGAGTCTCCACAACTGGATAGATTTAAGCCCTCGTCTGTGTGAAGTGCACGGGCGCCAAGAGAGCACAGTTGCCTTCCACCAATGATAACAGCCGCAACGAACGCTTAGCATGATTTCAAAGACAACATATTCCAGTGCCAGAACGCCTCTTATTTAACAAACGAATTAAATGACTGCTCTGCTAGTCAACTGGAGAGGTTTCATTTGTATAATAGTTTCATCCGTGCCGCACCCGTCACACAGCAAATGTGGAAATCCCAGTTGGCAATGACTAAACTGTAACACATCAGGATTATTATTTCAATTTCTACTTTGAATTAAACCAGGGACCTTTGTGACACCAGTTGCGATCCAAAACCATTAAGCAACCACCACCCAGGACAGGCCTGTGTGGGGCTGGAGGGGACATACGGTGATAAAATCAGAATGGTTGCAGCTCCCAACCCGGCAGAGATGAAACGCATTTGACGATAGCAAATCTGACAGAGCTGCTGTGTTGATGCATATGACCCACTACACCACAGAGCCCCGTGTTATCGCACCGCAAATCAAATGGACCCGGCTACCATGGAGCGTTTAAACCACGTGGACACACATAGACACACACCTTGACATTCAAATTCCCTCAGAATTCTCCTCCCATAGGTTTATATCTTCTTTGTGACGCTTGCCAGACGGTGCGATTGCACGGCAGTCGAGCTGGGCTGAGGTTTAACATTTCACAGAAGGTCAGTGAGCATAGTGTGATTTGAAATCTAGCAGTTTTATCTCTATTGCAGAAACCGGCCATCTCCCCATGAATGCCACTGCCCTGCTGGGGTCTCAGCTAATACAGCAAAGCATCCAGGCATGAGAGTACAGGCTAATCTAATCCCAATGACAGAGGCGTGAGGAGAGAAAAATGTCCGCACAACTCCCAGACATATGTACAGGCATATCTCAACAGGAAACACAGGAGGATGGTGGGTCACCACAGTCAACCTGGGGCGGCAGTATGATGGAGTAAGTCCCTGTTGTTGCAAGCGTCGGCTCAGGCCCTGCGGAGAACACCCGGGAGACAGGAAATTGAATTTGCCAGTGTATCGGTGACAAGGGAAACCCAGTTAGCAGCTGAGTCCAAGGATGCAGAGCCTCAAGGGGAGAGGGCACTTAATGAAAATTAAGACACTGCTCACCCAAACCACTCAATTCGGCTGATCAGCGGGCCACAGTTGGACACAAAGTTTAGAAAGTAATAATAAAAGGTTTCAGTGCCAGTTAGACACAAAATGGGTTTCGCTACTCCGATCATGTCACTAAAGTATGAGAACTTGCTATTCTTTTGTTTTCTTGTCTACTGGTGCTATATTGACACTTGTATGAAGAAACTCTCCCATGTGACATCAAGAACCAACTTTACACAAGAACTCTTTCAAGTGAGGATATCAAAAAGTCTGGTAACAAGTCAATAAAAAACAGTCCTGACCAACAAGTGTGTTTGCATGTTAATGTTCAATACATTACATGCTCAAAATGACAGTCTTGTAAATAAAATAAAATAAAATAATAAAATACAGCATCTCAGGCTATAGGATAAATAAATACTATCCAGTACTATCCTACTATCCAGTAAAAAAGTGGTTCTTGAGAAGAAAAGGGTTCTTTGCTGAACCTTAGGTACTGCAATGAACCTTTTTTAAGAGGGTTATGTGCTGGTGGGGAAAAGGAAACTTCTTCCTGTTCACTCAGGCCACTCTAACAGGCTCCTAATGAAGGTGTGCCTCACGGGAACTCTTCAGTTATAGTTTTTCTTTCTTTCTTTTTCCTCACTCCCAAAAGGAGGGAGGGATCAGTATATTGCTGCTTTAGGTTTAATAGCCACGTTAAATGAGCACAAACTGTCTCGCTGCGCAACGCGTTTCATTAGTAAACAGCACTCAAGACGACAGTGCCACTCGGTACAATAACACGTAACATGCAATTAATGGTGTTACATGCGGGCGGGGCGGCGGTCTCGGGTGCACTGGGAAGATTATAATTGTTCCAGTCTGACTGCCTCTGGGAGCCTGCAGCGGGGGCATTCATTACCAGACTGAGTAAGAGAGAGAGAGAGAAAGAGAGCTAGACAGACATAAGTACTCTTTCAAATCCAAGTGAGTTCCCTCACTACATACTGCCTTTTAAATCAGCATCCTAACCACCATTGTGGCTCATTTGGAATAGTCTACACTACAGTTTTTTTTTTCGAAACACAACGACTTTCTTTATCAAGTTTTTTTTTTCATGTTTTTTTTCTCTCAAAACTGCAACGAACTTTATTCTCAAAATTTAATGAGTTTATTCTCAAGATTGTATTTCGGCTTTATTCTCTAAAATTTAACAAGTTTTTTTTTTCTAGAATAACAACAACTTTATTCTCGAAATTTAATATGTTTATTCTCAAGATTGTATTTCGACTTTTTCTTTGGAATTTAACGAGTTTTTCTCGAAACACAATGACTTTTTTTTCTCAAAATTTTATGAATTTATTTTCAAGATTGTATTTCTACTTTATTCTCTGAAATTTAAAGTTTTTTTTCTTCAAAATTATGTTTTTCTTTATCAAAATGTAAAGTTTTTTTTTCCTCCAAACACAATGAGTTTATTCTTCGAAATTTAATGAGTTTATTCTCAAGATTGTATTTCAACTTTTTTCTTGAAATTGAATGAGTTTTTTCTCAAAACACGACTTTATTTTCTGAAATTTAATGAGTTTATTCTCACGATTGTATTTCTACTTTATTTTCTAAAATTAAGTTTTTTTTTCTTCGGAACACAACGACTTTATTCTCCATATTTAATGAGTTTAATCACAAGTTTATTCAAAAGTTGTATTTCAACTTTTTTTAATCTTGCATTATAATGAAAGTAATCTCGATATGAGTTTATTCTCAAGATAGTATTTGGACTTTTTTTCTCCAAAAATCTTGTTTAATCTTGCATTATAATGACTTTACTCTCTGAGACGGTTTTAATTTTTTATTATTGCTTGGCCCTTATCCTCTTACGTAGATACTGGTACTGAATGGAATGTTAGTTATAATTATTATTTCTATTTCTATTGTTATTTTTTTTGCAATTAACTTGCAGCAGATTATAGAATTGCATTCTTTGTGAATCACACAGTGACATTGCTTTAGAATTTGGCTAAAACAAGCTAACTTAGAAAATACCTTTTTAAACAACCCTCTTCCTAAAATAGAGCATTTTTCACTTTTAGGCTGAAGGGTTATAAGAATGGTAAGGAAAAGTTGCAGTTATTTTACATGTGAGACTGGTTCGGCATGTACAATATTACAAACCGTTTTCAGTACGGTTGGCTAACGTTTGCTGGTAGAATGCGTGTAGTGACGTCGCAAATAAGGATTGATGATTTGACTGTTGCCTGATTGCCAGTTTCAATGTAAACACAAATTAATAAAACAATTAAAAGAAATATCTGATTATCCTCCATAACATGGCTATTTACATCTCATATCATCTAAACTCTTGCGTTACCAACAGACAATGCATTTGTATTACATTCCAAAGAGCTTCATTATCAACCACACAGTGGAAAATGAAACCATATCCATATCGACTGGGCCGGATCAGCACAGAATGGAACAGTTAAGCAAGAGAACGGTTTGGCCCAAAAGTGGAAAAGCAGCTTAGGTTTTGGAGCAGAGCAATTGACAAAAACAAACAGCAACTGCACACAGGCTAGACAATGTCTCTTTCCACATTTACTACTCAAAGGGGAAGACCGATTGTCTTAAATGAAAGAATATTCGTCCCCAAACAAAAGCATTTTGGAGTGCATTCCTTTTGATCTACGTCTCCAATGTCTTCCAGAGGAGTCAATAAAAGCTATACACCAGCTCCTTTACGAGCCCTGCAGATATATATTAGAGGGGTCTTACTGATTCAAAGCACAGCCATTAACACAATGGCAAGCCTGGCTCAGTGATAAGCCTCCCTTAGTGGAGACTGATGTTATCGGAGCGAGCACTGGACTGAGAGAAGGACCAAGGTGACGTTGAAGTCCTTCGAGGGCGAGAGAGACCATCAACTGAGTATACCACAGTTCAGTATAGGACACAACTCTTTATCCCTCACACATCACTGCCCAGGGAGCAGATTCTCAACTTTCAGCAGAAATCCTGCTAGATGAGGTTGTAAAGCAGTTTTAATCTTTAATAACCTGCATGGATCAGAAACGTTCATTCACGCACCGATGATAATACCATCTCTGGTACCTCAGGATCCACCTCTAATCACCCATCATCCTCTTCTACAATGGCAAACAGGGACATAAACAAGAACAAAACATACAAATTATTGTCAATTAACCCCGTGGTTCTCAATCCCGGTCCTGGCGTGAGGCTAATTAAACTCAATAAAAATTCTGAAGCCTCAACTTTTTTTTACTACCTTTATTTTATGTGAACTTCTTCAAGTACTGGAGTGATATGCAATGACATGTAAATTTCCCACTCCATTACTCGTGAAGTGATGAATCGATGTTCCCTTGTTCCCTATGCCATTAACAGTGCACTTTAAACTGAACATGTACGCTCCTTTCGGATTGAAATCTTCCTTGTCAGGGCAGAATATCCTGTGAAGGGCACTTACAGTCGATTTGAACGATAAGAGATACAAACAAAATGGGCAGTGTGTGTATGTGTGGGTTGTTGGGGGTGAAAGGAAAGGGATTGAGAACCACTGTATTAACACAAACACATTATAATTGTGATAAATTACAAAGAACTACACCTTTCAATCATAGCTGAGCACTTTCGATTGACTGCTTCTGAGCACTCTTTGCATTTGTATATGCTCATTAAGACGTATTTAGTATATTTACTGAGCCATTTACCCCATGGTGTCATTAGCATAAATACAAATACTAATCATGGAGAGAACTTTCCATTGACTTCCATAGGTTTTATACTGAGCTAATGATGTTTTCTATCCTGTAAACCCAAACCTTAATCTTATATAAACCTTTTTGCATTTTTAGATTTTCATTTAGAGATATATTTTCAGACTATTTTCCTCATGGGGCCATTGGTTGGCTCACACAATGTTGTCAAAACCTAGTGCCTCAGACATCACGCCAACGGACCGTTGGCTGAACATCTGATGTATATGACACACTTAACTGGATTAAGGCATCATCTGATTGGTTAAATTATACAGGATGTCTGGAAGACACGTGTCACGTTCTTTAACCGTCCACCTGGAAAGTCGTTGTGATGCCAAACCCCCTCGTGGAAGAAGAAAGCCGTCGTGTTTACAACTGTGACAATGAGTGCTTACAACCGTCAACTAAACATTGGATGTAAGCCTGTGAAATTCAAGGCAACATTGTTTGCACAACATTCTTAAAGGGGGGGGGTTGACTGCTTTTTTTCTTTGCATGATTGTATTTATGGGGTGCAATATAACATGTATTCGTGTTTATTTTTAAGTCTTATTTTTCATAAACTTCACCTTTATTGTCAGCCGCGCTCTCCTCTGTCCCCTGAACGAGCGGTTCACTTCCTGATTCTATGAAAACACTCCCTCAGAAACACGTAGTGGGCTCAGATTGGTTAGTTTGGCCCGGTGTGTTGTAATTGGCTAAACTGTCGCTCACGTTGTCCGGAAGATTAACGCCCATTACCTTTACGGGCGAAATGTGCATGTCATGAGCTCCGGTCCAGATGTAAATATGTGTCGAACTGCAGTATCAGGTTCAGGCAGAATCAGACCGAGAAAGCCACGATGAAGAGAGTCAAGCAGAACCTCACCACACACGGCTCTTACTAAACGTTTCTGAATGATAATTTGCTACATTTTTTAACTTTATACACGCTTATTTTACACAATAGCATCTGACTGGCAACAATAGCAACTGACTGGCTACTAATGTGATAGTCAAACAGCGTTGGCATGTTTACGTTCTTGATCAAATCGAAAATAACGTCATAAAGCATATATACATGAAAAATATGTTTAAAACATTAGTACTTATAGAAAATTCATGTCTATAATGTTTGTACGCGTTTGTCGTAGACACAAAATAGCATAGGCTAACTAGTAGTGGCTATAAAGCCAGCGCTGGCATTTGAAAAAAAACAACAACAATAAAACACAAGGCTACGTCTGGAATTATACATGCAAATACATTTAAAATGATTAAGTCTTAGCCTACTTACAGATTGTGGCCCAACAACTGCTGCCTCTTGTTTTAAAGTAACAACTGCTTCATGTTTTAGTAACAGTTTCTTGTTGAATCCGGTGTTGAACTGGTGGAGATTCTGGAAGCTGTCTTCCGTAAAATGCGCAGCACAGAGAGCTAGATTACGATCGTCATTTTCAGGAACATAATCAAACATAAATTGTTTCCATTGTTGAGGAAGTAGCATCCATGGGAAGCCCGAACACAGAAGACCTGACAGCTGCGTGAACAACACACTCGACGAGTCGACATGCCTCAGAAATATGCGCATGCCATTTTCTGCATATTCTGAGGGAGTGGTTGATGCAAATGTGTGAGTTAGTGACGTACCATAACCTAGCTGTAGTCCCAATTGAGTCGTTTTGTAGGCAATTATACTTCCTGATTTTTAAAAGACGATATCTCTGCTTACACTGAACTTTCAGCGCTGCAACTTTGCAGATACTCTTCATGCACCAACAGCAACATTACACACTATTTAAAATGAAAAAAAGTGAAATCGCAGTCAACCCCCCCTTTAAATGAATAATTAGTTAGATGCATGCTGGTCTGTTATCGGAAGAACATCGACTTAACATTTGCACACCCCTAAACATGACGCGGATTAAAACGAACTGTGATTGGTGGCACTGCATTACAGTCAAACGTCCTCTTGGCCAGTCCTTGGCCAAAGAAAGCTGCGATGGAGTTCCAGACCTTCACTCTGGCTACGTGAGACTAGTCAAAACCTGAGCTGCACATTCACACAAGCACACTCCACCAGCTGAATTCGTCTCCGAGGTCAACTGTGGTCACAGAGATAAGCTATCATTCATCATTGTGGCAGGCGGTGCTCTTGAATTAAGCTCATGGTATAGCTATAACCAGAGGAAGAGGTTTCAAATCAGAGCGAAACAAAGCCGTCTCAGTGATAGAAGGGTCAGCGGGAGCATGTGAGAGAGATTCTTAAGCTCTCTTGCTCATTTGACCTGCTTTCCTTTCAAACGTGATGACTTCACATTCATTCAAGTTTCATGTAAAACAATATCTATGTTGTAAAGCAGCCTTGGTAAAGGGGTCGTTTTAACTGTGTATAATCTTTGCCTACATTTCAGTGCCTATAAAGTGCATGAAATGTCTTCACAAATACAGTGTCAAAATTTGGAAAAGCGAGAAACATATGAAGAGTTCAGATGCAAACGCCTCTAAATGCCATTTGAAATTTTCTTCTAAAGTGAACATTTTTATCAAGCTTGTATATTTAAGCTCAGTAATTTCACTTAAATGACAATTAATAAGTAATCTTCATTGCCATTTAAGTGAAATTACTGAACTTTAATATACAAGCTTGATAAAAATGATCATTTTAGAAGAAAATTTAAAATGGCACTTAGAGGGTTTTGCATCTGAACTCTTCATATAATGAATAATGACTGGAATGCTCTAAGAATCTCTTGTTTTTCCCCCAAATCCAAATGTGCATTGTATGTTGTCTTGTTTCATACCGTTACAGCAGAATACAAAGGGGAAAAAAATCAGCAGGAAAATAATGCAGCGACTAAAAAGAGCTCTTGCCATTGATTTTTTTGTTATACTACGTCACATTAAAATTCCAAGCTTTGCGTTATTCTCCTGGTCTGAAAACAGAACATGAAGGGAATTATACAGCTAAATGTAAATGTAATTTATGTTTGTAATAGCATAGCTGGATTTGTAACACTTTAGATTAGGGTCCAATTCTCACTATTGACTTACTATTAACTATGACTTTTGCCCAATAAACACCTAATCACCGCTTATTAATACAGTAGTTAGTAAGGTAGTTGTTAAGTTTAGGTATTGGGTAGGATTAAGGGATGTAGGATATGGTCGTGCAGAATAAGGCATTAATATGTGGATTACAATTACTAATAAACTCTAGTAACAAAAGGACCCTAAACAAAAGTGTTAGCCTGATTTTTTTAGCAGCCATTACTCCAGTCTAGAAATCCAAGTCTTTAATGTCACTTTTGATTAATGTGTCCTTGCTAAGAGTATATATTTCTTTAAAAAAAGTACTGACCCCATGTAGAAAGAGAGTAAATGTATCAAATAAAAGATAAAAAATAAGTCTATATCAAGTATGTGTATATATATATTGTGTTTGAGTGTGTATAAAAGCATTGCTGCGTGTGCATTGATGGCTGATATTAGCATGTCTCTATTCATCTGTAAAGGATACAGCCCTTAATGAGGTGAGTAAAACAGCTGCTCTCTACAACACTAAATTTAGGCAGTCAAAATCACACACACATAAACAGGCGCACACACAAACACTCACATGCTTGCAATGCTGGCACAGCATAATTAAAATATTATTCATTGCATTTGATTTGCAGTTAAGGTTAAATGGTTGCAAATTATTTATTCCTCAATTAAACAGCACATGTGTAAAGGTGAACACCATTAAATTTTAAATAGTTGAGTCAACAGTTTTTTTTTTCATCGTGTGGCATTATTAAATGGAAATTGTGCCCGTGGCGGAAACTAAAATTTGATCCAGGTTGAAAATACAAATGAACCCAGCTGTCATTTGCCAAACACAGACATTTCATGAATGCAAGAATTATGGAAAACAGCTGCTATGTAGCACAGATAATCCATGATACTGATAATGTAATGCTCAACTCAAGGCCCTCATCCATAGATTAACTTGGGAAATGAAACCAGCAGAACATGCTAATCGCATCTGTATGTTTAAGGATATATTCTTCAGAGTAACAGACACATTCTGTTTTTCAATGAAACTTAAATAAATGGGCGACTGATAAATTGGTTAACTGATTCTCCAGATTTTCAGACCCGACTCCACACACACTTGAGCCTACAGGCTGATGGAGGCAACTGTGGTGAACAGTCAAGGTGTCATTCTTTCTATTACATTATGGTTGGCTTATAAATGTAAACTGATTTTTAAAATGATTTTTTTAAGCAAAAACCTACACATAGCCCCATTAAGAAAAAGAAAAGGTTAAAAACCCTTCATAAAAGGTTCATGTAGAGGTATAAAGAGCGTGACTCAGAACAGGGAATGTACAGGGAATTAATTTATTTGCACAGCCTAATGTATGGCTGGACAATTAACTATAAAATATAATAATACTTCCACAAATTTACCCAAATAGAGGCCTACTGTGATGTCGCGATGAAGGCAGTACTTAAAGCTACACTGTGTAACTCTTTTAGTTTATTCTTAGCTAAAAACACTTAGTTCTTTCAAAAATATATGTGCTCATTAATGTATATTTACTTCGTTCAAGTAATTAAGTATTCTCGTGAGTGTATACTATGCCATTGAAATACATACGGGTAAGAGGTTCTGATGTCGGTCGCCATGTTGCCCCTCCATCTTGAAAGTACATTAGCCAAAGAGGGACATACCCGTTAAATCAAGCTTCGCCTTTCGCATTTACGTTTGAGTTAACACTCATGGATGAGGTCGAACTGGAAGCCATATTAATCTTGGACTACATTGGCCACCGTAGGAGTTAAAATGAAATCGGAATTGAGAGGAACAGAAACTAATATTCACTGGATGGTCATACTGTATACATTTTCACTGCTAGATGGGGGTAAAAAAAAAATCACACAGTGTAGCTTTAAGATCCATGGAAGCTTGTTTCCGCCACTGAATAAAAAAAATAAAAAAAATAATTGTGACTTTTTATCTCACAATTCTGACTTTTTTTCTCACAATTGCGAGTTTATATCTCGTAATTCTGACTTTATTTCTCAGAATTGCGAGATAAAAAGTCAGAATTGCGTGATAAAAGTCGCAATTGCGAGATATAAAGTCAGAATTGCGTGATATAAAGTCGCAATTGCGTGTAATAAAGTCACAATTGCGTGATATAAAGTCAGAATTGCGACATATAAAGTCAGAATTGCGTGATATAAAGTCAGAATTGCGAGATATAAAGTCAGAATTGCGTGATATAAAGTCAGAATTGCGAGATATAAAGTCAGAATTGTGTGATATAAAGTCAGAATTGCGTGATATAAAGTCAGAATTGCGTAGATATAAAGTCAGAATTGTGTGATATAAAGTCAGAATTGCGAGATATAAAGTCAGAATTGTGTGATATAAAGTCAGAATTGCGACTTATCAGGCCAAGTCCAAGGGGAAAAAAGACTAACTTTTTTCCCCTCAGAATAATTTAAATCTCACAATTCTGACTTTATATCATGCATTTCTGACTTTATAACACGCAATTGCGACTTTATATTAGCAATTCTGACTTTATATCTCGCAATTCTGACTTTATAACTCGCAATTCTGACTTTAAATCACGCAATTCTGACTTTATATCTCGCAATTCTGACTTTATAACTCGAATTCCTGACTTTAAAACTCGCAATTTTGACTTTATATCACGCAATTCTGACTTTATAACTCGCAATTCTGACTTTATATCACGCAATTCTGACTTTATATATCGTGACTTCTGACTTTATATTCTCGCAATTGCGACTTTATATTTCGCAATTCTGACTTTATAACTCGCAATTCTGACTTTATATCTTGCAATTCTGACTTTCCATCTCGCAATTCTGAGAAATAATGTCAGAATTGCGAGAAGTAACTCGCAATTGTGAGAAAAAAGTCAGAATTGTGAGATAAAAAGTCCAATTACCTTTTATATTTTTCATTCTATGGCGGAAACAAGCTTCCATAAAGATCCCAGCATCCTAATGCTAAAATATTTTGTCAGTGCCACAACACCACTTCTGAAACTACATCTTCATAAATGAAACCCTCAAATGAATCAAATCATTAAAATCCTTACTTATCACCCAATCGTTAGAATGCTTCTAATATCTAATATCTACCTTTAAATGATGAATGTCTCCATTATTTTGATTTGCGTAAGAGAATAAAAAGTTGAAGAAAGTTGACATATTGATGACCATTGTTTAAATTCAACTTTGCCATCACAGGAATAAATCACATTTGAAAATCTATTAGAATCTATCAGTAATCATATTTCACAGTATTACAGTTTTACTGTATTTTTGATCCAATAAATGCAGCCTCTGTGAGCGTACAAGACTTCTTTCAGAAACTTTTAAAGACTTTGTCTGTGTCCTGAATCTAGCAGAGACCTAAATCTGCAGAGAGCAAGAATCCATCTCAAACCTGGGCAGGAGACAGACAGAAGTAATCAAAATGTATAACCTGTTCTTCTCAGTCTCTCTCGAACTCACTCATACACATCAGCAGGAGCTGGAGTTTGATCAGTAGCAGGCGCACACTTCTTTAAAGGCAGCCTAATCTGAGCGAGTCAGGTGTTTGTACCTTCAGCCAAAGCTTTGGTGGAAAAGTGGAGCCGCATAATCTGACAATGCTCCTCTGACACAGTTGCCAGGCAACGGCGAAGCTTGGGGTCTCAAGCTGATGGTTGAGGGCCGGCGCAAGGCAGGATTTATCATCTCCGACGACTTTTATTTGATCTAGACAGATTAACGGGCCCTGTGAGGAGCAGAGGACACACAGGCGTAGTAAACCCCCCTCCATAAACACAAATTCCAGCATAAACAGCAGGCATGGATAACAGATGTAGAATATGTCGCTGGCAAGAGAAGACAGGAACACTAGTGTTACCTTTCCTAAGATCTTTCTTCTCTCTTTCCTTGCTCCGCAGGCTAAAAGTGAGCTTGAGATCGTATACGCCGGCAGTCGCTTTTGCTGCCAAGTGTGGCTGATTTTGAGGAGATGAGAGCTCTGGTCTTGGCGTGGTGTGATGAGCTGTTGGGAGACTAATTGTGGAGTGTAATCTGCTCTGATTAGCGGGAGAGGAGCAGGCAGGTGTGAGCACACACACACACACACACATCGGCTCGGCCCCACGCAGCTGCAGCCTGACCGCGTGCCAGATAAACAAAAAGGCATGAGGCCGAGGCCACGATAACACGCATGCAAACACACAGTCTCCGTCGCAATCCTCTGCCAATTAACCACCAACACACCTATCACACTTAACTGCCTGCCATATGTTTACATCCAGATGAGTTTTCATCTCAGCAACCTTCCCAGGAGCGCAATTCACATGCAATTCTAAAGCGGCAGTGACAAACTATTTAAGGGTATGCATGGGACGCAGGCAGAGCATACATCTTGTTTAGATTTCTGTAGCGTTGTCCTGGGCTAGGAAAGGCACAGGAAAACACATGCTGTGCTTGAGTCAGCAGGATCCTGGGCTGGCGCATTAAGTTCATCACGCCTCGCTATCCCTGCCCACAGCTGACACAGGCAATTACAGCTGAGGTTAATATCACACAGCCGCGGACCAAAAAAAATGCATATCTCCCTAGCCCATCGCTCCGATTAAGGAACACCGGGTCCTCGCTGAATTAGTGCTGGGGCAGCACATGCGACGCCCGGGAGAACATTCTGCGATCGGCCCTTGCCGTAACCTTGAGGTACAACCGCTTGGTTCTGCAGGGTCGGAAGCAAAAATCGCATCAAAATGGACAAAATTTGCCCTCCAAATTCAACATGAGGGGGCAAAGAATGCCCCCGCCCATGTAAACAAAATTACGGCTGTCGCGATGAATGAATGTAAAGTGTTGATTGTAGCATTGCGTTACATCAGATTTCCATTTATGCTTTTTTTGCAGAGTTGAGCATTGTAACCAACACATTTTTCTGCTTATGAATGCAATAGCAAATCAAAGGCATTTAGATTAGTCACAGTTGAAAACTCATCGACCGCTTCAGTGATGGGAAACATTCTTCACTTACTTTCTTTATATAATTTATTCCAAGTTTGAATAAACATGATGTTTTTCATGCTATTGAAACAACCAATGTAAAGTCTTGATTTTCTAATCTGTAAAAAGCAATAAACTAATTAATAAACATTTCTTCAGCGTGTTCTGCTTGTGTAGCCAGAACATGACATGCAGTTTCCACACACAAATAGTGTTTTTGTTGTATTATACTTACTGACAATATTTTTGCATGGGGTGGTGATGGCACAGTGGATAAGACACATTTCCTGCAGCGCGAATGAGGCGTAGAGCGTGGCGCGGAAGACGCGAATATGCGCGTCAAGTTCGTGCAAATGGCACGAATTGAGCATCTGCAGGCCTTGACATAAACTTTTTGAGGCACTTGTCCTTCGGACAAGTAAATTTATGTTTCACTTGTCCATGCACAAAAGTCACTTGTCCGGGTAAAGATTTATAATTTTATCTAGGGCTGCACGATTTGGGGAAAATGTTATATTGCGATAATTGAGGTCAATATTGCGGTTGTGATATGCGATTGCGATATAATAAACAAATGGTTTCATGAGTCAACTTGTTTGGTTCTAAACCAAATGCACACACAGATTAATTATAATTCTGAAATTAGTTATCAAACAGTCTGTGCTGCATAAATTATAAATCATATATAGACTACTCCTTATTAAAGCTACACAAGTTCTTTAGTCAAGAGCAGTGAGTAATTTTCTCTGTTCTCTTTGTTCTTTCATTAACTTTACTGACAGAACGCTTTATTGGTAGCTGGCCCTTTAAGAGCAGCCTGTGGACAGAGACACGGATCTCACACGTGCCTCATTCTCTCACGAGTCACAACTCTTTATGTCCATCATAAGACTGCTCTTATGTTATGAAGATACTCGACAAATGACATTTTGGCTTAATTGTATGAGTTCTTGATGTTCGTTTAAGTGCGAAAGAGAACTTCTGGCGTGCGGCCTGTGCATGCGCATTATACTGGCGCGCGTCTTTCTGTGAGTCACATTCAGGACATTCACAGGCAGCGCGAAAAATTGTTCGTTTTAAACAGGTAAAATTAAATCTGTAAAATAGACGAGTGGCACATAACGTGAAGTAACATGGCATTTTATTTTCGTTTGAAATTTAACTTGTCCGGTCGGACAACAAATTTTATCTTCTACTTGTCCTACAAAAAATCCACTTGTCCAGGACATGCGGACAAGCCTTAATGTCGAGCCCTGATCTGGCGCATTAAGCGCGAAAGATTTAGTTAGTGTATTTGTGCATTCACGCGTTTGACGCGAATTCGCGTCTGCCGCCCGAGTTGAAAAATCTGAACTTTGCCATTAATTCGCACCGCGTTAACCAATCAGGAGCCTAGCTGCTTGCTCACGTTGTGAAGTATCTAGATGCTTCAATAAATTATTTTGTAAAATGACTAAATGCATGGTGGGATTACAGTACGCACAGTAAAGATGACTTTTGTTGATGTTGATCAAACTTGATTGGTAACATTCTGACTGATTGAAATCATTTGTTAAATTTAAGTACTACACATAAAAGTTAACACAGATACATTTAATGAGGTAATTATAAAACCAGCCCTTAGAAAGGTAAAATTTGATTCCAAAAAGCCCCTTAATGGAAAAGTAAATTTCTGACCCTGTTCTATACACAAACACTAAACCAAGAGTTTTAACCTGCTAGAGCAAGGTGAAGTGTATAAACCAGAAGGAGACATGGTGGCGATGTTTAATGCTCTCTGGTTCACTTAATCTATGTGTCAGACGACAATTTATACATGTCATTCCATTACCACACTATAAACTGTCCCCAGTGAAACTCTGCCCTGCTAATCAGCTCCCTCACAAACAGAATTAGATTTCCAATTGAATTGGTTTCGGCCTGGAAAAATATGACGAACAGCCGGGACGATGCAGCCCGATGGCCGTGGAAGGGCGGTTTTCTTCTGATAATCGAGTTAAAACAAAACATAGCACGAGGGAGTGCTCTGGCGCGGAAAGCGTTTGCAGAGAGGGAACAAATCTACATTCCAAACAGACCATGACTGGCTAGAGGTCCATCTCTTTATTTTCCCTTTGGCGTGTGTTGTCGAGGCATCTGAAAACCTGTGGCTCTTTCACTTATCTTCTGCAAACACTGGTGTAGGCTGACTGTCACAAGCCCAAAGTTTGTTCTTGTTGATAATGTCATGGCAACAGAGAGAACGGGAAACTGCACTCCAGCAGGGATGGTGGCAAACACGCTAAAAGCACACTAAAAAGCAGGAACAAATTCAGAGACATTTTTGCGTTGCTACTTGCTACCAAACACATGAGAAGCGATCCGGAAGATAATGACCATTTTACAATAAATTGTGACTTCAGATTGAGTTAAAAAAAATGTGCCGTGATCAAATTATTTTATAATAACATAATGTGCAAGACTAACAGGTCTAATTATTTTATAAAGAACTATTGCAAAAAAAAAAAACATTTTCCTATGGTCTCGTCACATCGCATTGAAGAAGACTGTTACTATAGTACTCCTATTTAATGCTCCTCGAAGCATTTAATTCCGGAATTAGCACGGATAAACCACAAATTCAAGCTGACAAATCATATGTATGCAAGATGAAGCACATTTCCTCTAGATCTGCAGGAGAGATTGTGAGAGAAAAGCTGTCTAGGGTCATTAGTAGGGTTTCAAAGTCACTCTGCCCTCTGACAGAGAGCGTTTGACAGGTGCTGCCGAGGCAAAGCTTGCCGCAGGAGAGAGAAATGATACCGTCCTGATTCAGATCGTCCACCTTAGGGAAGGTGCTGATGCACAGAAATTCTAAAAGAAAGGAAGAGGAGGGCAAGGAGGCGGGGGTTGGAGAAAGAAAAACTGGAAGTGCAAAATAGAAGAGCAATCAAATGTGCAATGTTTATTTTCTCACGTTACACTGTCCCTCTTTGGTGTGGTCTGGTGCATTACCCCCAGCGGAAATGCCTCATTATTTGCGATGTGTCAGTCAGACCCCAATCCTCACGCCGTTTGCAAACTGTCAGACTGTTACTACCACGTCAAAATTTTGAATGGCTCCAGAGCACTCTAAACCCTCTCTCAAAGGGTCCACTTCCATGCCAGACAAAACTGACTACGTTTACATGCAGCCAATTTTCGGCTTATGGTCGGGTTAAGGTCACTATTCGGGTTTCTGAAACATTGGATTAACCTGTTTACATGCGTGAGGAGAGAGCGTTTCTCCTGTATACATGGAATTGCAATATCCCAATGTAAACGGCGACGCACGTTTAACGTCTCTCAGTACGTACGGACAACCTTAAGACGCAATATGCGTCATTCCCGATTCTTCTTATTGTATCCAAAGATGCGCCATTTCCGATTCTTCTTCTTGTATCCAAAGATGCGCCATTTCCGATTCTTCTTGTATCCAAAGACAACAACAGAATCACGCGGATAATGAATAGTTCGCGCAGATCAGCGATCGCCTTTGTTTGCGCTTTGATGCTGGTAACGTTAATAAGCTCGCTCAAAGTATTCTGTGCTGCGTCTCGCCTGATCCCGCCATGTTTACTTCCGGTATACTGCACTGCGGATTTTTGTATGTGCCGAAAAGTTTCTCTACTCAAAGGACCAAGATTCCTTACGAATAGAACATGCGCAGAACACAAATCACTTTTACGTTACACGTTCACATGACCAAAAATTCGGGTTAGAAAAGGGGTACCCCAGGTATTATATCCCAGGTTTTTAAAATCTGGGTTATGAGCATATCCGGGTTTTTGCCGGTGTTTACATGGCCGTTCGTTATTATTTAATAGACCAGGTTATTGCTAATATCTAGGGCCCTATAAAATCTGTTTTATTCTTTCCCAAATTCCTTTTTATTTTTTCCCAAATTCTGTTTTTTCCGTTGTAATTTTTGCAAATTCCGTTTTTTCCGTTTTAATTTTTGGGAATTCATTTTTTTTACCCTTTACTGTTATTTTAGTTGTAAAAAGAGTGTCCTTTTTATTCTGTGATTGCAGAAATTATAGGGCCCTAAATATCCCGGTTTTTGAACGGGTTGTTGGCTGCATGTAAATGTAGTCACTGTCAGACTCCACGGCAGCCTGTTACTTAGACATAAAAAAATGTAGATGTTTGAGAAAATAAACTACTCTTGCAGAATCCACCAAACTGAAATTCGCTACTTGTTAACCGGGAATGGCTCCCAGAGCACTCCAAGCCCTCTCTCAATCAAGAACCGATCCTCATCTGGCATTTCATTAAATTCAAACAAGCATCAATGCATTGGCTCGCACGAAAGCAGAGTAATTCGAGGGGTTAGGCTCATCAGTGCTGGCCTCTTCTCTAAAGTCATTAATGAGGGCTCAGGCCAGGCTCAGGGCTTTCCACGAGTCACTAACACTTCTACAACCCCTCTTCGTCTGATGAGCTCGTTCATAAAGCCTGAGGAGCTGGGATGCCTCTTTAGAAACGCTCCCCTTTTACAGGCTAAATGAACAGTTATTGAGTGAAAACAGGTCAAGTGGACTGGGGGCACACTGCTAAGTAAAGCTAAAGAGAAAAGTGTTATAGCAGGGGAAAAAGAGAGAACCAGAGTGCGTAAGCGTGAAAGCAGAGGAGGGCTGTTGCTCGGCATCTACGGGAAGTGGTGGAGGCTATGAATACGGTGATTTGCACATTAAAAGCAGCAAATGTAGCGCAGCTTTAAGGGAGCCACCAGCAAAGAATTTGCACTCCCTAAATAAATAAAAAACCTCAACGTTCGGCGTGATAAAACACTTTCGCTTGAGTAGTAAATTCGATGCAGAGTCAGTGCCTGGATGTCAACAATGTTTTGAATGTGTTTTGACACTGAGAGGTGACAGTCATTCACTGAAGACACATTCTGCCTTGGGCTTGTGATTAGGCACAGGATGTGTGTGTGCGTTTGTGACGAATAGAGAGAATGATACAAACCATAGTGCGCCGAAAATGAAGCTGAGAGCCACCCCGCTGCACAAGAGCCCTGTAAAATACAGTTGTTTATATGCTCGACAGCAGGGCTGTGCCCTCCCTGACAGAACAAAAATGAAAGCAATATCAATGAAATATGACACTGATGATAGACCGGGAGAAGAGATGGAAATTACTTGATTCTCCCGAGTTTTCAGAATGAGATCTGGCCTGCGAGGATGTGTTCAAGCTGAACTCTGAGATGGCTTGCACTTGTCAGGTTTCTCAAACAATCAGGGCATCAGCTCCAGTGGGAGTTGTCAGAAATGAGCAGAAAACTCAGCAGGTTTGTAAGAAGCCCACCACGGAAGTGCGCTTCTGTTAATAACAGAGCCTCTAAAGGCTAGAGTTGGAGCCGAAAACCACTCAAACTACATAAAACACTGCAGACTGTTCCAATCAGCTGAATTTGACATTTTAAATGAAAGCTGACTCCTACATGACCTGTATGCGTATCTGTGTTTGAGAATGTGTACGTCTCTGTGTCTTTGGGCAAACGGGAATAGACCATGTCCACTGGCTGTGCAGCCAGAGTTCTCAATGCCCTTGATGACTCCAGAAGAGAGGACAATAGGATCAGTCTGAACAATGCAAGCCCTCTTAACAACACTGATCCAAAACTAGGCCCAGAACCACAGCCTTCTTCACTATCACACAACACACACACACAAAGCCACCAATGCGAGGACAAATGTCTACTTTCTATTTAAACCACTAATAAATCAAACGTAGAATCTAAGAAGAAGCAAACATCTCAACAGGTCCATTGACTGAACGCAGTCAAAACAACTGCATTCTCTCCACAGTAGACTATAGAATGTTGAACGTTAATTGATTTAGCTTGAAGCATGTCAAATGATCTATATTTTTAAATGACAGAAAATTTTGAAGATCAAATATTGTCCAAAATTAAGATTAATAAAATGAAGCGGTCACTACAGCATTTGTGTTTCTGCACTAAACACTGGATTTGCTTTGAAACAATAGCTGTTCTATCCAAATCTTCTTCTTTTTTTTATTATTCGAGAGTTAATGAAAAAAATATCAAGATATAAGGGGTGTAACGGTACACAGTTTGGTACGTACCTCGGCTTTGGGAACACGGTTCAATATGAGTTCAGTAAATTTACATGTCCTACCCTCCCCCAGATTCCTGCTAAAATGCAACGGCTGTTTTCAAACGTATTGGTTTAAAAAAAAAAAAAACGTATTGGTTTGATTAACGTGTTGTGCTACACACTGTCCTTGTCTTTGCGCTTAAGAGTTAATAGAGAGTCTAAGTCCCACCCCTCCGCTTCCGGTTCATGGGACCTTATTTCGGAAAAACAATGCATGGTAGTCAATGGCGAGAGATAACTTATCTTTTTATTCCGTCTGAACTGTGTCCTGGATTACACATATGATGTTTGTCAATTTAAAAGATAATTATGAAAGCCAAGAAAGTCGCAGTTCGTCTTAAAACAGAAGAGTAACTTTTAGTTTTATGTGAAAATCGCTCAATGAACTACATCTCCCGGGAGCCGAAACAACGAGCGAGATCAGCTGCTGTGTGTGTGTGCAGTCTGGAACAACACACTCATGACGGTAATGTTACGATTATAACGGAAGACTATAGAAACAATGACATAGCCTCAGTAAAGTTCGCTTCATTCATTGAGAGAAAATGTGCGCCTTTGGGGTTTGTAGTCTTTGTAATTACGTATTTTCACAGTCTTATATCTCAACAGTTTTACACCAAACTGCAACTTTCTTGACTTTAAAAATGTATCTTTTAAATTGACAAACATCATGTGTAATTCAGGGATCAATTTAAACGAAATCAAAATATTTGTTATCTCTCGCCATTGACTACCATTCAATATTTTTCCGAAATAAGGTCCCATGGTGGTCGACCGGAAGGGAGGATACTTAGGCTCTCTATTAACATGCGGTGACAAGGGTGCATACTCAAAGTTCAACGTTACGCTTTTTCAAGAAATAACGGAAATCACGGAAAGCGAGAAAGAGAAAATGAGCCAACTTCCCCTTTCCACAAGTAGACAGGGAGTGAAGCAGCCCTTGAAGCTTCCCAATTCCAGAACAGGCATATTTCTGAATTCCACAACACAAATCGGCACAATGCCAAATGATTTTGTTTTATTATAACAGCGGAAACAACTTGAAATACTTTTTATCTAATTATGGTCATGCAGATAAGAATAAAACATAACTGTAATCTGTTTGTGTACACTCACCAAAAAAAATAAATAAAAAAAATCATTGTGCTTTGCAAAATAAAGAAAACAAACAGGAAGCCACTTTCTGCCATCCCAGTTTCCTTTCTGTGAAACTTGTAGAGTATGTCACAAAAATATATTGAAACTCCGGTATCGAAAATTTATCGAAAGCGTATAGAGGAATTGTCACACGACGTCACGCAGGTTCAACTGCGCATGTCAGAGCTAAAGACCTATAACTAACCTATAGGCTACTACTAGCAAGCTCTTGTGTGCCATCTGAATTCTTGTTTTGAGTTGTTGCATAGATCGTCTCAACTTCTGCTATTTTTCCTGTATTGGTGGTTAGCAAAAAGATCATTAGAATGGCGCGTGTGGATCGCCTGTCGTCTGACTAGTGTATGCACCGAACCGTGACGTCCGTACCCCGACGGACAATTACATGTACAGTTACACCCTTACGAGATATATATTGATTATCGACAAAATTTTGAAAGATATCAAGATATCAAATTTGAGGTATTTCACCAACCTCTAATATATAAATACTACATAATTGTAGAATTGAAGAGGGAAGACAGAGGGGAACAACATTAAAAAATAAAAAGTGACAATATTTCCTTACCTCCATCGGTAAGTCTTTTTTTGGTCCCACTTTATATTAAGTGGACTGGCTTTAAGTACTATGCACATTGAAATAATAATTTGATACAATGGACTTATTGTGTACAAACATGTTTTTGCATTGCACATATATTTTGAAAATACCTGCATGTAATTACAGCTGTAATTAATTTATGTATTTACATACATAGTAATTACACTGTTGCCCATTCCCTTACACCTTAACCCTCTGGGAGAAAGGGCTATTTGGCCTCCTTGAGACGTTCTGACATGCCCTGACATCTGTGTTTTTTTCAGCTGCTTATAAACATTTAATGGCACAGGTGAAATTACACTATATTTAGCAGAAACAGGGCAACAATAACTTATGAGCAACATGTTTGTACATGTTTGTATTTTTGAGAGAATATTGTTTATGTGTGGTTATTGTAAAAACTAAAAATGAAAGTTTCTGAAATAAGGCCACGAAACACATACTAAATATGCATCCACAAGACTTTTGACTGATTGATGTTGTTGCCTAGGGTTTTTTCTTCACAATGATCTGAAAATCATCCTCCTAATCGTTCACATAAAACTGTGAATTGGGTTATATTGTGAAAAACATTTTTTTGTTTGCCAAGGCAATATGCGAATGGGCGTGAACAGGCCAGCCCCATCATGAATAATTAGGTGATTCTCACCTGAGAGACAAAGACACGCATAATAATGAGCCTTTCATTCAGGTGAGTCAGACAAGAAAAAATTGAAAGGACAATATATATATATATATATATATATATATATATATATATATATATATATATATATATATATATATATAGATATATATATATATATATATATAGATATATATATAGATATATATATATATATATATATAGATATATATAGATATATATATATGAGAAGTTCAGATTCAAAAGTTCAAAAGCCTCTAAGTGCTATTTGAAATTTTTTTCTAGAATGATCATTTTTAACAAGCTTGTATATTAAGTTCAGTAATTTCACTTAAATGACAATTAATAGGTAGTCTTCATTGCAATTTAAGTGATATTACTGAACTTAATTACACATTATACATATACTGAACTTGATAAAAATGAAAATTCTAAAAATGATCATTATAGAAGAAATTTCAAATGGCACAGAGGCTTTTGCATATAAACTCTTCATATATAAATATAAAATCAAAGTATAAATGAAAGTCAAAAACCATTTTTAGTCATACATGGAAACAAATCCTGGTCAAATGGGCCGTTTTGTAGTTCGGTTCAAAGTTAGAAGTTTAAAACATTTAAAACATCAAAGAAAATAATATATGCAGAAACTTTTTAACTAAATGAACGTTCGTTCATACGTTCGTTCACATACCCGAATCATATTTAAACACTCGTTTTGGTTTTACATAACTAATGTTATCTTACTAATGTTATGTAGGAGCTAACTGAATTAACGCACGGCAGCGAGCGTCTATGAATTCGTCTATTCCTTCCTTTCAGACACGAATTTGATTTTTAAACAGTCTTTGTGGAGTTTACATACTGACAATATTGAATAACGCGTTTAGAACAAAGCACTTAAGAATAATGACTTACGCATCAGCTGAATGCCGTTCCCCACAAAATGAAACTTTCTGAGGTAATGTTTTTCCAGGATCTCACTGCGCGCAAGAGCGAAAGGTTAGGACGACGTTAGATCCATAATAAACTATGTTTTTATCGATGTGGGCGTTTTCATGGCTTGCCTCAACATCAGCTCAACATTAGTGTTTGAATAGCACGCGCTCTCAGTGGGCGGGGTCACATTAGCACGTCATTCGCTGTAATGAGGAGAAAGGGAAAAGACTGGCATCTCTCCTTTTCATACAGATTACATCAACTGACAACTGAGAATAGTTTTTTATATATAAATGGCTTCATTTAAAAGAAGAGAATTTCAGCTTCATAAAGAGAGATCTTTCGTGTCTGTGACAAGTATTTATAATGAGTTACAGCTGATTTTTCGGACGCGTTTCAGAAAGATTTTTGCAGGAGACAGAGTGAGCTGAAAGCGCACCCTGTTTAATTTATCTATTTTACAAAAACACAAGGTTTTGATATTAATAAGAGTGTACACAAAAAAGAAGACCCTCTATAGTTTATAATCATGTATTGATTTTATTTATATGACCATTAATGACGGAGAATTTTAAGTCTATGTTGCAGCTGTGTGAAAAAAAAAAACAGCAGGGACGCATTATTGGTACCAGACGGTTAATCTACCCATAAGCCTAAAGCACCACACCTGAGCCTAACCTTACCTGTATCAGACCTCAATAGCAGCAAAAGAGTTTTACAATACAACCTGAACATAATAGTAATTGTGCTTATTTTTTATCTAAGTACATAAGTACTTAAAGCCACTTAATATAAAGTGGGACCATATTTTTTATTTTTAACATCCAGCAGTCAAAATTGAATGTCACCTAGAAAAATAATACCTCCTTAATATGTCCTTAAAATGCACTAAGAAATCGAGTCTTCATTCATGTCTGTCAGCATAAACAGAGCAGCGAGATACAAGCTTAAGTTTAATACTTAAGTTCTAGGGATTTGAACAAAACACCTAATCATTAAATTTTGTCACCCCAAGCAATGATAATAGTGAAGCGTAAGCAAACACATTGTTTTGAAAGGATCTAGACATTCCTAAAGCTCTTATGTTCAGCCACAGTGAAGAGCTGCTGCAGTCAGTGAGCACTTTGGGGCACAATCCTTCATCATGCCTGCAGCACAGGCCTTTTGGTCCCAGGTGTGAAGCTTGAGTGTCAATCACATTGTGCGAGTATGTTATTATTTAATCAGCAGCGGTCAGCTGGGGATATGGTCCAGTGAGTAGGAGAGCCAGGTCGTGCACTCAGCACTGGACCTAAGTGGCCAGCCATTTCGGCAGCAACTATACTTCTCATTTTCTCTGCTGGAGGCCCAAGTGTTTTCATCAAATTTACAGTTATTTTTTCCCTCTTGTGCAACCAGAGAGGTGGCAAAAAGGAGAGACAGTGCAAGGAGGAAACAAAAATATGGAAAATAAGCGGAAATAAGGTGGTCTTTTAGACAATGGAAGTGGATAAAGTTAATTTTAGATTAGCTCAAGACAAGTATGAGTTTCAAAACATGTCTTTGTAGTTCCACCACATTCAGCCAGAGCTCAGCAAGCAGTAAACAGTGCTTCCCAGAGGTACTGCTGCCAAGGGTCTATCATTCATTAGGCTGCCACCATCATCAAATGCATTCCAGACACTTAATCACTAGGATAGAGATAAAATAAAAAGCTTGAAGGTCACCTGGGGAAAGAGCAATAGAGGGGAGATAGCATGAGGGGTGAAGATGTATGGCCTCATTTTGATTGAGGACGTGATGCCTTCAGTCACACACGACAGAACACCCAATGAGGAGATGCGTTTTGACTGGAGACCTTTATCACAGACTCCAACGATTTGCCATGCTACACATCACAAGGAAACGGCCCTGAAAAATTCAACTGCAAATCGCAAGCGAAAACATTTAATAAGAATATCTGAATCTACCCTCTTCCGTATTCACTTTCACGCTCTAGAAGACGAGCGACAGTGAGAGGCGTTAAGCGAAACTCTGAATCTGAACCATCATGCATATTTCCCATTCTTTCCCGTCAGGTGTTTTTTTGCCTGTCTATCTCCTACTGATGTTTTGACATATTTCTCTGCCTTCGTAGAGACACTTCGTCTCTGATTTGCCGTACTGTTTAATGTTCATGAAGGGCGGCGCAAAAACTGAGACCGTTGACAAGCCACTGGCTGTTGTTACAAGTCTTAGACAGACAAAAAAAAGACGAAGTGCACCGCTCAGGAGCCCCACACTCCAGTGCCTCAAAATAAAAAGCGTCTTGAGCCTCCTCGGCAGCCAGAGCTTCACCTCTCAACTGTGACGGACAGACGGTGCCCTGGTCTGGTCCCGCAGCCCAGCATGCTTGAATAATGCCGGCTCTTTGCACGCGCCCGGGCCAGCAGCCACCCACCATACTCGGAAACTCTGATGCTTAATCTCCTGAAATGCAAATGTGCCAAACAGAGAGGATGGGGGTCTCGAAGAAGAGCTGTAAACGGACATGCTTAAACCCTCCTCTAAGGCTGCATCGACAACCAAATCAGAACTATAAGAGTCACTTTCGGGCAGGAATTTGTACGGCATTTGAATTTGAAAGGGTCTAATGTGGGACGTACAATTTTTATCCGAGATCTGGATCTTTCAAGGGCTTTGTTCACGCCGCCATGACGACAATGGCGACGTGCACCAAGCCGAGGAAAAGTTGTCAAGGCAACATGTCTCGAATTTCACAAAAGTTCAGAGCAAAGAGATTTCCCTCCCCTACTCCAAACCTCCCGCACAGAAACGAACACGAGCAATCCCAAGACACATCCTCTTACTTTTAAAGAAAACGGGCAAGCTAAGCACGTTTCCTGCCAACAGGCCCCTTCCTCAGATAACACAAGTCTCCCCGTCAACAGGAAGCCCTTTCACCGGCGGCTCTGCCTCCCTTCGGCACGTCACACAAAACAGGCTCCTCAGCCCCAGCCCCCCCCTTCGACTGATGTGAGGAAAACTCCAGGAGATGCTCACTAAAACCAGAAGAAAATCAGAAAACATAGGTACTATGGGTACTCCGGACTTAAAAGTGCTGGGCTGTAGCCTCAAGTCCTTCAAATGCTCTTGGTCTGAGAGGCAGCGGTTTAACAGCCTCAGACAATACTCCTGAGATCAATTCATGTGCAACCTATGGTATCACCATTACACACAGCCTGCCATTACATCAAACCCCAAAATAGCTCTGGCCAGACAGACCGACAACGTACAGTCTGTGCAAACCACAGGAAAGGGTGCACACAAAAGCACAAACATGCCCTTTAGGCCGGGTCAATGCTCTAGATTTGTTAAAAGTCTCCAGTCCTTGTGCGCTCACCAGAAGTTTACACGAGTGAGTGCACGAGCGCAGCAACCACGTATAAAGGATTTGAGGGAAAGTTAGTAAAAAGCAAAGCAGAACTCAGCATTAAGTGCAGAGTGCATTTGAAGAGCGGTGAGAGGAAGAAAACCTGAGGCAACCTTCATAAGGCAGGGGCTGTACTGTTTGAGCAGCTGCTAATAGGAGAACTGGCAGAAGAGAGAAGAGCAGACGCTTTCTGCAGGCTGCTGTAAGATGACATGCAGGCTTTTCCTTTTTCAGTAAGGGGGCTTTATCTTGTCTCTATGGTAACTGTGCTGCTCGGGTGGTTGTTCCAAACCCTGAACTTCCTGTCATCTGCAGGATCAGCCAATCACACACCGTGTTTTCATAGGCGGAGATAGCTCGTGCTATAGGCAGTGAAGAGCGGCCACATGAGGGGGCCATGGAAACAGAGGGTCAGGGAAAACTTACCAGCACAGCATCGCGCGACACACCAGCGTAAAACAAACGAAACTCTTCGTTGTCCTCTACATATTTATAGAAACATCTAGCGACCAGGATCCAGAGAGCTATTTAATCCCTAGCAAAACAGCCTCCATGCCAGAAGCTTTTTCTAAAAGGGACATTGCTATCAATGTATTTCCGTACTTTAGGACGAAAATGGAAACTCTTGTGGAAAACACAAACTCAGCAAAGATTAAAGAGACTTGCAGACAGACAACCGCAGGAAGCTCAGAGCTCAGCAGAACGGCCAGAGTTACAAGAGTCCAGCTCTGATGACAATAAATCCATAGGATGTGCTGCGTACCAACACATTCATGCGGTTCGTTTTAGCAGGAGACTGTGGAGGAGCAAACCTTAATGACTCATGAATGCAAATGAACAGTGAAATGCAGATTACAGTTGCAACGCAAAAAAAGCTGACATGGAGCACGCATCTTAGGACCGGGCTTTCAGCTGCTGTGTCCAAGCGTGCACAGAAAAGACAGCTGAACTGAAGAATTGCAATTAAAACTATCAGATTATCAACAGGAAAGCTTCATTTTCCCAGCTCAGAACCAGAAAGAACCAAAAGTTGTTTATCCCTCCAGTACAAGAATGGGAACACACTTTAAGTGTTTATAGGAAGTACAAAAACAGACACACACACACACACTCTCTCTCAAAGCGCTCGCTGCATAGTTTCCCAGCAGGTCTCTCTGTCTCCTTGGTTTAAGCGGGTGAAATCATTCATGGAGCAATGTGGCTCCCCTGCGCTGACTCGTTTTCCACCCAGCGAGCACATTCAAACTTCACTCAGTGGCTGCTTTATTTAACGCTGCATTTGTTGACAAGTCTCGGAGCAAAGTTCCTCACGTAGAACCCTGGGTGCTGAAACTCCAGAACATCAAAATACAAACATTAACAATCAAAACAGAGTGCCCTCCACCCTGAGGACAAGATGTTACTTAATCGGCACCAGAGAAAACATCAACCCGTCTAGAAGGACAGGAAGGGAACGACCCCCGAGGTACGCTCTAGACCTCCTCCAGCACCGTTCACAGATGCGGTGACTTCCATTCCTCAGTGACAGGAGCGTGCCTTCTCTCCTGTCTCTGCTGTCACAATATTTCATCCGGCGTAAGTAGCACATGTCCCACACGTAACTAGACTCACCAGCCCGGAGCTCCCAGTTGCGTCTCAATGAACGTGAACGCTCACCACACACCGGCTGACTCCTGACAAAACAGAAAGCCCTGATAGATTACAGCAAGAATGATCAATCAGACACAAACCTTTTTAATCCAGATCGTCCCCTGATTGGCTGCCTCCGCATGAGCTCCAGATTTTTAAATCCGACTGGTTAATCCCTCCATTTCTCTCAGATTCAGTATTTCAGCAGTGACCACAGTGGGCTCTAACATTCACTTGGCTTTTTTCTCTCCCTCCCTCTTTCTCTTTCTCTCTTTGCACTCTGTTCTGAGACCGCTCACTGAGCTCTGGAACTAAGGCAGCCTGATGAGGAGGGAAACATCTCGCTGGGTCCTAGTGTCTCTGGTGTCAACTGAAAGAATGCCATTGTTCCATGTGTAACCCAGGGCTACACTCTACAGACGGCGGATAAGTCCTCCGCTGTGCCAGATCCACTCTCGGGGTATTTGTAGATGGACAGAGATGGAGAGCTGTATGATATGGGGAAAAAGCATAAAATATTTGTCAAATAATTTACAAACGGATCTAATAAATATCTTGTTTTATTGCTGTATTTTTTTTTTGCAAAATGACATCAAATCTTGTTTTTAGAGAAATATAGAAAAACAACAACTTTGGGTAACACTATAATTACTGCACGCTATTAATCATTTGTTAAGCATGAGTTACACAGTTAATTCATCATTTATAAAGCATTAATAGACATTAATAAGCAATTTATAAAAACAGCTATACATACTTTTTTCTTAATTTATGAGCATACCTATAATGCGTTTAATAACTGTATTTACATACTTTGTTAATTATCAATTAATAATTTCTAAATGAACTATAGCATTATTTACAAACCAGATATTTAAGAGTTGTCAGTCATTCATAAGATCACTTAGAAAGTGTAAATAAAAATACAGGTAGTTATAAAGCATTAATAGTGGTCAGTTAACTCATCTAAAGTGAGGACTATTCATGCATTGTAAAGCATTTATAAAGGAGATTTAAAGGTGCATCTTCTAAACAGTAAAATGTAACAAGCACAACACACTGATATTTAACAGCCTTTAAATCTCCTTAATAAATGCTTACAAAATAGTTAACTGACCACTACTAAATGCTTTATAACTAGCCGAATTAACCCTTAATTACGGCATAAATACATGTTAATAAAGCATTTATTAACAAACTCCATCATATGTAGTAACCATTTAGTAACCATCATATGTCTGAATAATAAGATGTATAAATGTGCATTTAAATAGTTTATTAATCATTTACTTACACGTTCTAAATGATCTTATGAACCACTGAAAACTGTTAAATAACTGGTTTATTAAAAAAATGCAATTCTTCATTTAGAAATGATAAATTGATCATTAATAAAGGATGAAAATACAATTATTAAACAATTATTAATATTAACTATGACGATGGTGATTTTTGTAGACTGACAGCACTAAGTAGAATGGAAAAGAGCAGCCCAAATGGTCTTATTAAAAAATAGAAAAAGAAATGAGGGTGAGCAGATGAGAATATTTGTTTGAATTACTCCTTTAAGATGGTTGATTTCTGACCAAAGTTTTTTTTTTTTTGACTCAAATGACTCAAGTGGGACTAAAGAATGGCATAACAAAATCCCTCCATGTCAGCAGCATGAAAGCACACAAATCACAACCATTTTTTAATTTATTTTTGCAAATGATGTGAACATTGCAAACAAAATAATCTAACAAAATAGGTAGCATGCTAAGATCACAACAGATGTCACCTGAAGCCTGAGGAAATAAATACGCTATTGCATGGCTTTCCAGCTTTTTAGTATCAAAACGCATACCTACTTTTTAATAACAGATTGAAAACAACCACTAAAAACCTCATGACATTGAAAAGAATGTGATTTTAGCCCTGCCCTTTAAGATATACTAATATTGTTTTACAGGAAGAAAAAAAAACATAAAATCCCCAAATCCTTTGCTACCTCTCTGAAGTGTTCTCTATTATAAATATGGCAGCAATGCTAAAACTATTGTGTGCGTGGACGCTACAGCCAAGGCTATAAATATAAGCAACACATGGAGCGGCAGACTGCAAACCAGGGGGAAATTTAGGCTGCTTATATCTGTCAAGAGCTGCACGAATCAGGCCGCCGGCCATATGATCAGCCTGGGGCTGAGTCCACCTCCTCAGCGGGGAGCTTCTGTAACTGCACTTCTCATTTCTTTTCCCAAAAACAGATTGAGATAGAGAGGGGGGATTTTTATAAAACACTCTGGATGCTTATGTGAAAAATGCCTCCTGATGATCAAAGTGTCTCGAGTGTCCCTTCTCTAAATAACAGTTGACTTATGTGCTCACAATGTAAACTCTATAAAGTGGCTTACCGCAGATCTTGGGGGCCGCGCAGTGAACAATGAGACGGGCCCTGGACACAAGTGGAGATGTCATGCATGTCGGGCCCGAAACAGCATCTGATGGGGGACAAAAGTGATGTTATGTTGTGCAATTTATACTTTTTTATCCTTTTAAAGGCTGAAATATCTTTTTAGAATAATGCTGTAAGTATACAAATTCTAAACAGTTAGTAAGCATTTGAATGTCACAAGTGATGATGAAACTGAAGGACGGTTCAAAACATTTGGTCCACTATGCTCACAAATCAATAATTAACATTCAAGAGCATGATACACAGAAATAATTGTGATTTCGAGTCACTTTAGATTTGGGCCCAAATCTCACTATTAACTACAACTTTATACTCACAAACAGACAGTATCCTGGTAATATGCATTTTAAAGGAGTAGTTCACTTTAAAAAAAAAAAAAAAAAAAAACTTTTGCTGATAATTTACTATATACTCAAATCCATTTGTCATCCAAGATATCCATGTCATTCTTTCTTCAGTCGAAAAGAAATTAAGGTTTTTGATGTAAACATTCCAGTATTTTTCTCCATATAATGGACTTCAATGGAATCAAAGGTCCAAATGACAGCTTCAGTGCAAACTGCAATATGTTCAAAGGGCTTTAAACGATTCCAGACGACTGAATAAGGGTCTTATCAAGCAAAATGATCGGTCTTTTAAAAAAAAAATAACAAAGTTTAAGTTTTATAAGCTCAAATGCTCGCCTTGCTTCTGTTCCATGATGCACGTTCGTGACTCTCCTGTTCGAACTCGTTTATCAGAATGAACAAATCTTTTTTCAAGTCATTTGGTTCATTCAACGAACGAAATGAACGAATCAACTTGGAAAAGATTTGTTCATTTTGATGAACGAGTTCGAACAGGAGAGTCACACAGAACAGAGCACTCAAAAAAATTATATGTTGGCTTTAATTAATTTTAATTTGTCAACAGGTTCCACATAACTGGATTACGTTAAACGAACAGAATTTGTTCATGTAACTTCAACATAATAGAATTATGTAATTTCAAATTACCCAATTTAAAGGAGCATAACGCAAGTCTCTGAATTTTTGCAGAACTTACGCCCCTCTGGTGACAAATGAAACTGCGTGCGCTGCCATGGAATACCATAGACTTTATAGTAGTAGACATATACACGCAATACACGCACGTTTGCATCGAGCTGTTCATAACCATAGGAGCATCAGGCACACATCTTTTGTTACAGTCATAATGAGGTAATACAGTTATAAATCTGCAAGTCATTTAAAATATATGAAAGGAAAGGCATTTGAGTAAATCACACACTTATGTAGACCTATGTGTGTGTGAGGGGAAAACAGGGGTAGAAAACTTTGGCTTTTGTTTCCATTGATCTCCATGTTGAACTGTTTTATGTGCTTACTGTATCCACTTATGATTGTATTATTATGGAAACACGTCCATGAACACTGTTCTCAGCCTAGAGCAGACCGCCTCAGATCTCTTCGTTGCAAAGCCTTTCCGATGTTGACTCTAGTCTTATTCTCGACGCCTGGCACTGGACAGACAGAAGTTTTCATTTTCTTTGCCTCACCTGGAGTTTGCGTTGGGGTTTGTAACTGAACTACAAGCCGGTCTCTTTGGGGCTGCTTTTACACCTGGTGATAATGCGCTTTCTTAGATCTATTTGATTTATCAAAAGCTGATTCCATTACCTGCAGTCACATAAATGTGTTTTTGCAAACGGATATTAATCTCATATTCAATTCCCGCGTTATATACAGATTTCATGAAGTGCATTGCCATTTAAAGCAACAGATGAGCTGCATTTATTGATCATCGGCTTCGGCTATTTCAAAATCAGCAAAGACAGCAATAAGAGAGAGCGGCAGAAGCCCTGGTATGAGATCATTCTCATTCTTAAGGCTACTTTTAATGAAGATAGTGGAGGTAGAAGGTAACTTAGTGTTAATCGATATGCGTCTTACTTTCACTTTCATTTGCATAGATTGCGTGCTGGCTTATAACACTTGCCTGTCATCTGATGCATGTCGTCATATATGACTAAAACAACATGACATAGCCTGTTTTCAACAACCAGATGCATTTACACTTGTCCAGTTTCGTCTGGAATACAGCCCAGACCATCGTCCTCAATGGTTCTGAGCTGTCGGATTCAAATCCGTCTGGATTCAACCTGGTCTTCTACAATCTGAATAAGTTATCCGACATCACAGAAAACACATGAAGTGACCAGATGTAGGCTAAACAGCCCCTTTTGAATCCATCTTCTACTTTTGGGAAAGTTGACTAAAGTTGCGTCGCTTGAGTTGTCTTCTCTGATACGGAGAACGGCGGCGAATACACTATCCTGCAGGCACATAGCCAGGCGAGCGTGAACGCGCATGACGTCACGCCCAGGCTCAGATTCGAGCCCGAATCCCTCTTATATATTTCACTGTACAGGATTATAGAGGCGATCGCAGTGATCAGAGAAGGGCTCATTCAGCCCATCAGACGATTGTTTCAGCATGTATGGGTTAGAAAACGGCTAATTTCAACATAAAATGTTGCGCAATGCACCTTTAAGTAGTTTCAACATGAATTTTTAAAGGCTTCCTGACATTTAACTAGCTATTTGCTAGCAGAAGCACATATTAGCATCTTGAATGCTAAGATTTACATGCTCCTTCATTCAAAGCAATTGAAAATAATGAAATCAGTCGACAGCCAAACAAAATGCTCCACTCTTCTCCACAATGGTAACCCACTGTAATTTTAATGGTTTAATAATTCCAATATAATTTAATATTAAACACTATTACACACTTTTAAGTCTTCCCTTTTCTACATTTCTCAAAAAAAAAAAAACATAAAATAACACTTAATTTTAACATTTCTTCTCTCTTAATTCAACCATATGCAAAGCATGCTGGGAACTAAAAGCACTGCCCAGTTTCAGTTAAGGCAACACAAATCAATCATGTAATCCAACACAAACGGATTAAGTAAACTTAAGTTGTTCGTAGATTTAAGCAGATTGAACACAAAAAAATTAAGTTTGGGCAAAATGGCAGTCGGCTCGCACTATACTGCCACCCTCTGGATGTACACTTTTTTTACTTAACATAAATGGTTTGTGTTTAGACAACACATTAGGATTTTGTACTGTCAAGTTGAGACACAATTACATAGACCTTAATAGAAAAAAACATGTAAAGTCAAAAAACACAATTATTATAAGTAAACTATATATAAATATATTATGTAAAGTGCACAACCTCCCTAGTTCATTTTTTGAGTGAGCAAGGAGAGCATTTGAGCTTATAAAACAAACTTTAAAAAAAAAATTTGAATGCAACATGAGTAAAAATAGTCTAGGTCTGCAGTTTAACCCAAATGAAATGTTAACCGAGGCTGTGAATTCGAAGCACATTTTTACAATAACAGTGTAAAGAAAAAAATGCTTGTGTCCTTGACTGATGTGTAAAAAAATAGAGCTATTGATTTTTTATGTTATGTGAATGAAGCCAGACTCGTGAGCACAAGAGCTTTTCAAAACTGTACATTTTCAGATCAAGCAGTTAATCATGTACAATAACGTTTCAGTAACAGAAACCGACTGAGCTGCCAAATGCTCTGGCCTCTGAACGTCTGGCAAAAAGATCCAGCTTTTGCAGCAGCTGTAGGGTGGAATTCTGTTTGTGTTCCCCAGTGCTAATGTTTCAAGTGCCACTAAATATATAAAAATAGCAGCACAACTCAATATAAAGCAAGATCTTTATGAGAAGGTGGAAAATGAAAAATGAAATGTAGCAAACAATGATTTACAGAACTCGAAAATATAAATATGGTTGCAAAAATGACTCATGATGCCATAATAAATAAAAAAACTATGAGAGCAAATTAATTGCTTTAATAAATCGAATTGTACAGTATGATTGGATGAACAACGATTTAACACACCTGTGATTGCACATCAATTGAATTCTATATTAATGTGCACTCACACTCATCTTTGATCATTTTGTTGCTTGGCAACCATAAACAGTCAGCGGTTGAGCTAATGAACTATATTACTTCGCAGGAGAATTGTTTATTATCATTAACAAATGCAATTGTTTATTGAACATAAGTGTCTGTCATCATATTGATGTTGCTGTTTTAGGAAAACAATAAGCCACTCGAGGATACAATGATTTTTCCATATCACACTTAACACCACCCTTTAATTATGGTAAAATGACTATAAAATGCTTTCAAGTGGCTTCTTTAAATGTAAAATGTCCAGGCAGCGAGTGCTCCATAAGTTCTAGTAAACCGAGAGGAAACAAAAACAAAGTGTGTACTTCTTTGTTTTATTTTGCTGGTACCTTTATTCACCATTTTCAACATCGTAAAAAAAATGTCACTATTATTAAAATTAACTATAAATGTCCATTCCTTTCCATTCTTATGTCCACAATCTCCTCATGAAAATGATTGACATATAGAAGTCACAAGAATAATACAATTAATTTTCCTCTCAGTTTATTACTCCACCTTCCTCTGTAACATCTTTGAACGCATTTGGAAGAAAAAAAATACAAAGCCCAGATGAATGTCTTCATCATATAATATTTTGCCTGAGGCACTTAAGTGAATTAATGTAGCGTAATTCCTGTGCGAAGTGCTAGCTTAGTGCCATCAAAGGATTAGAAACATGCATTTTTTTCAAATGATATTTTGCACAAGGCAGGACATTGGTAAACAGTCAAGTTGTTGCCTACAAGAAGTGATTTCTGTGGTTTTATATTCTAATGTAAAGCTTGTTCAATGGATCAGGCTAAAAAGAGAGCCATTCACAGATATCATTACAGGGAAAAAGATTAATTTAATAGAAAAAAAGCTTGCAATTACCTCTGTGCTGGATATAGTGTAAGCTCACTTTGGTGTCTGATCATTATCAGTAGGGTGAATCTTAAAAAACTGTCAATACTTATATTAAAAGAAAGAAAGAAATAATGTTTCTTTTATAATAAAATTAAGCATATTTTAGAATTTTATTACATTGTAAAAAAACACACTAAAAACTAAAAAGAAACACTGAAAACTAGTTCTATACTTCAACACGATTAAATAAATAAAAAATCTAATTCCCATTAGTTTAAAGTGAAAATATATTAAAGGGGACCTATTATGAAAAATTCACTTTTACATGGTGTTTGAAGATAAATGTGTGTCTGCAGTCTGTACAGAATTTACCACCCTATAATGGTAAAAAATCCCCTTCTCCACTTTCTTAATCCCCATAAATCATATGCATATGTCCATGATTGCTGACAGACTCTGCTTTATACATCTCGCCCTGAGAGAGCTGTACACAGTTCACCATGTTTATCTCCTTGCCTGAGCATTTGACAGCTTCCAAGTAAGAAATGTATTCTTGTTAAAGCAACTCAAGTTGTTCAGAAAAGAGCAGCGTGTTTTTTTCTTTTGTCGTTTGATTCATATTAACAGCATAGACAGCAGTGTGTAATACAGCTGCTTTCACTTTAAATACACAGATGCGCTTTCTTTCCCTAGCTGCTATTTACATCCACATACATAATAACCATACATAACACCATGTTTTTGACATAACTTTGTGTGTAATAGAGGGTTTAAGGCCAATAAGATGGGAAGAGTTACTTAGTTTTAACCCTCAGGTGCTCTTCGGTCATTTCTGACCGAAAAATTTTCTGTTTTGAAATTTTAAAAATCACAGCTTCATCGGAATATTACGAAACTTGGTGACTTTTATGGCATTATGTATGTGAACACACGAAAAAATTGAGGTCATGATCTGAGCATGGTCTTTAAAAAATAGTCACACTTGTGGTCTTTGGTCAAAAATTACCCCCATATGAAATGAATGGGAAATTGTAAAAAAAAAATGGAAAAAATTTGATTTTTTGTTTGTAAAAAAAAATTATAAGAAATATTTTTTGAGATTGTTTCAACTATATATTCAAATCCAAAAAAACAAAAAACAAAAAAATATATATATATATTTCCATGGCAAAAATAAACCATAAATATAGCATAAATATTATTAAATTCAATTAAATTGTCTCAAAATACTAAATAAAAAAGAATAAATATTACAGAACAAAAATAAATTGCATTGGTTTTACTGGGATGGAGAAAGTTTCCTTTTTAGGTGTCGGTCTCTTTTGACCAGGAAGATAACAAGTTTGACTCTGAAACGAAGAGCACCTGAGGGTTAATACTCACGGGACATGTTGTCTGACATCCAGCTTTCTATGGGTGTGCAGCTGTGTGCTCAGATTTAGAAAACCTTATATATATATAAATGCACGAGCGTATCAGTGAACACCCCAGACCACTCGGTGAGTTTCTCGTTTTTGTAAACTAAAGTTTAATGCATTTTATGAATGATTGTTCCAGTGCACCTCAACAACCATTGTGTAGGTGGGGGGCTAACACAGAAACCTAAAATTCTCGGGACAGCAGCATTTTTCCAAATTTCAATCTCAACCAATCTCGATTTCATCTGAAAACGATCTTAAAACAGGGCTTTAAGTGTACGAACTAACCCTTTAAAGGGGAAATGAAGCAGTGAATCAAGTTTACATGATTTACAAGATGAATTTCCACTATAATCAACAATTATACAAGAAACATGACAAATGTAAACATATAAAAGAAAAAAGAAAAAAACTTTATATCTTTCGCCGCCAGGGCGCAGCCATTGTGCAGTATTCTAACATGTGACGTCACAGGGTTGGTTGGCTCAGGCTCTGGGCAGTGAATATCGCGACATCAAACTGTTTACACCAGTGTTTTGACCGCGAACGACTAATGTTCGGTACAGTCATTAGACAAAAAGGCGACGTCTAATGTTATATGTTAACAAACTGCACATAGAAACATTGTTCATGATGTCTGCCATCATATTCCCGTCTCTTCAACACCATGTAAGTTACGTTGCTGTGTAGAACAGCTGGTGGGGGTTTGGGGCAAAGAGCGGGTTTGCAATGCAACCGGGTGTCAATGTGGCTGTTATACTGCGATGAACACTGTGTCAGAGACTGAGTTTATCTGCTGTCAAGAGGTTGATCTTGAGCATGTATTGCGTGGTCAATTCTGCATCACCGGCGCGCACATTTACTATGCTGTGCCGTGAGGTAAGTTAGACGTGTTGGAAGCGGCAATGCTTTCCCTGAAGGATGTCAGAGCGAGACACTTTTTCCTAATTTACAGTATGTAGCTACTAGCACTACCAGTGCGAAAACATGGACGTTTCATTTCCCCTTAAACAAATACATGCTAGCTTACATGGTGTTGACGAGACGGGAATATGATGGCAGACATCGCGAACAATGTTTCTATGTGCAGTTTGTTAACATGTACCTAACATTAGTCGTCCGCGGTCAAAACACTGGTGTGAACAGTTTGATGTCGGGATATTCACTGCCCAGAGCCTGAGCCAACCAACCCTGTGACGTCACATGTTAGAATACTGCACAATGGAGGCGCCCTGGTGGCGAAAGATATAAAGTTTTTTTCTTTTATATGTTTACATTTGTCATGTTTCTTATATAATTGTTGATTATAGTGTAAATCCATCTTGTAAATAATGTAAACTTGATTGACTGCTTCATTTCCCCTTTAAAGGATTAGTTTTACTTTTAAAAAAGAATTTTTGCTGATAAACTTGTATTTAACCCCATGTCATCCAAGATGTCTTCAGTCGAAAATTTTTTTTTCAAATTTCAAATAAGGCAAGTACATACTAAATTCTGCATTCATCCTGCTTTATTTATCCTACATTATCTGAGTCAAACCTACCTGAGTGCAAATGACCTGTACACAAGGATGCCAGAAATGGAACAGTGCTCTTTAAAGGGACACTATGCAGTTATTTTAGCTTAATTTAACAGCTTCAGAGTTATTGAAATGGTTATATGACTTCTTTCGGGTTGAATGGGGGGTGTCTCGACCCCCCGGTGCCTGTGAGCGGAAAAATAAAAAAAGCGGCTCGCCGGCCTCAGCATCAGGAAGTATCGCGTGATATCAGCTCTCGCGATGTAACATATTCACTTACGGCAACACTGCACATATAGGAACAAGGTCGAGAAGGATGGAGTTTGTCACACTTTCGTCATGGCGGAGCCGCCATATAAGATATAGAAAGCTAGGAAATCATTGTCGGAGGAACAGAGAAAGAGGAAACAGCAGACTGAACGAGCGAGGAGTCAGACGCGAGCATAGACATAATTTGCGTGTGATATGTCCCCATTGAAACATCTCGCAGCACGGATGTACCAATACAAACAAATAAAATAAAACATCTCCAGGTAACTCTAGTAGAGCATTCATTTATTTTGTTTGTTAAATAAGAGGCGATCTGAGGCGAAGAGTGACCAAAGTGCTTGTTGCCCATTGCTGCGATCAGTTTTTAGTAGTGTTCTGTTGTGATATTCAAAGGGACGCGCACTCATTGCGCAATCCGTTGCGGGGACAGAGAGACTCATTACGGTGAAATCACAAAACCCACTGCACAAAAAACATGTCCCTGCTTGAATTACAGCCACTAATAAACAATCGGATGTTAATGAGGAAAATAAACTATACTATTAGTAAGGATTAGAACCCAGAACCTGTGACACACATGGCAAAAGTTCTTCCTCTGGACCATTAAAGTTCATGGGGATATGTATTTAATCACGTGAAAATTCTCACCACTAACAACATATATTAGATCTCATTAAACGACAAATTAAACACAATGTACTATTGTATACTATGTAACACGTCATGCCCTCCGTGAGTGGTATTTACGACAGTAATGTTAAAAACAAGGGGTCGCTCTTAGGGGTCGCTGTTTGACAAAAACAGCATTCTCGTCTGGTGCACCTTTAACTATAAGCTATAAGCATGAATATGCTCCAGGGGCGTAAAAGGATATAATGCAAACCATACTACTTAAACCACTCAACCGATTCCCGTCGACAATCCTCAATAAACATTATTTACACAGCAGAGGTGGATCTTCACATTTTTAAATACTGCACTGTTTTCTCTGCACTCAGTGGCAGAAAATAACTCAAGAGAGTGCGTATAAGAGTTGGCCTCCCATAATTGAAATAAGTGGTGAAATCCGTTAGCTTAGAATCCTCCCAGTGAGATTCAAGGATGGGTAACTAGTCTCACACTATGAGCTGAAATGTTCTTTCACGGAGGATGCAGCATCAACTCATATCTGTAATATGACACAAGGGACAATAACCATTATTATAATCTATTGAAGTCTGGGAAGCTAATAGACACCCAAAACAGAAAGAGGCGGCGCTGCCTCGCTGCTGGGGAGAACTGAGGGTGATTGTTTTTCACTCTCTGCGAGAGTGTGAGCAAAGAGCAGGGAGAACGTGTGATGGATCTAGCACAGCCACGCGCCTGCCGACCGAAAATCAATCACAGTAATGGCTGGCGCTTCCGCAACGATTCTCCCGCAGAATGAAACGCAGCTTTAATGTGATATGCAAACAATAAAAACGGAGTGCAATTCTTTTTCAATAAAAGAAGGCACTTTTCACACAACAAACACAGCATGAACAGGAAACTAATGTCACCATCCCTCCATCCATCCGTCTGTCTCAGGGAAAAGCACTTGTGGATGGAACCATCTCTGACAAACATACTGCTGGCATGTCAACTGCTATCAGGATTGAATTGGCCCTATAGAATAGTATGCTCAATATTGCGGCATTGCCTTGTTACGACGGCTAGGTTTAGGACATGAAACCAGTTCCTGTCTAAGCATCCAGGGACTCTCACTACCAGGCACATCCTGAAGCGACCATGCGAGGCAAAGTAATCCATCCATTGTTTTTTATTTTTTTTCATTCCTCATCCAGGGGACACACACAGTGCAGATGGCATAATTTGTTGAGATCCTCACCCAGCTAATGGCCTAAAGCCCAAGTGGGTCATTTACACAGAGAAATATTGGGCCTTTTGTCCACTCAATCCTCACACACAACCTACACTCACCTATTGTGCGACAGCGCCAACAGCCTGCCATAGGCAGTAGGATCAAGGACATGGTGGGTTTGAATTAATGCAGTACATTAAAATTTGTGAAGCATAGCAGAGATTTTATAGTTGGTAACAACCAAATGGAATCTAGACTATATATTTGTTTTATTGACAGCGTGGCTGTCAGCATTTATGTATGAATCACACATTTAAAACTAATTGAAATAATATATAAAATTTCCCACTTTTTAAATTATTTTATTGTGGCACTATTGCAGTAAATTCATTATAAATCTATTTAGGCTAATATTTTTCAACATAAATACAGTTTTGTATTTGGCATGATAATGATCTTTCTATGACAATGTTAACATGTTTAGTCTTGGCGGAATAGATCTGCTATCGCTGCTGCTGCTAAACAAGTACAGGACATGCTACTGACAATACATACACGACAAGCTGCTGTGATCAAGTAAAACATGTTGCTGTACAATATAGCATAGATAAAATTACCTGAAGCCGGCAGATATACAGGTGGGGCTGGGGACCAGACGGTCCAAGCTCCCAAAGATCGTTAACAACAGTTTCAGATCCAGCTTCAAATGTCTTTAAACTTGACACCAGGTGATGAATAAGGGTCTTATCATGCGAAACGATGGGTTATTTTCAAAACTTATTCCAAAAATGTAACTTTTCTAAAGGACAAATGGTAGCCTAGCTCTATTCTAGAGGCGCGTTGTAACTGTCACGTAAATACGAAATAACCCATTGTTTCGCATGATAAGACCCTTATTCATCGTCTGGTGTCGTTTAAAGACATTAGAAGCTGCATCTGAAACTGTTATTAACGATCTTTTGGAGCTTGGACCGTCTGGTTCCCATGGAAGTCCATTATATGGAGAAAAATCCTGGAATGTTTTCATCAAAAACCTTAATTTCTTTTCAACTGAAGAAAGAAAGACATGGACATCTTGGATGACATGGGGGTGAGTAAATTATCAGCAAACGTTTTTTCAAAAGTGAACTAAATCCTTTAAGGATCTTTTAGCCTGCATCATCTAGAGTTTTAAAACAGAACATTGTATATGTTTGATTTACAAAAACTAGTTACATTTGACATGATGTTGAATAACTACCTATGGTTTAAAGGTGCCATCTGGAACTAAAAATCAAAACATATTCCATTTTCCATAACAGATGGGGGCAGTATACCTCCAGAAAGTGAGTTGTGCCGCGGCCGCGCGCACTCTCACGTCTTCAAACAACACAAGCGAGCGCTGTTTTGCTCATTTTTCTCACGCATATTATTCAAATCATTTGACACAATAGTAAAAGGTTGGAAGACCGCAGTTTCACGTGGAGCATTTGGAGATTTTTAGAGATCAGAGACTTGATGAACAACATCTCAACACTAAATGATGAAAACCGTCTCATAGACGCCTTTCTCAAAAACAAGCTGGTGCATTTCCACGATATGGGAAAATAAAAGCCTGGGCTATTATTTTAAGTTTACGGTATTCGTTTTGTTCATTTAACACTTTTATTGTTAGTTTGAATTAATTTGAACAGATAGCATTGGCTGATGTTGATCAAGCTAGCGCCATTTAGAACTGCCAACTCTCACGAATTCACTGTGAGACACACGCAATTGACACTTAGCAAGCAGGTTAATTAAGCTCTCAGATTCTGTCAATTTTATTACGCAATTCAAACAATAAATACCGTTTTGGCACTTGTATATGTTACACCAGATCCCTAGCGCACGTGAACCAATCATCTCTACTAATGAAAAAGAACACCAACACTGTTGAAAGATACAGTGTGCTACAACTTACCAAAAACTATTCCTCATGCATGTTGACCAATCATTTTTTTTAACTCTTCCCTGAACTGAAATGTAGTAGTGGGCTGTATTTCCACACGACTGACTTCAGGTTCAAGTACACACACAAGCCGCGCGAGTCACTCGTCAATTGCAGCTTGGCTAGTGTTTATGTTGCCCGCCCGCATACCGCCTCCCATGGCCGAAACTGGTATTTCGACACCTGACGTGCCGGGGCTAGTAATTTAGCATGCTAATTTAGGTTTATATCTCGGCAGCACTATAACTTGTCAGTTTTTTAATGACATCATTGCACTTATTTCTTCTCATTCTTTTGATGCGTGTAGCTCATTTTCTGTATATTTTTACCTCAATTATCACACATGGCACCTTTAAACATGATTAATATGATGCTACGAAAAATACAAATAGCACTGTTAAACCATTTTAAAATTGTACAAACATTAAATAAAACTATTTTGAGACCAGAAAAAGGTGAACTCACCATAATGAAGGCCCCTCATATATCACTGAGAGAGTGCATCTGCTTTTCTTCATCAGATCTGCATGACTTCAAATGGCAGTAATCAAACCTTTTGGAGTCATTTAAATGCAATGGATGAAAAATAATTAACAGGTGTTTGCATGTATTTAAACCTTGTGAGAGTACCAGAATTTAAACGTCAAAGGTTGACAGCACATACATTATACATTAGCCACAGGTGGAAAATAAAATGCGATGAAAAATCAGAGTCATTTAATACATATCTGCACAAAATTGAAAATCTAATTGAATCTGTGTGCGCGTATGTCATGTGGGATTCGCTTTGACACACTTCGCCGCGTGTTCCCCAATAAAACATTAATGAGAGGAACGCACAACATTTATAATGTTTGCCTCTCACCCTGATTATAATATTACCAAGACATAATTTTATATTATTACTGAAACATTCTGGAAAATGTACTCATTGAGCTCAAGCCTATTGAGATGTGCAGTGGAAAATATTTCTAAAAGTGTCTAAAAGAGTTACCATGGTAATCATAGTTTTACACAAAATTAAATAGTTACTGCTGTTATTGCTACTGCGTTAAGAATTAAAATAAAGTAATCAAATAAAATGACAGAAAAATTATGTTAACAACACTGCTAGAAGGTTATACAGTACTTTATTTACGATGACTCTACACTATTAATAAAATCTGGAGCAACTTAGTGATTTTGGTGAGTACTTCGGTGAGCACAGTAGTTTTTAATTCACATTGCCAAAAGAAATACTTGTTTTCATCTACTGTGGATAACTAAATATACAGACAGTCAAACAAACAGAGAGAGAGAGAGAGAGAGAGAGATGGGAAAGGTATACTGTATACAGTATATAATAATTTGCTACATTTATATAGCGCTTTCTGGGTACTCAAAGCACTTTACATATAGAAGGGGGAATCTCCTAGCCTGGTCTAAAACCAGACCATTCTCAGTTGTAACTGAGATATGGTCTGGCAAAAGCGTCATAGACAAATCATTTCCAGAGGGGCGTCACCAGCGGACGTCGTAGGTAGACCTAAAACCAATCAGAGCGATGAAGGAGATGACGTTTGCAGAGCGGCGGTCGCGCGGACGCTACAAAATGGCTACAAAAAGTGAGGCTACAAAATCTGCTTCAAAATCCCAGCTCTTTCGTCATCGTGTAAAGCCCGCCCAACGTTTCTGATTGGTGCCGCGATTTCTGCAGACTTGAAATGGGTTTGGATGAGCTCTTTGCTAGACTAACTTTCAGAGCAAATCTAAATTTGCCCGAAGTTGTCTGGGTTTTCCCAGGCTAGGAATCTCCTCCCACCACCACCACCAATGTGCAGCATCCACCTGGATGATGTGACGGCAGCCATATTGCACCAGAATGCCCACCACACACTGGCTTATTGGTGGAGAGGAGACAGAGTGATGAAACCAATCAGTATACATGGGGATGATTCAGGAGGCCATGATGGACAGAGGCCAAGGGGCAAATTTGGCCAGAATACTGGGTTTAAACCCCTACTCTTTTCCAAAAAAACATCCTGGGATTTTTAATGACCTCGGTTTAACGTCTCATCCGAAGGATGGTTCTTGTTACAGTATAGTGTCCCCATCCCTATACTGGGGTGTTAGGACCCACACAGACCTCAGGGTGAGCACCCCCTGCTGGCCTCACTAACACATCTTCCAGCTGCAACCTGGTTTTCCCAGAAGGTCTGACCAGGCTCAATCCTGTTTAGCTTCAGTGAGCAACCAGTCTTGGGATACAGGGTGATATGATATAGATATATAAAGTAGAAAGAGAGAGATAGGCACATACAGTGCACTATAAACAGGGGAAAAGATACTGTAGATAACATAGGAACAGATATATAGAGGGATATTAGCATATTTAGGCAGACGTAACAAACATAGTGTATCGAAGTGTCTAGATAGAAGACCTAGGCAACTAAAAGTTTGTAGGTTCACATTAATCAGGGTGACCAATAAACAAGCAAGACAAAAGAATTGCAGCTTACCCCAGTATATTGAAACGCATGTATATTTTCTTTCTTCCTCTGAGGATTTCTCATCAGATTTGCTGTAAGATATGTATTTTCTGTATCCTGTCACATCATATTAGTCAGCACGACATTACCAGGACTCTACCTTCTCTATTCTCCAGCTCCCTCAAATTTATGATTCATTCATGCCAGAGGCAAAGGCAAAGGAAGTAGTTTCTTTAAAAGTGGGCCAGAAGCGCGGGCCAGTGTGATGCCGCTCTCCAAACAGAGCCCTTTCTGAAAACATAGAGAGAGCGAAGGAGATTACAGGCACAATACTCCGCCATGTTCTCCGCATCCAGAACTCCCAAGGGTCTGTTTGAGTCCTCACAGAAGCATTGATCTCTCGGTATTGATCGACTTTATGTACCACTTTTCCTACTCCTGCTCCCCTCATTTTGTTTTCTCAGTGTCACGCTGTATGCTGCCCTCGCCACATAAGAACTTCGGATCTGTTTATAAAAGCCTTGGAGTGCTGCTCATTTCCTTCGCATCTGTGAAACCCTTTAAGGTAAGAACTCAGCTCCAGGTAATTGCCCCTTAGATCAGTGAACACGAGTGCTTATTCCTCAGGTTTTAAATATTGAGTGGCTAATTTGATTGCTGGTTCATGAGATGAATGAAACGTTGCAATGTGCAGCTTATACGCATAAAGGTACTCGCTAACTGTGAACTGATGTCAAGAGTACTAAATGTGTAGGATCAATGTGGTGACAGTCTGATTGCCGTCTATGAACCTTCGTGGTCATTTATTATAAGGATTTCTTCTTGGTGCATATGATTAATAACTTATCTCAAATGAAGGAACTCTACTTAATTCTTTTGAGAGTTTCTTTAGCATCTCGATCTTGAATATGAGATTTCCATTACTGAAAAAATTGTATTCGTTACAAAACTGATGCATCATTTTTTAAGTTGACTAAGGAGGTCTATAATATTAAATCATTTTAACTAATACTACTAACATAACATTTGTATTTATTACTAATACCCAATACTAATAAAGTATAATCTAAATACATAAATTCAGATTGCATGGCTAATTTAATACTGTAGACATCAACAGAAAAAGATGCAATTTGCAAATGTGGCATTATATGGCTACAGCCATGCCAATCACCCAAACCTTAAAGGGGTCACTTATGACGTAAGTTTGGGATTCATGGCATGACGTAAGTTCACCTTGCATTCAAAAACATTAAAATGAATAACTAATAAGCTATTTTCTATCCTAGATTTAAGACCAGCTCAGTAATGCATGGTTTTTATGGGTGTTTCGCACTGAAGACTTGGAAGTAAACGCCCACTGCTGTGAGTGGTTAACAGTTTTGCATATTATAATGAGTTTTTCAACTTACCTCCTTGGTGTACGTACGTGGGGAAAATTGTTTTGAAAACGTCCATATTGTAAAATGGCAACCAGTATGATTTCTTCCATACTTGTTCCCCCAGAGTCCGTGTGTTGCACAATTCCTGTCGGATCTAACATAGACGGCACAGCACTGTTCTTTACTCATAATCGGTCTGCAAATCCAGTCTTGTTTACAAAACAATCCTCAGTGAAATGAAGCGAACAGACGGTTTTACCCTCATCGGCTGGAGTGAAACGTCATTAAAAATAAAGTATATCCATACAATCCTATTGGAATCCAGAGGAAGCTTATGCAGCGACTGTCTTCTTCCACAACCAGGCACTGCACAATATTCTGTATTGCTCGGTAGCTCGATCCGGTTTGTCATCACCAGGTAAGCTTATGTTATTTAGCTATGCGTGTAATGTGCGAATCGGTGGGCAGGGCTAAACCGGCCGTGTTGAAGTAGGCGTTGATCTTCTTCTGCGGGGGTGGTGTTTTATCCTCTTTGACGTCATAGTTTCCCACTTTTAAAAACGAGTCGTTTGCTGGGGCTGGTGTCAATAAAAGCTTATATTGGACTAACAAGGACGTTTTTAGTTCTGAAACTTACAGGATATTCTTATAATATAATAACCTCTTAGATGTCAAAAGCTCAAGGAAAATTTGATTTCTCAGTTCATCAGCCCTTTAACCCCTTTTCTGTATTGAAACTGGTGGGGCAAGGGAAGGGGCAGGACATGGTATATGGATAACCGACAAAGCCACAAATTCCCATTTTAATTTCAACAAATGAGAATACACGTTGTTATTATCACTCTATGTAGCTGTGCCATAAATAAACATGACCTTATTCCAACGGACTGGCTGTCTACTCTTCCTAAATAGTCTGTGTATTTGTCTGTGTCCCCATTTTATCAATGTCAATAATAAGTCGTGAGCTGGTTAATCTTCCAGCTTGGCTTGAGCGCTGATGTTGGTCATTAGTAGGCCCATGTGCCATGAATCCCAAACTAGTGGACAGACCGCACAGGGACAAGTAGAGAGAATAGATGAGATACATCTGGTCTGTTTGTTCCACTTGCATTGGCCTGTTGAGGCATAAACATATGCGACCTGTTGAAGGAAACAGACAATATGTTGAAGAACTAACATGCAGTGTGGGTTATTATTAGAGCATATCAGCGTTGTCTTATAATGATTCATTCGGCCAAAGAAAGCAGGTTTCTTTTGGTATAATGACTAAAATGGAGAAATGGAAGCTTTAGCGTTAAGTTCTGCCAGGAAGACTCAATTCCTTCATCCCTTATTACCTTCTCATCTATCCAATCGTGTCTAATACTTGCGGTATAAAAGACTGGTACTTACACATGTTTGAGTTCGCAGATGCTGACACTTTCATTTATGAGTGGATGAGCATGTCTTCTTTGTTTGGACACAAACAAAATTATAACTTTATTAGCGACTAAATAGTTTGTCAGCCATCATTAAGTTCAAATACAGCATATGTATTGGCTGCAATTCTGTATGAATCAAAAAATCTGATTATAAAATGTGGATCTTTCAGCGAACTCCACAAAATAGTATCACACGCTTCTGTTTTGTGTGAGCCATTTGTCTGTGATGCTGAGAAAATTCACGGATAAATCAATAAACGAGCAACGTGAATAAATCATATTCAGATATTAAATGTTTTGAGATTTAATTCATTAGCGTAGAAACAGAGAAGGCTTGTTTAACATAATATAACATAATTATTTAATGTTTGTGCAATAATGAATCAAAGCCAGTGAAACAGAACAGCACCTTTAAACATAATATGGTGATAAGAGGCTCTTCAGTGGCTGCCAGTGTGATATTTACACAAGCTAATTGAGCCAAACCCTCTGTGATACAGTAATATGGGCTTCAGCTCTGTTTGCACATATAATTAGAGTTCAGAGACTTTGCGCCCGGCCACCAAGGAATAAAGTAAAATGATTCTTGTGGTGTGCATGAAGGCCACTTTTGTTGCACTCAACGTAATATGCAGTTCAGTATTTACGCTATCAGGTTCACAAAAAAGTGACTTGAATTTATAAAATCAGTGCAATTGCCATGAGATCAAGATCTTTCAACAGCATAAAAAGACAATGTTCTCAATTAACATATTACTATATTACATTAAGTGCCTTCATTAAAAGGTCTTCAGAGAGTAATTGCATCATTAATGTGACTTCAAAGACTAATCAGCGGTAAATTTTTAATTTACTGATGATGCATGTGCCATTTCTCTATGTACATAAGGCAGAATTATTCACTTCTACACCCCGCACCTGATTGATTGTGTATTTTATCTTGGAAACCGCACTATCCTATTGCCGCACTACTATCAACAGCAACATTAGCTCAACGAATGGTGCGAATTTAGGGTGGGACTATCTGTCTGTCCAATGGTAGAAAACATATTTGTCATTTTGTTGCAATTCTATTTGGTAACAACAGCGGCATAGCAAGTAAAGTATTTATCTGGATCATTTTATTTATTTAGTTTAATCTGTTGGATTCCCTGAACCTATAAAAAGGCACATAAAATAAGGGGAAACATCAATTGAAACAACCCTTCAAACCGAAGATGTAAATTGATCTCATTCCATCCACATAGCTGTTTAATGCCTCATTAAGCTAATATACAAATAAACGAAGAACACATCTTTAATTTTTAAACGTGATGAGTGTTCGAGGGTACCGTGAGGAGACGTTGCATCTGTTTCATCAGTTCATCAGACTTCATAAGTAAATCACCCGTCATTTTTCATCCATTCTCTCCATTACATTTGGGCTTTTGTGTGGCTAAACACAGCTTAAGGGAAAGAAAAGGAGGAAAGTATCAATAAATCATATTTAATAGGCCCCCCATAAGGAAATCAATATGCTCATAGCGCCTTGGAATGTGCCTTCACCGCCAGCATTCATCAGTGACCGTCAGCCTTTACAAAAACTAGCTCAGAGCAGATATTTTTGTACATATAACCTCACAACAGATGGTAACCAACCAAAGGGAATTTATTGAGAATTAATCATTTGGTTATCTGTTTTCTCTTTTAATCTTAAAGGCATAGTTCACCCAAAAATGAAATTTCTGTCATCCTTTACTTGCCCTCAAGTTGAGTAAATGATGACATAATTTAAATTTTGGGGTGAAATTGGGTTAAATTCTTGAGCTTCTCTTTGATTTGGTTACCATCCGTACCATTAAGATTGCATAAAAATATTGCATAATAAAGTACATCATCTCAGATTAGAAAGCAATGCATAATTGGTGTCCTCTCACTTGTTTACCTAGACTTCCTTGAGGAACAGATTTGGGCCCAGATTTACTAAATGGGGGAAATTAGCATGAGAGTGCAATTCCCAAAAAAACTACAGATGGGAGTGGAAAGTTCAGCGTGTGATCTACTGATGACGCACAAATTAAAGAACACAGATGCAGCCAGATAATTTCTATAATGATCAACACAATCTGTGCAAAGCGCAAATTAGCATCTGGTTAAAGACATGCATTTTTTTTTTTTTGGGGGGGGGGGTGGAAAATGGTGCAAATACCAGCAAATTGGCAAGTGAAAACCTTAGTAAATCACCTTGCATGATTCATTAAAATACTCTCCTCCCATATAATTTGCTTCTGATGGGCAGCCTTTGGAGGGGTCTCTCTTTGTCCCTTTGGGAGTAAGCATAACTTGAAGGCCTCATCCTCCTTGTCATCACATCATTGCTGCATCAATGCGACGGTGGGCCTAAGAGACCCCTCACTGTCAGGGAGACCTGACAGGTTAAGCCAAGATGCAGGCTCTCCCACAATAGAAAACGTCATGGAGCGACTTGGAAGGCCTGACGGGTAATACAGAGGACGAGGTCATTAACAGTTACAACCTCTTCCCCAGGGTTGGTGAGGGAGTTCCTTTGTCAAACTGTTGCTAAATCCTTCAGAATATCTGCCTAGTAAGCGGGAGAGGAGGGAAGAGACATTAAGGGCCCTGGCAGCCAAGGCCAAGGACTTTTAAACGGCCTGGTGCACTGAGGCAGAAATACGGTCCATCTTGTTGGGCACAACTCGGCTTTCAGGGAGCGAGCAGCCGGCCCTGTCCAGGGTTAAAGTGCCTGGTGATAGAAGGCTCGATGGCGGGGGGATCACCCAATCACCTTTACCTCGAGGCCCACGAGGAACATGTTTTAAATTGAGCAGGTTGCTCCAGTTGTTCCTCATGTGTTTTGAGCAAACTGGGAGGATGGGGAAGAGAGTTTTTTTTTCGGGAGAGGGTCCCATTAGCTTCCCTTCAAAAATGTCCCTTTCCTGATTGGTGGCGCGCTGTGGAGCCGGTCACTCAATGTTGAGGCGAGTGTCCGCTCGCTCACATACGTCCAGGAGGATGCCCTAGTCTGCCGGGCGTTAGCCTGGGGAACACCAGAGGGCGGGGATGGCTCTCCTCGTCTTCCTGAGACCCCGAGACCCTGCGTCGTCCTCATTGCCGGAACCGGACGGTTCATCAATATACATTGAAGGTTTCTCGCTAAAATGTAATCTTTGGGGAATGCAGGATTGGGCTGGGTCTCGCCCAGTTGAGGGACGTTGTGCCCCGGGAAGCTTCACTGTGTCCCCCATCCGAGTCAAAAAGGCAGAGCTCGACGCATTATGTCGCTGCAACTTTCAGACAGTGCTGCAAGAGTTTCTTCAGCATTAGGCAATGGCTGCCATTCTCCGGGTTCTCCAAAGCCTCTTTGGAGAGCTCTTGCTTGAGGCCCAAGCAGAACGGGTGATGGTCTTTTGCAGGGATCAGCGCACCACACAATGAAAGTGGGAGTGTCATTTAAAGACATGGGAGGGGAAGCGTAAACTGTGCCTAATTATGTATTCGGCATTATGTACAGAAAGCCGGCTGAAAGCGTGCCTCTATTTCGCACTGAAAATTCTTCGCCTTGTCTTTCTTGGACTTTCTTGCAGTAATGGGATGGGATGCAGTAATATGGTTGTGGGTTGATGCCTCCGATTGAAGAGACGCTGGCCAGCTATCTCTGGGCAGGTGATGCATCCACATTGAAGACGATTTCTCTGCCAACTAAGCCGCTGCGTGTCATCACATCTTGATGGCATAGCATATGCGGAAGCAGTCAGGCTAGGCTGGCTCTGCACACAATGGCTGTGCTGCAAGTATAGCAATCTTTTTGTTTTTGTTTTTTCACAAATCATAAACATAATCGCAACACTACAAGCTTTTACATACATGCTGCTAACATATTATTGTAGCAAAGTTTGTCCTGAATACAGTGTAATCAGACTTTAGCCATGAAAATGTCACAAGTAACAGAAATAAGCACAAATGTCAGAGCATGTCAGAACACCTTCAGGGCCCAGAAAACCCTCTGGTTGGTTAACCCTCTGGGGTCTGAGGTTTTCAACACTCCTTCACAAGTGTTGGATGTAGCTAGGCCTCCTGCTGAGGCCTCTGTCCCATGAGCCCCAAGTTACTAGGCTCTCTTTGAGCCTCCTTGACTACAGCGCTTAAACCAGAGCTGTGCCTTGCCTCCTCTTGTTATAAAGAGTCATTCTGTTAGATGCCTCCGCTCCCCCTCCCCTGAGCTCTGCCTGATATTGTGCCAAGCTGCTGCCTCTATAATGTAACCTTGTTGACAGGCATAGGATGTAGTGCCGAGGCCTCAGTCCCATGAGCTCAGCTTAAGTCGCTTAGGCTCTCTGTGAGCCTCCTTAGCTACAGTGAGCATTGCTAGGCCTCCTGACTAGAGTGAGTTATCTTGCTGAGGCCTCCGCTCCTCAGAGCTCCACCAGGATAGCAATTGCGAGATGTAGACTCTCGGTGAGCCTTCTTATTTATTTTTTTATTTATATATATTTTGCACCTTTAAAATTACATAAACATGACAATAATATAAATCCATATATTAAAATTTTAAAACAGCAGTTAAATGGGCTTTTAAATATCTTTTGTAACATTTTAATGAGGAGTCTGTTGCTAGGTGGGAAAAGCTATTCCATAATTTTCTGATTTTGGAAGACTTTGGAAGATGAAGACCTAAGGAATGACGAGTTGAATAAGAGTAAACCTGTGAGTTAAATTTAAAATAAGTCTTGAAGTGCTCTGGAATATTTTCATAATTAGGATATACCTTATAAAATAAAAACACATATTTGAGTGATATTTATTTTCATGAACAGTAAGTATCTGAAGATTCTGAAATAGAGGTGCAGATGTAGAATGTGACTCAGATTGGGTTGCAATCCTGAAAAAATGTTTCGGAAGAACTAAAATTCTATGAAGTATAGAAGGAAAAGTGCTTGCCCAAACTATATTACAATATGAAAGATATGGATAAATTAAACCGTAATAGAGTGTAAGAAGACAATTTGTGGTAATAAGACTGCTAACCCTCCTAATTATACCAATAGATTTATTTATTTTCTTTGCTAACCCTCCTAATTATACCAATAGATTTATTTATTTCCTTGCTAACCCAGTCATTTTGTGTTTTCCAATTTAAGTTCTCATCAACAAAGATTCCAAAGAATCTTGTTGTTGAAACTTGAGATATCTCCACAGTCTCTATTTTGACTTTTGATAGGTCCTTAGAATAGAAAAAAAAATGTAATTTGATTTTTTTTTGTAATATAAAATTAACTAAAATAACTAAAGTTTTGTCCTCGGCAAACATTATTGGAAAAAGAATATTTGACATATTTGATAAATCATTAATATAAATAAGAAACAATATTGGTCCAAGAATGGACCCCTGTGGGACCTGGCTTTGTTGGAATAGCATCCATTAATACAGACAAACTGTTGTCTGTTTGAAACAGTTTTTTAACCATTTAAACGTAACATCGTGAAAACCATATTTTTGGGATTTTTTTCAATGAAATATGGTGGTTGACTGTAAAGCTTTTAAGAAGTTGACGAATATACTACAGGTGAATTCATAATTTTCTAATGCAGAGGAAACTTTGTCAATCAAATGAAGCATATGTGAAATTACTTTTCCTAAAACCAAACTGATGTTTGTAAAAAATTTAATTATAATAAAAATCGAATAAAATCCTTTTGTATATAACTTTTTCTAATATTTTTGAAAAACAAGGCAATATTTGAGCGACTGCTCTGTTGGTGACGCCCCTTTGGAAATGATTTGTCTATGAAGCTTTGCCAGACCACAACTCAGTTACAACTGAGAATGGTCTGGTTTTAACCAGGCTAGTATTCATGTACACATCTCCTTCAAACAAGAAGTGGATGCAAATTGACAGTTGCCCTTTTAGTACTTCGCACCAGTAGTGACTGCCTGCCAATGTCAAACTCATTGTCATGTTAAGACCAGTCATGCCAGAGGCATTCCTTATAGCGCCTTTTAGGGGATGCAGTGTCTCATTCCCCTTTTCAGGGAACCATGGTTACATGAGTAATCCGAGACATTTTGTCTTGTTCCTTTTTGCCTTTTATAGATACAAAACATGTCTTTTATTTTTCTATTGGAGAGAAAAAAATAAAGCCCACTGAAGAGGGTGGGGAAATAGGTTAAGTAAAAAAGTGACAATATGGATTATAATGTGAATATGTGTGTGCTAAATTGAAAATATACCAGTTACATTGAATTTTAAGACCATCTGTGCAGTCTTTCATTCATACACGGTGCACATAAATCTTTCTCTCCAGACTTTGTTTTAAGAGACCATCATGCTAATAAGGATTTGACTTTCGGTAACAGCGGTGACAACATCATGAACAAGCTGCTGTGACAGGTCCACTCACACCGAAGTACACAAGAACCTCACAAAGATGGCACTGATGGACTGAAACAGAGGTTCTCCGTCTTCCAGAGATAGAACAGTCTGTGGCAACACTCTCTTTCTGCTAGCAGGCTGAGCAGGGAGCAAGGTCCCTCATTTGTATCTGCCAGTCCTGATTAATGATATTTCATCCTTACCATGTTTGCTTGTTTTTTGTTTTTCTTTCTCCCCCCCAACTTGCTCTCCTTGTTTCTCTGCTAGGCTCATTTCAATACAGATACACTGTGCTGGAAAAAAAACAGTTCTTATTGAGACTTATAGCACAGGTGAGCGACTCACTACATGTGCACATCAGATTGGACGAGGCTAAGCGAACTAATAAAGGTAAAGTAATTGCACGTCTCAGTCATGCTTCTATAAGGAAAACATGATGACATGACAAATCAGTGCAGTGACTTTTCATGTCAAGTCAATTAGAACCACTAATTAATAAAAAATAATAATAATAAAAAACAGGTAATTTGTGGCATTTTTACAACAGTAAGTCTATGTACTGCAGACTAGGGGTATAGCAATATACAGGTATTGATGACAACCATAATAGGGTATTTAAAAAAAAAAATTATCAGCGTGATTGTACGTCATTTTATTAATTGACTGAGATTTGATGGTCTTGTGGTGTTTTTAATTATAATTAATAAGTGCAAGGGTGCCGGTGTTCAAATCCAGATCAGTGATCGCACTGCATTTTGTGGAAAACGGCCATTGTGTTTTGAAGCTGTAGTTGTTATTGGTTCGATATTAGAGATTTTATTGAATCTGTTTTCATTGATATAGTTTATTTAAACGAATCCTTTTTGACATTTGGTTCGTCTTTTCTGCTCATCCAATGCTCAAGTAAAACTATCTTTCAAAGTACTGATCATTTAATAAAATAGGTATATAGCAAATGGCGTAGGTTTGATTTTGAAATTGGTGGGAAGGGGACATCAATTTTAGGGCTGGTTATCTGATTCACATGTTCAATTTCGATTCCAAAGCTTTCTCAGATTGATTCAATTTCAGATTCTGATTTCGATTTTCGATTTCAATTCCTGATTTGATTCTTAATTATATTCTTCGACTATAATGAATATACTGTAGATGTAATACAATCCTATATTTATATAAAAAAAGAACATAAGTTTACTAGTGGTTATTAATACAAATAAATTAAGAGCCACACCCTGTAAAACTCTTTATTTTAGGTACACTAGCCTATACACTAAATGCATACAGTAATGAATGGACAGGATTTTGATGCAAGATGCACATGGAAGCTTGATTTCAATCTTTGAATTAAATTGAAAAAGTAGCACAAATAAATACAATAGAATAAAGACACAAAATAAAGAAACATTTTAGGGTAGTTTAAAATGTATAAAGTAATCCAATGTAAAATAACACTGGATAGTCTTTTTAGTCCAGTACTGAATTAAATACATAGCTATTAATTCTGATTGCTTACAATTAATGCTATATTATGTTGTTATGACAACAGAATAGAGGGAATGTGCGTGACGTCACCATCCGGTCACATGCCTGCAGTTACTCATAGTGAGTGGCAAAAAGACTGAGCGGCTGTATATGTTTTCAGGCGTGAATGCCGCAAAAAAACAAACACAACACATATAAAGTGGGAAGAGCTTTGCGATTGACTGTACAACTAGATTTGACAAAAAATCGGAGGTATATTTTTACAGACTGCTATAGAAAGAGGAGCAAATGGATCGCTGCAATTCACAGAAACAACTGGAAATAACTGGATTTGCAGTTATCATTTGTGTCAATATGCTGAATTTAGCTGTAAAACCATACCCATATATTTTGTATTGTTATATATATATATATAACAACTCATCAATTAAATATTTATCATTGCATATTCTGCATTATTGGATGTTTCTTAATAAACACTGACCAAAAAAAACTATAACAGTTTTAGGGCTGGACGATATGATGATATATAGGCTATATATAACACTGATATAAGTGATCACCCGAATTTAGACCTACATTGTATTTATATAAAGCGTTCACAGGCAAATTTGCTTTATGTTTACCGTCTATATTGCTTTTATTTCCCCAGTGTCGAAATCAGGCAAACATAAATGTCAGGCGACACGATTCCTGTCTGCATGTCAATATCCATGGATCACTGGATCTTTAGTAAGTTGTAAGGAACACTATATTGAGTCCAACATTTAGTTTAAATTGATAAAATTGTTCGTTTTAGTCGCATTTTTCAGTTTCCCTATTAAATCCAGTCACACAGCAGATGTTTTGCCACTCAGTCAGGCTGAGGGGGTTGTTCCGGCGGGAAAGTGACGACAATGCATTCCCTCTATTAATGACAGACACGTATGGCTGCATTCACTTTAAGAACTAGTGCGCAAATCCATTACTGTTTCATTATAACTTTCTGTCACACGCGTTTAATGCTAATTTAAGACATAACCGACTGTCTTTACGAGGTTACTCACCAAGACAATTTTGACATAATTTTGCTTTTAACTTTTAAAGCGATATAATCCAGGGATAAAACTTTTGTTTCTGGAGAGCTGTTTGTGAGGCGGATTTAGGCTTTACTGTATGTGCGCGCAGTGAAAGACATCTCTGAGAGTGCGCGAGACTGGGGATGGTTTAACATTGCTTGAATGTTTAAACTGGTAATCTAATGATAAACGTTAGTTACCGGTGCAATGCTGGCCCGATTGTGCAAGTGAATATTCCGTCACGTCCCGAGCTCCCAAACGCGAAGTGTGTACCTGCAGATTCGTGGCCGTTGAGAATCAATTTTGAATTGACCACATTTAAAAAAACGATTAATCGAAAAATCTATTTTTTGCCCAGCCCTAATCCATTTATAAATAAATTTTGAGTTTTGATCGAAATTATTGCTAGATATCAGTGTCACTGGATATTGATAGGGATTCCCTAATAAATTCTACGCCCCTGATAATCTGTGATTCTGAATGCCAGTATCCCAACCCGATCTCACGGGAATTCGTACGAATTTTACGAGGTGGCTAATTCATAACAATTCATACGACCTCACTTGTACAAATAAGTACGATTTTGCAAAATCGTACATATTTTACGAATTGGCCAATTCGTATGAATTCGTACGAATTACCTACCCCTAACCCCGCCCTAAACCTAACAGTCACGTGGGTTTAGACAAATCGTACGAATTTGTACAAGTGAGGTCGTACGAATTAGTACGAATTAGCCATTTTTTAATCACTCGTACGAATTCGGATACGAAATTGGTTCTCGAGATAGGGTAGCAGTATCCACACCGGAGTGGTGATTGACAGCCTCACAGTCTCCTCAAACATTGTGTTCATCCACGTGACGCGCGTCGAGGGTGTTGAAGTACAACTCACATAAAGTTGATAATCCCGCGAATGACTGCAATTGCAGATTTCGAACAGAGATGGCGACAAAGAGGAAAAACGCCGGACTGCAGCTTTAATAACCAGCACTGAATTACAGAAAAAAAAACCTCTTCGTTAATTTGTGTTTTCTCCAAACAGTGAAATCATTTTATTATGCATTTCCTCCCGGGGTAAGTGGAATGGTGCATTTCAAATTTGCTTGGTCTTGTCCACAACTGTCAATTGTTGAATTATTTTTCACATTATCAGCTCATAGCAGCTCCATGGCATGAAAACGAATGAGAAAAGGGGAAAGCTGTGCTCATCGGCAGACAGAAAAGCTACAGAGAATACAAAGGAACATGGTCTATTCCCTCAAACGGCTGGCATAAACAACAGGCACACAATGTGTTAATCTACGGTTCTTTGCATTGATGGCAAGGCTTATATTCGAAGCCACGTCACAAAACAGTGCTACCTTTTCTCACACGGGTTTGGCTCACAATGTCACACGCTCTTTTCCATGGCACAATATGACAACTAAACTGGGGGATTCATTTAATCGAGTTTCAAATTGGAAGGTGAAGATTAAACTAGCGCCTCTCTGTTTATATTTGAACAGCGGGCCTTTCCCGAAAATGAACCTATGAGTGGATTAAGCACGTATTTGATTAAAACTGTATTTTATTATTTTTCTCCAAGGCCATTTCCTTACATGATGCCTCCTGAGCCCCCTGATGGATTGTGGATAGAGTGAGCATCATGTCATTCAGATGAAGACTCAGGACTGATTACAAAAACAAATTAATCTTTATTCAGATGGGAGTGCAGCAAATCTCTCGAAACACAAATAAGTATTTACAGTTCCATAATCGCATGTAACAACAAGAAGACTTGCATAAAATCATCCCTGAACAAGTGCGCTTGGGCTTTTAAATATGTCTCTAGCAGCAAGTTTTGCAAAAAACTGAATCTGAATGTGATAGTTAATATTCAATCTTACGGCAATCTGTCTATTTTTTAGGTGAAAATTGAACAATGGAGGAGAATTTTAAAGATTCGAACTCTCAACGGCGCCATAAAATAGATTTACAGAAGTCACAGAAGTGATTTTAAGAGGCACAGAGTGCTGAATATCAGAAGCCTGGGAAGGGAATATTGTTCCGAGATATAGTGGAAGTAGGCCCTGAGAGGTTGGGTTAAATTTAATGTGGTTTTGTAAGTCAACTGTGCAATAGAAATGTGTGCTTCTATATCACACGGTGCAGCCTCAGTCCAACTGAATCGAGTACAACATCAAAACTCATCACCAAACCCAAGTGTCAAGAATCTTAAGTTACTCTTCCTTTCAACAAGCAAGGCCAAACGGTGTTCTCTAAATTGCTAACAGTTATCTATTGGAGTGTACCATGTGAACACCTGACTGCCAAAGCTTTAAATTAAAAACAAAAAGTAGGGAATAAAAACTCACTGGGTTGAGAATAAATGTTGTTTTAGGATGAATGTAGTTGTTTTGTATTCTCAACAGAAAAAATTCAGAAACTATTATTTTGTGGCTCCTGTAGAGCTGCAGTGTTTGCCAAACCATAGCTGATGACATTTTCAAAGTCCTTGAAGCCTGATATGGCCATCAGAATCGCTGATCAGCATGCCTGTAAAATGTAACAAATAAACAAACAAAAAAAATGTGTTAATGTTCAAGTATAAACCAATAAAATCAAATATAATTTGTTGGGTAAAATGGAGGAAGATGCCATCTTTAAGAAAAATGTGCATTTACTGCTAAATAAATATAATGTAATAAAATCAAAAATTTGTGATTTATTCATTTAACCTTTTGCTGACAAAAATAAAAATGTTTTCCAATGTTATCACTGACCAACATAATTGTATTTTGAACAAATTTTGATTTTGATAGCTGCAACACACCCAAAAAAGAGACCAGAGACCAAATAAAAGTGAAAATATTATCCAAATGAGATTATCCATTTTTAAACAGTCCACAATGAGCCTGGTGAATTGGTAATAGTTGAGGGTATCATGTTTGGTTGTAAAAGTGCTTCTCAGTCTTTTTAAGCAAAGATGAGTCATGGCTCATCCCTTGTGCCAAATATCTTGAGAGATTTGTCAAACAATAAAAAAAATTACATTTTTCAATGCAAGATTGCAAAGCATTTATGCTTCATCATCTTCCATACATAATATTGTCACAAGATTCAGGGAATCCAGAGAAATATCAGTATATGTTGGGTAAGATCTAGACTTAAAAAGCGAGGTGATCCAGCCTTGGCAACTGCGGGCCCTCAAACTTTGGAACAGTCTACCTCTCCACATTAGATTAGCCTTGTCTGTTTCCTCCTTCAAATCTTCTTTAAAGACACATTTGATTTTCTTTGGCCTTTAATACTGATTAATTTAAGTAATTATAGTATTCTATTGTTGTATTTTCCTCTATTTTTAGTTTTTATTATTATTTAGTTTTTTCCATCCTGTATGGCACTTTGGCCAGCCTTGGTTGTTTTTAAATTGTCCCTTTTAAAATAAATATTGCATTATATTGTATTGTAAGGCAGGAGACCTCTGTTGAATGTGCGTGACCTTTGAGCCCTCATTGCACAAAATACCATGATGATACTCTGTCAAATACAGCCACATGTGCTCAGGAGTCATTTGGAAAACCATTTTCACTAAACACAGTCTGACGTTGTATCAAGAAATGCCACTTAAATCTCTGTTACACAAGGACAAGGAAATGTTTTTTGGGAGAAAATGGAATCGAGTTTTCAGTCCCAAAGACGAAAGGGACCATCCAGACTTTCACCAGCGACAGGTGCAAAAGCAAGCATCTGTCCTGGAATTGAGGTGCATCATTGCAAACGGTATGGGTAACTTGCCTATTGTGAAGGTACCATTGACATGGAGGCAAATATTTGGATTGTACAGAGACATTAACTGCCAACAAGATGACATCTTTCCAAGGAAGCAAGACAATGCCAGGCCTCATTCTGCACGTGCTACAACTGAGTGGTTTCTACTCTGCACCATAGAAGGGATGTGCCTGCCTGTTTACTGCAGTTCATATGTCTCTAATGGAAAATGTATGACCCATCATGAAAAGGAGAATCAGGCAATGATGACCACAGACTGTTGAGCGGCTGTCTCGTCATCAGACAAGATTGGGCAAATATTCCAAGCAAAGCTCCAACAATTACAATCCTCAACTCCCAAATGATCCAAAAGTGTAATTAAAAGGAAAGGTGATGCGACACAGTGGTAAACATGCCTCTGTCCCAACTTTTTTGGTGGTGTGTTGCAACCATCAAAATCAAAATGTGTTCATATTTACAAAATACAATTATGTTGGTCAGTGGAAACATATGACAACTTTTCTTTGTACTTTTGTCAGTTAAAAAAAGGTTAAAAAGCATGAACAAATAACAGATTCTGGATTTTATTGCCTTTTAAAAATTTGCCCAACGTTTCTGATTTGGGGTTGAAACAAATGAGATCACGTAACCTCAAAAATGGTTAAAAGGTTCAGATAAAAAGTAAAAATGTAAATGTGGTTAGTAATATATAATGTATTTAATATAACCATTTTGACATCTATGGTCAAGTGATCAATTAAAGGTGGTGTGGAATCTTATTCCCGAGGTTATCTTACCCCCATCTTACCCTACAACTTGTTTTTCAATCCAATTACTGCAAGACATTCAAATGACATCCTGTAAATACACAAAACATGATTAGTTTGTACATTTAAAATCAGTTTAACTTTCATAGTAGATATAAAAAAGAAAAGACATGAGGGCAAAGTGTTCTGTGATATTAAGCCAGAACTCAGAACACACTATTGAGTTTCTGTCAGTATCTGATATAAACTTAAACTGAATAGCAGGAGAGCAAGTAATATACAATGCTTCAGCTCTCTTACTCAAATTGGACATGACATCGTTTCTTTGATCTATATCCTGAGGCGCTTCATCACTAACATGGCCTGCAATAACATTCCTTTTGAAATCCACTAATGCTATTGATGCAATATGATAATCCACAAATGTGATGAAAAACGAGTTGCATGGACATTTTCTGGTTTAGCAGGTGTAGTCAAGTGTCGTCTTGCTTTGTGGGCCAACATAGAAGTGGTATATATATATATATACCTGCCCTCATGTGAAAGTGGCTGATGTTCACTCTAACCTTGCAAGTAAGTGCTGTCTGATTGTCTTGAGCAAGTCAAACGCCTGACTTATTTTACTTCCTGGTGGTGTTCGTTCCCTGGACAGGTGGTGGATGTGAATGTGTGATTCTCATTTACAGCTGACTGAGTCTTTTATCTGACCTGAGGGGAAAGTCATGTGACAGGAAGAGAATCTTTTACTCTAACTTAAGTTTTATGCCAAAGCTAAATTTCATATTTCCATATAATTTAGAAAAGGAATGAGCTTTTCCAGCTGGAAAGGACCAAAAATGTCTTAAAGAGCATATTGCAGGTTAAAAACAAAATCTAAATATATAGATAACCTTGTATGAAAATACCATATGAAAAGTTAATGCAGGATTTAAAATGTTTTAAAACAACATAAGGACACTAATTTAGTAAGAGAGTGTTTGGACTGCTCAGTAAAAACAGCTTTTTTTCCCAACATTGCGTCATTTTACGTCATGTTAGGGAGCCTCAGTCTCGGCTCAGTGCAGAGTGGGCTGGTATTCAGTGAGAGCGGTCATCAGTCAGTGTCCTTTCGGTAGTTTTTGTATTTTAATTTATCATCGTCATGGTAAATTATTGTGTTTGTTGAGGTTGCAAAAACTCTGGCCTGTCAGGACTTCAAGATCGAGTCCACAAGTTTCCATTACAAGAAAAGGGATGGTGCTATAGCCAGCGCAGTCTCATCCCAAGACGTCATACAACTGACGCTTTTGACCATACGTCAACATCCGCCGTTTTAGGGTACCCTTTAACGTCGGTTAGATCACGTTATCTAATCCTAACCCTACCCCAGACCTAAACCTACCCCATCACCTAACTGACGTTAAAGGTAAAGCGTCAGTTGGATGACGCCCCAGGATCGTCATCTAACTGACGTTAAAGGGAACCCTAAAATGGCGGATGTTGACGTATGGTCAAAAGCGTTAGTTGTATGACGTCTTGGGATGAGACTGTGTTACTATAGCCTATCTTTCGTTCCTGGTGCGGCTAGTCCATGTGAGAGAGATGGAATTTCTCTTTCGCATCGGCTTCAGAAAACGTGGTCGTGTGTAGCGTTCACTTCAGATCAAATGATTATCATCCCGGCAATATGATGGAGTTCAACATGGGATGCCGAAGCAAGAATATTGATCAATCATATACTATACCAATGGCATCAAATAGTGTGATTTAGGTAGTCATGCCCTAAATAGAGGCAACTTGTAATTGAAAAACAAAATTGGTTGTTTAAATACTCTTGGTCAAAATACTCTTAGTTTAAATAAATCTTGGTCCCACTTTATATTAAGTGGCATTAAGTACTATGTACTTACATTGAAAAATAAGTATAATGTACTTATTGTGCTCATGTTGTATTGTAAAACTTTTGCTGCTATTGAGGGTAAGGTTAGGGACAGGTGTGGTGGTATGGGTAGGTTTAAGGGTAAGGGATGGGTCAGCTGTGTAATTACAGATGTAATTACATAAATTAGTTACAGCTGTAATTACATGCTGGTATTTTAAAAATATAAGTACAATGTAATAACATGTATGTACACAATAACTCCATTGTATCAAATTATTTGTTTCAGTGTAAATACATAGTACTTAAAGCCACTTAATATAAAGTGGGACCCAAATCTTTACTTTTCTGTTTGTGTTATAACCCAGGTGAAAAAAATGTATTAAAAATGTACCAAATATGCTTTTACAGTACAATAGAAATATACTCAAATATATTTTTTATACATTTATTAGTATAAATCTACCCAAAACATACTAATGTCTGCTGGCCTGTTATCTGGGTCATAATAATCTGTACAATATTGTGAGCATAGTGTATATCGTTTAGCGAGCGTGTATATCTAAGCACGTCTCTCACCAAAAGACACCTGTCCTGTTCTCCACTGGTTCTCCTCACACCACAACCAATTTGTCACCGACCGTTCTGTCTAACATTATCCTGGCTTGTCCCTGCTCTCTTGGCAGCATAGCAGACTCATCATACGAGTATTTTCCTCAGCGTCCGAAATGTCAGTGCAATCCATTGTTTTTCTGTTGTTTGAATCGACCGCTTTCCTGCCCATTGCGTCACCCCCGCCACGCCCATTTTCAAGATGCGTGGAAGTAAAATTTTCTCACAAAAATGACTCCAGAAGCTTCTCTGGCACATTTATTAGTATATATATATATATATAAAAAAAACTAGTTCCATTGGGAACCCATTGGGATCCTCTAACCTGCAATATGCCCTTTAATACTAAAAAGTAAAAGCAGACAATGAAGGCATAATATCAAATAGTTATAGGCTCACAGACATTTGTATTTAAGTGTCAATGTCCACTGACTGTGTATTCAGTCTGTCTTGGCTTGATGCCGCAACCAAGTGACTTATCCAGATCTATCACACACTTCTAGCTGCTGAGAGCAAAGCTCTTCTCTGTTCTCTTGAAGCGAGCACATTTCACATTGCGAATGAGTCATTTGTGACATAAAGAGCAGGTAAGAGACGATGTGAGCAAACTGAATCAGTATCTGAGGAGCAGAGGAGGACATTACAGAGCATTGGGCTGACCATTTCTTCCTCTCAGCGCTTACTTCCTGTTTCAGGAGATGAAATTGAAACATCCATTCTGCTGGAGAGAGATCTTTAATTCCTACTTTTTTTGGCCATCCGTGGTTCAGCTGTTTATTGTCTAGAGTGGCATCACGCAAGCAGAGAATCAGATTGCAATCATGTAAAACTCATTAAGTGGATGTTTTTACCAAGACCGAGATTAATGCGGATAAAAACCGCCACAGGAAAACTGCTCCTTCAATTGCAGATGAGGAAGAACTAACATAAGGGAAAGAGCTTACAGGAGGGAGAGCTGGAATTTTCCTGCCTCTCTCTCACTGGGATGATTTCTCCATTACTCTCAACAGCAGACTGAGTCGAATGCAAACACAGCAGATGTGAGGGAAATTTGGTAGCAACAGGGAGGAGAATTAAAACAACATTAAGCATCCAGCAACTGGAAAATCACACTTCCCTTTTCCATGCCGGTGACTCCCATTCAAATGGAAGTGTAGCACACATCTAATTAGATTCTAATGAAGTCCTCCCCATGGAGAGAAGGCCATTGAGATATCAAGCATGCTCCTCTCCTGAGCCTTGCGCACCCTCTAAAGCTTTCAACAGAAAGAAAGATGGCAACGAGCAAGGAAGGCTGCCTGAAACTTTACGGACAGCGTTTGAACACCTGTGCTACTTCCACTGATTAAACAAATAAGGTAGCACATCTCTCTAGCCTGCAATCAAGAGGTTGCAATTAAAGTCTGACAAGGTTGAGCATAATCATGTGTGAAGAGGATTGCAGTGGACTGACAATCTAATTTACGTAGCAAAGCAGACCAATTCCAGCATTGCCATGTTTGATTGAGTGATGTGATATTAGAACTAAGGCTTTGTATCAAAAAGACTGACAGGTTGTCACATGTGAACACAGTGGTGGACATGGAGGGACAGTATAGTCTTCAAGGTCTTTATCTCAGCGAGAAGAGCATGAGTGATACTTCAGCTGTCCCTTCTTTCATACTCTGCTAGTTGTAGTTAACATAGCACTGTCAGTCAAAGCAGGTCAGTGTTGCAAAGCCCTGTCAGTGCAGTCACCATAAACAGTCCATTGTTTAATGAAGGTACAGTTAGGGCTGCTTTTATGACACAATTCGATTCTGATTTACAAGCTCTTGACTCCAATCTCATTTCAATTTGATTCTGAATATATTTTAATTATATGCACATTTTGTTACCATGTGAAAACTGTTCTATAACCAATGTGGTAACTTATACAAGTTAGTGTTTCAGATGGATTCAACTGTCTTTTGAGTTAACTTGTCTTTTGGACTAATAATTCAAGGAGCGGTTCACCAAAAAAAGAAAAAAAGAAAAAGAAATTCTGTCATTTAATCAAACATCTAAACCTGAAACGACTTTCATTCTTCTTCACGAATGTTTAAGGAGTTTTTTTTCCCCACATATGATGAAAGTCGGTGGGGTCCATGGTGGGATCCCTCTGCTGACAGACGATTTATGCATGTGAAAAACATCTCCCACTATTGTCTGAATTACATAGGCGTAATTCTATGGGGACACATTCCCCCAATATTCAAAGAAGGACAATTTGATCCCCCACCCCCATATTTGATCATACTGTATGATTATTTGGGCAATCTCGAATGTGATTGCAAATACGTCTTTGTTTCCAGCTCCCAAAATATAAAATCCCGGCAAGTCTATTTCCCAAATCCATTCGACTTGCCTTACACTACACATTAACAAAACCTATTTCTCCTGAAATCCATGTCATGTTTTCCCTATACCTTTAGTGGCTCGTGCACGTGTCAGTGAGTTAGGAAAAAACAGAAGAAGAGTTAGGAGCACGAAAGAGTTGTGATGCGCGTCGTGACTCTCCTGTTTAAACTCGTTCATCAAAATTAACGAATCTTTTCCGAGTCGAATCCGCTCATTTCATTCGTTGAATGAACCAAATGACACAGAATTTTTTTTTTTTGCAAATTTTCGCATCACCCGCAAAATTCAAAATTATATTGCCACCTGCTGGTGTGGCATGCTCTTGACAGCGCTTGATAGTGTGTTTTGTGTGTTCATGTGGAGGGATTGTATTTTTTTTAACTCAGGAAGAAAAACTCTGGTTGTAAAAATATGCATGTCCGTGTGGCCAAGACCTTAGTTTCCTATCATCCTCTCTGGCTATCACTTGTGCACACTCATCAATCACCACACCTGTCTGCCATCAGCCTCATCAGTTCCTCCATAAAAGCCAGCACCATACACACACATCTTGGTCTGGTCTCAGTCATTCTCACCCTGAACACATACTTGACAATTAACCTGTGCATCAAACCGTTCCTGTCGCCTTCATCTTCTGGGTATCATCGCCTTCAGTCCACCACCCACTTCTCATCTCTACCTGCTACATAAATAACTTCTTATTCACATGCCACTCTCACCATCACGTTCTGGAATCCAGAGACTCACCTGCTAACTTCCTGTGTGTTATGCAATAAACTCTATTCAGATTCTACCCTTGTCTGCATTCTTCTGTTCCATGACAAGTACATTGTAACAATTATTATTTTTTGGCTGAAACTATCCCTTTAAAATGACATAGCTGATCTGTTCAGTTTTTTCACTTTGTGCCAGAAGATAGCCAACTTCCCTAAAGAAGGGCTGAATTGGTCCCTGAATGGGCCTGTCCTTCCATGTGCACAAGTGTCTTCCTTCCTCAGGCTCTTAACCACTTCGGTGCTTATTAGCCTTCAGCCAGAGATGAGGAATATCTTGGGGGCTGAGTGGTGATGAAGACTCATCGAAGCATGCAGATCCTCTAATTACCACATTGTGATAGCTAGAATACCGTCGTAATCAGAATAATGCTGCATGGCTCGGGGATGTTGTTCTTATTACCACGCAGTGTGGCAGCTGTATCTGTGAACACTCAGCTAATCAACTCAACTGAGGATCTGCCAAGTCATCCACCCAAGCCATGACTCCTACAAAACACTCACTGTGTGATCTGTGCAGCTTCTGATAAAGTACCACAGAGAGGCGAGATGGAACCTGACAGTAGTGAGCGAGACGAGCCAGTCTTCTTAGTCACACAGGATTTGTGTTGGGACAGAAATCAGCATGGAATCTGTGAGAGAGTGGGCAAGATTTACTCGGCAGCAATGTGTTGGACGGCCATAAGTGAGATAAATATTGCCTGGACGATTCATTGTCTCACACCTCCATGCCAGGATTCCCTGTGGAGGACACTGCAGCCTTCCCGAGAGATGGAAAGAGGCGGGTGATGACATCATTAGCTGTGGCCCACAAGGAACAGGTGTATTCTTCTGATTGGTGTTCAGATGTTCTTTTTTTCCCCGCTTTATTTATTAAATTTTGGAATGAGGGGAGATGGGGAGGAGAAGCATTGCAGACTGCAAGCGCTACTCTGTCACTGTCAAGAAAATGCACACTTTGCTCATGTACTGAAACTCTATAAACTTGAAAAAGCTATCTGTTGGCTAACTTTTCTCTACAACAGCACAGTTTTTATTCTAAGACACAGAACAATATATATATATACACTCACCGGCCACTTTATTAGGTACACCTGTCCAACTGCTCATTAACACTTAATTTCTAAGCAGCCAATCACATGGCGGCAACTCAGTGCATTTAGGCATGTAGACATGGTCAAGACAATCTCCTGCAGTTCAAACCGAGCATCAGTATGGGAAGAAAGGTGATTTGAGTGACTTTGAACGTGGCATGATTGTTGGTGCCAGAAGGGCTGGTCTGAGTATTTCAGAAACTGCTAATCTACTGGGATTTTCACGCACAACCATCTCTAGGGTTTACAGAGAATGGTCCAAAAAGAAAAAACATCCAGTGAGCAGGCAGTTCTGTGGGCGGAAATGCCTTGTTGATGCCAGAGGTCAGAGGAGAATGGCCAGACTGGTTCGAGCTGATAGAAGGGCAACAGTGACTCAAATAACCACCCGTTACAACCAAGGTGGGCAGAAGAGCATCTCTGAACGCACAGTACGTCGAACTTTGAGGCAGATGGGCTACAGCAGCAGAAGACCACACCGGGTGCCACTCCTTTCAGCTAAGAACAGGAAACTGAGGCTACAATTTGCACAAGCTCATCGGAATTGGACAATAGAAGATTGGAAAAACGTTGCCTGGTCTGATGAGTCTCGATTTCTGCTGCGAACATTCGGATGGTAGGGTCAGAATTTGGCATCTACAACATGAAAGCATGGATCCATCCTGCCTTGTATCAACGGTTCAGGCTGGTGGTGGTGGTGTCATGGTGTGGGGAATATTTTCTTGGCACTCTTTGGGCCCCTTGGTACCAATTGAGCATCGTTGCAACGCCACAGCCTACCTGAGTATTGTTGCTGACCATGTCCATCCCTTTATGACCACAATGTACCCAACTTCTGATGGCTACTTTCAGCAGGATAATGCGCCATGTCATAAAGCTGGAATCATCTCAGACTGGTTTCTTGAACATGACAATGAGTTCGCTGTACTCAAATGGCCTCCACAGTCACCAGATCTCAATCCAATAGAGCATCTTTGGGATGTGGTGGAACGGGAGATTCGCATCATGGATGTGCAGCCGACAAATCTGCGGCAACTGTGTGATGCCATCATGTCAATATGGACCAAACTCCCTGAGGAATGCTTCCAGCACCTTGTTGAATCTATGCACGAAGAATGAGGCAGTTCTGAAGGCAAAAGGGGGTCCAACCCGTTACTAGCATGGGGTACCTAATAAAGTGGCCGGTGAGTGTATATATACACTCACCGGCCACTTTATTAGGTACCCATGCTAGTAACGGGTTGACCCCCTTTTGCCTTCAGAACTGCCTCAATTCTTCGTGGCATAGATTCAACAAGGTGCTGGAAGCATTCCTCAGGGAGTTTGGTCCATATTGACATGATGGCATCACACAGTTGCCGCAGATTTGTCGGCTGCACATCCATGATGCGATCTCCCGTTCCACCACATCCCAAAGATGCTCTATTGGATTGAGATCTGGTGACTGTGGAGGCCATTTGAGTACAGCGAACTCATTGTCATGTTCAAGAAACCAGTCTGAGATGATTCCAGCTTTATGACATGGCGCATTATCCTGCTGAAAGTAGCCATCAGAAGTTGGGTACATTGTGGTCATAAAGGGATGGACATGGTCAGCAACAATACTCAGGTAGGCTGTGGCGTTGCAACGATGCTCAATTGGTACCAAGGGGCCCAAAGAGTGCCAAGAAAATATTCCCCACACCATGACACCACCACCACCAGCCTGAACCGTTGATACAAGGCAGGATGGATCCATGCTTTCATGTTGTAGACGCCAAATTCTGACCCTACCATCCGAATGTCGCAGCAGAAATCTGAGACTCATCAGACCAGGCAACGTTTTCCAATCTTCTATTGTCCAATTTCGATGAGCTTGTGCAAATTGTAGCCTCAGTTTCCTGTTCTTAGCTGAAAGGAGTGGCACCCGGTGTGGTCTTCTGCTGCTGTAGCCCATCTGCCTCAAAGTTCGACGTACTGTGCGTTCAGAGATGCTCTTCTGCCCACCTTGGTTGTAACGGGTAGTTATTTGAGTCACTGTTGCCCTTCTATCAGCTCGAACCAGTCTGGCCATTCTCCTCTGACCTCTGGCATCAACAAGGCATTTCCGCCCACAGAACTGCCGCTCACTGGATGTTTTTTCTTTTTCGGACCATTCTCTGTAAACCCTAGAGAGTGGTTGTGCGTGAAAATCCCAGTAGATTAGCAGTTTCTGAAATACTCAGACCAGCCCTTCTGGCACCAACAATCATGCCACGTTCAAAGTCACTCAAATCACCTTTCTTCCCCATACTGATGCTCGTTTGAACTGCAGGAGACTGTCTTGACCATGTTTACGAGCAGTTGGACAGGTGTACCTAATAAAGTGGCCGGTGAGTGTATATATATATATATATATATATATATATATATATATATATATATATATATATATATATATATATTTAAAAGTGCTATGAAAGGGGTTTTCAAACTTTGATGTCAAAGACCCCAATATCAGTCATATCAAGTTCATTTGTATAGCATTTATATGCAGCTTTTAGTGTGGATTTGGTTATTTCTTATGGTTTAAAACTAGGTCAATAAACAATGAAATAATTATAATTAGTCTCGCAATTACTGAAACCATAAAATTACAAATTACCACAAAACTTATGGATATGTTAAGTTAACACCACTAAAATTTTGTTAAAAATTCAGGGCCCCCAGGCCCCTCAGTTTGAAACCCCCTGCACTATGAGACTGATGAACTGTCATCTTCTCTATCACTAAAAAGTAAAAAACTTCGACATAATCAGGTTCTACTTCAAATAAACAAAGTGACAGATCTCTGGATATGCATACGGCACAGGAGCCTAACAAGCAATCAAAAGAAGCATGCCATCGTAAAACAGAAAACCTACTCTTTCATGCTGGTGGGTAAGGAAAAAGTCATAGCACTACTGAGATGTGCTCTGATTATGTCTTAATTGAGACAGATCATGAATCTTATAACTGCTTCATTCATTTGCTCTTCTTTTGCCCTGATAAGAATGCACAAATAAGGGTGGAGCCGGGTATCATGCAGCACTGCATTCTCTGATCAATGGAGACCTGCTGCGCCATGGGAGAGATGTTATGGCCACGGCTAAATTTTATATTAACAAAACCACTTCCATTAAAACCAGCAACTTGCTGTCATGGCAACCACTGAAAGTATCAATGGGAGTTGTGAAATGTGCAGCAGAAATTTCTTTCCCGCCTGTGGCCCCCAGACGTGATATTGATGCCGCTGTCAGGGGCGGCTGGCTTCCAGCTCCACAGCTACCTGTTCGAGCCTACAAACAAGATGCAGGTTAATTCTGGCAGCATACAACAAGATCTACACATCTTCGTCCCCATGCATACACACATAATCCCTCAAGCTGCTTAAGCATGAGGGAAAGCCAATGTATGTACCTATGCAATGAATCATATGATACAATACATATGATTTTAAGCTAATTTGTTTGTTGTTTTGCTCTATAACACAGGCAAACTGGCCTTAAACAAAAAATATCCGTAGCCATTTGAAATTAGTGGCAAGTTGGCAACAACTTTATTTTGAACGCAATCAAAGACACATGTGAAGGCAATACACACATGTGGCATGAGCAATTGTTTTTTGATTGGAATATTGAAAGCAAAAACAGAATGGTCTGACTTTATATTTGTGAAACTATGCTACATAAGACACCTGCACAAAACAAAAACAGCAGGCATACTGAAAGAAAATGAAAATTCCCTTTCTGATAGTAGGTAGCGCTTACGGAACCGCAGGGTAACTTTGGGTACACAAAGGTAAGAAGAGAATAAAATGTCATTGAAACGTTTCTGAAGACCGTCAATTCCTTTCAGCGATACAATCATATAAACACCCAATTTAATATTTATATTCATCCTATATTTCGAGCAATACAAACAGTGATTGTTTTGTCTGCTGTATTTGCTCTTTAGGCCAAGTGGACTTTGTTTAACATCCTGTTTACAGACTTCATAATATTTCCACACAATTAACATTTTGGGAAAGGATTGCAATGCAGTTTGTGTGGAAATCCGGAATAGAGATTGTCAAAAAATAAACTAAAACTGATTTATGGCTGGTCAACCAGTGCATCTCTAATGAGGTTTTGGGTTATTGAGTGTGTACAATTACAAGCCACGACCTGTAAAGATAGGCAGAAGAAACCCTATTTTATCTGTACCAGGACTCAACTAAAAGGATGGCCTGCTGACCCAGGGCAAGTGTGATAATGTTCAAACCAGTTGATGGAAGTGTAGCTCGCTCTTTAAGGCCAACTCAACTTTGTTTAATTATAATTAGATATATGTATTTTTATGCCTTGCAAACATAAACAATTGGTTAATGTTGACCTGAAAGCAGACAATATTATTCCTGTTGAGAATGGTTGCACAAAATACTTTCAATACACAGCATGTAACAGCTATATTTCCATCTGAATTTCCTGAGTTTGTCCCTCTACAGCACAGGTGGTCCGTAGACACCAGGGAAGAAAGAGAGCAGTGCTAGCAGGGACAGGTCTGATTCCTAACCATCCGACAGGAGTGCACTGAAAACTAAGCTGTTGTTCCAGCAGTCCCATACGCGAGTAGTGTATGCCAAACAAGACTTATACTATAGGCAGTTTATTTATTTTACACACACGCACACACTTAGTGGACACAATTACACACACACCCAAAACCAATCACCTCTCGTGCATCCGACATTAGGACATAAAACACTAAAATATCTAAAAGAGAATGCCAAAGTTCGATTCATGCCATGCTTAGAATCCTGACACGTTTTCAGCACAAAGCCATGAAGGCGAAACTAGGCTATAAAGCCACAGCTTGAGGCTGTAAATTAGAATGTGCTTACCGGGAGGAGAGATTGATGACTACGTAGTGTGCATCTTGTGACTCGCTCACTGTAGTTAATAGGGCATCGCTGTGACTTTCCAAATCTGCACTCATCCTGGGCGCATCAGCTTTTTAAACAGAATTAAAAGAGATGTCCATGTGACATCCTTAAAAAGCTTGTTGACCAATTGGTTGAGTAGGCAATTTCCTGGGCGAGCTTTACAGGTGGTAAATGGATTACGTAACTGGATTGAAAGTCACGACGACGGGGCTTTGTGGAGCATGCCGAGGAAAACGAGAGGAGCCGTGTTGTTTGTTCCAAGGCTATGGATTTCTAATAAATGTTTACCGCTCGCTTTGGCCCCAATGCTCTCAACAACAATCCGTTTTAGTCACGGGAGAGAAAGTCAATTATTTAAATCCAGCTCTTATCCTGAAAACTCATCCTGGCTTCAAACCCGTCCCAAGCCACTGGCTCCATTTGGCATCGCTGCTCATTTACAGCCGTCTTCTTAATAACTCCTTGACTTAACCAACTTCCCGACGCAGGGGCTCTCATATTCAATCATCGTCTGCACCAGGAGAGACCAATCCTCTGTTTATATTACTCCACAATTTATCCCACTTTAAAAGACTGCTCAGAGAGTGAGAAAGGAAAGAGAGAAGGCACTGGAGGGCCTTTACCATAAGCCTGATTCATCGTGAAAATTTCCTAGTTGTTCAATCAGGCAGTGTAATGAGAGAGGGTCTCAGTCTATTCAGACATCTATTGACTCTTCGGCTCTATTCAAACACTTTTGCTGCTTTAGTTCTCTCAGCACTTCATAAGCTTTTACAGAAAAGCCTCTTAATGGAATGTGACTCTGAGAGACCAGCGTTTTCAGACAAGTGAAGACACATTCAGGAAAACAAAATGAACAAGGCTGCCGAACGTGCAACCTGCTCTGCTACAAATAAATCCTTTGAATAGCTGCCAGTATTGTTCGCATTGTCAAGCTTGGAGCACAAACCACATAGGACAGAAAAGCAAGCAAAACACAGACTCATTGGGTAATCAATCCATCTCTGTGTCCCTGGAGAGACTTGAGCAGACAACACCTCCTGTTTAGGCCAGCCCGGGTTTCAGGCATGGTGCTGGTTCTTGTGCTGGAGGAGGTCTCTCAGAACTAGCCTGAAAGGTTGAATAATGATATAACTGACAATAGCTGAACAGTTCTCATTGCTTAACCGTTCCATTCCGTGCCAATCCAGCCCAGTCCGGTCAATTTTATTTTGTAGATTATATAAAATGTTAATTGTTGTTCTTCAATATCTCCAATAATCGGCACTAATGAAACTATTTGGAACACGATACAAATGTGTCAGTCGTTTCCTTGGCAATCCATGAGTTTACAGACGAAGTAAGATGTGGCAACTGCATTATTTAGGATGATCAGATTTTCTTTTAATTGTATTATTAGCTTGTGTTAGCTCGCTCAAATAGCACGTTTGGCCAGCTACAGAGAAACTGGCGCTCAGGCAAAAGACAAGTGACCAATCCTGAGTGGCGACATTGCACACATTCTACCAGGCCGAGAACGGTTTGTAACCGTGCATGCCATGGCGAACCAAACTCAAGTGTAAAATAACTGGAATCGTTCATTACCGTTCTCAGAACCGTTTGGGGCAATGGTGGAAAAGCGACTTATGTTACTTCAAAACCTGCACAAAAATGTGCTTGAAAGCATATGTTAACATCCAAAGTAATTCAGTGTCTTTATGTGAATAAGGGGAAAAACTAAATGGATGGAAACACTGTGCAACACATTCTCTACATAAAATCTGAATGTTGGGTTAGTTTAGAAAACAATGTTTTCCGCATTGGGTGTTTTCTAAATACAGTAGCTTTGCACCAATCAGAATTAAATTGAGAACTAAATAAATTAATTCCTGAATTTTAACTGAAGTAGCAAAAAAGGATGCCGAATTGAAATTTGAATGTAATCATTAAAATTAATTCAAAATCTAAAAGGAATTTTCAATATGGGTGGGTATTAAGGAATGTAGCAAGATAGGTAGGTAGGTACAGTAGGAACAGCAGGTAGGTAGTTAGGTGGATGGATGGATGGATGTTTGAAATGTCCCCTAGAAATGACATATTTCAATGCATTACCTGTATTGAATTTCTTTTAAATGCAGTTCAGCAAATTCATATTCCTATCATTTGAATTTTGCTGAATTTTGGTGTGGTCAATTCAATTCAAATTCATTATTAGAAAATGGAGACTACTGATTGCTGATTACTTTGGGAGAGATCTAGTTTTGAATCCATTTTGCCAAACTGCATTCACGTAGAGGGGTCCAGTTCACTGGCTTCGGCATCAATACCAGCATGCCCTTACAGTGGAAAAGCAGTGAAATTGCACTCTATAAAACAAAAAGCAGAACTCATGCTATTACAGTAGATTACCATAATATCAAAAGTCAATTTTTGCTCATGTCTTACAGAAGGAGACACGATTACAAATCAAGTGTAACATTTTTGGGTTATACAGCAGGACTTTAAAGCTCAGCGGAGAGAGTGGGCATGGAGTATCTGGGCACAATCAGGTACAGATGAGAAATCCAGAGGAGAAATGAGGTTCCATATGAGGAAACCCTGCTGGGGATGAAATGACCCTAGTATTGAGGAGGTAAGGATGGCAGCTTTCTATGCGCATTTCCTCTCTCTGCTGATTAGCAGGACTGATGCTCTCCTGCCTGAGCCGGGCCTGCGGACTGATGGGGAAATCACTAGGGTTCTTCATCTTCTCCATTAACACTTCATCTCGCTCACCTGAGGGGAGCTGAAATATGAAATCAAAATATAAAGAGCAGAGACGAGAGACAATCTCTGAGCAGACAAAACATGCACCGTCAAACTCCTTCACTCGCCCATGTAACAGTTTATCCCCCACACACACATTCTGTGGTTGGAACTCTCAGCTACACACTCTCCAACAGTGCTCCGGTTACATATTCAGATCAAACGCTTCACAGTACTCTCCAGCTGAAGAAAATGCACTGATCCCCCAATCTTCTTGTGCTCTTGTGTTCTTGTTGGATGTTCCTCTGTGCTTTGTGACCGAAAAAGAGAGTGCTTTCTTTGTGTCTTAAAATATGCCTCTGCTGCTTCTGTACCAAGTTGCGATGTTCTTTTGTCAGATGCAACTGAATAAAAGACCTTTATCTTTTTGGAAGAGGTGGGGGGCCCACTCGAGACACTGTCACACACGACTTTGTCAAAATCAGTGGAAATGCTGCATGCTGTTGGGAATTTGTGTTCTTAATTCAAATGTCTCTTTGCTGTCTAGACTGTACAGTCGTAGCATTTCTTCACCCTCTACAGAGATATATGCCATGCTTTATCATCCAGGGTTGACACAAACATGCATGGCACAGAAATAAATATCAGGATCACAGATCTTAACATCCTTGATTTGTATTTACAAGTGCACAGCCATGTGAGTGGTGTTATTAAGAGTGACCACGGTCAATCTGACTGCAGTAGATGTGAAAGATTTTAATAAAAATGCTCACTTACCTGTATTTACTTCCTGTTTTCGGTCAAAAGTCCACAGTAGTCGATTGTCGAGTTTGCACATGCGATCATTGGTAACTAAATGATATTCAACATCTGATTCGAATGAACTATACATTGAGCTGATATTCTCAGAACACCACACAGCACCATCATCGGCTGACAGCTGACAGTCTGAGTCTCCAGTGTTGCTCAGTTACCAATGATTGCGCATGCAAACTCGACAATCGACTACTGTGGACTTTGACCGAAAACAGAAAGTAGGCATACACTCTAAATAACGCTGGGTTATTTCAACCCAAATTTGGGTCAAATATGGACAAACCCAAATGTTGGGTTAAAAATATAATTGAAAAATGCACATTTGAAAGTGAAAGTTGAAGTTGGATTGAAAATTTAAATTACATTTTTAACCCAACATTTGAGTTTGTCCATATTTTACCCAATTTTGAGTTAAAACCAAGCGGCAACGTTCTAATCTGAAAAATGAAGCCTACCCGGAAGTGTGAAAAACTGCAATACATCTCAAATCCGCTAGAGGCCGGTCCCAAAGGGGAGCAAATATCGATAGATCTCATGTTATAATGTTTGTTTTCACAGCATAAATTCATATGTTTACAGTTTGGTCCCATGGACTTTCTATTGTAATCTTCAATATGTTCCGTGTGCCTGACAACTGTGAGGGGGGAGAATATTTTCTCTAACTCGTTAGTTTAGATCATATTAAGATATAAAATGTATGACAAATAAGGGTGGTTAACTTTGATTGACAGCTGTTAAAGGGGTGATGAACTGAGAAAATCAAATTTTCCTTGAGCTTTTGACATCTAAGAGGTCATCATATTATAAGAATATCCTGTAAGTTTCAGAACTGAAAGCGACCTTTATAGTCCAATAAAAGCTTTTATTGACACCAGCCTCAACAAACGTCTCGTTTTTGAAAGTGTGGAAGTATCGATGACACTAAAACCCCACCCGCTCATCAACGCCTACTTCAACACGGCCGGTTTAGCCCTGCCCACCGTTTCGCGCATTCACGCATAGGTAAACAAAAGCATACCTCGTGATGACAAACCGGAGCGAGCTACCAGCAATAAACATTCCGTTGACAAAATGTTGTGCCGTGCCTGGCTGTGGAAGAAGACAGTCGCTGCATAAGCTTCCTTGGATTCCAATATTAGGAATGCCTGGTCAAAATTTGTTTTTAATGATGTTCCAGCAGATGAGTGTAAAACATTATCCGTATGTTCGCTTCATTTCACCGAGGATTGTTTTGTGAACAAACACAGTTCGAGGCTGGATTTGCAGACTGATTAAGAGAAAGAACGGTGATGTGCCGTCTATATTGGATCTGACAGGAATTGTGCGACACACGGACTCTGGGTCGAACATGTATGGGCGAATCCGGTTGCCATTTGACAACATTGGACGCTTTCCCCACGTGCACCGACGGCTGAGTTAAACTCATTATAATATAAGAGGGAGAAATGAAGACGACACAGATATGCATTTTGTGTATGACCTAGAAGTATTTATTCAGCGATCGGCGGTTAAAGTTAATCTGTACGGAACATCGCTGTTATGTACGGAACATGATTAGTCTCACGCTACCTTCTATATTGGATCCAACAGGAGTGGTGCAACACACTTATGTGAGTAATATTTTTATTTTAGAAATAATAATCTACTCGGCTAGCATTGCATTGTTACAGATTCGTTTGATATTCTAATAATTATGTGTATGTGTCTACAAAGTATCTGTTGTATTTGAGGTGCTGTTGATTGTCCTGCGATTGGGATCGGACTTGGGTCAAACATGTATGGCGAAATCATTCTGGTTGCCATTTTACAACAGTGGTTTTCAAAACAAATCCCCCACTGGTGTATCTAACTTGAAACCGACGACAGAGTCGAAGCTCACTGATAATATGCAAAACTGTCTATCCACTCACAGCAGTAGGCGTTTACTTTCTAGTCTTCAAATGCTGATACGAAAATAGCCCATAACTTAGCTCATTTTTATGTTTTTGAATGTAAAAACCAAGCGAACGTGCATAAGTTCACCTCAGACAACAAAACAAAAACATTTAAAAAGCCAGTTTATGACCCCTTTAACGGGCTATGCGGAGTGGAATTTGAAGTCTTCGGCCATGATCTGACACAACACATCATACCACCTCTGTATCCTTTCTGAACATTTGTATTTTGTATTTCCCAAGATTTTCCAATATGGCGCCGCACATTCCCCCATAAACAGCCTCAAAACTGTTCTTCAGAAAGTCTATGGTCGACGTCACAGACGCTTTGTCCATATTTTTTACAGTCTATGGTTAAAACAACCCAGCATTGTTTAGAGTGTAAACACGGGTATGTGAGCTGGCTAAATTAATATCATTTTTATTAATATCTTTCACATCTACTGCAGTCAGATTAACCGTGGTCACTCTTAATACCACCACTCAAATGGCTGTGAACTTGTAATGACAAATCAAGGATGTTAAGAGGCTAAAGCAGGTTTAGAACATGCCCCATTGAAGTCAACAAGGTGAGAATTTTAAAATATCAACATGGTGTAGGCAATATTCAATTTTTGTCATTTTTGTCTGTACGGACAGCACTCCAAATGCACAAAAATGAGCTCAATGTTAAAAGAGTTCTCCTTTAACACAGTGAGAACAACAAAAATGAAGCCCAAGTTGCAGAATGTCCTTTGCAAGTCTTATTATGGACAACCCACTGAGGCCACTGAGAGCAGCATCATAGCCATAAGAAGCCCCCTGTGGGATGTGCACAATGGCAAATCATGGTAAACATCATTTGCGGGATGTTTTGCCCCTCAGGACGGCTACACTCATAATTCATGCTATTGTCTGTACACACTCATTTGTTTGATGTTTATCTGATATCTCTTACTCAACCCCTCTCAAAAAGTCAAGACATGCTTAGGAGGAAATTCAAATGTGGAGCACTGCAGCAAATGTCAGGAACAATGTAAGCCTTTGAGATCAGCAATGTGAGTGGGGGTTTGTCAGGGAGGAAAGCCAGTGATCAGTGGCTCAGATATATAGACGCTTATACACCCTAGGGCTTCTCAACATGGACCTGAGGGGTGAACTGTAAAGCACAGACAGCCGTAAAGCCACTATAAGAGAATACGAAGAATTAGATCAAAATATGATAAACCAAGCAATAACATCAAAGCATTAATGACTTATCCTAATGAAGAATACATATTTAATCAAACAAGAGCCATTTCTATGCATTTTAAATGAGGCCAAAGACAAAAAAAAATGTTTATGGCAACCAAGAGTGAAGTAAAAACAAGACATAGCAGAGAGATAAAACTTTAAAAAATAAATAAATAAACACTTGCTGCTTCAAAATAAAAAACTGAAGGAAACCGCATATTTTTTTTGCATATACTCAGCTTTGAGAACTCATTGTGCTGGGTGACTGATGGTAATTAGTTGAAATTAGGTTGCAAGCAGAGCACACAGTATATCAGAGCAATGCTCTTTCTCTAATTTGTTTACAGTCTTTAAGCATCTTGAGTTAGCTCTGGAGGCTTTTGATGCAAAAAAAAAATACAATACAAGGGGTGCACCTAAATTATTTCGAGAATTGATGATTCTGGCAATTATTTTGTGGATTATATAAATATTGTTAATTGTTCTTCAAATAATCTGCAAGTCTGAAAACTATATAATATATAGTACTCTATACATTACATGCAGATATCTGTGAACATATAATTATCAGCCAAAAAGAAACATTGCTGAACAGTTTAAATAACCAACATATAAAAATATTATAAGGAGCACACCAATTTACTATACCATTATTTAAGTTATTGTTCATATAAAACATATTTTCATACCATAGAATTGATATAAAAGGGTTTATATTTAAAAAATGACACCCAACCTTTTTGCCCTGCTCAAAATGATTGAACAGTTAAGCAGATACACAGTTCTAGATATAATTGCTAATAAAGTTGTTGCTCTGTGTCTAAAAAGAACATACAATGTGACAAGAGAGGAATACTACTGAGAATAGTTTCCCTAACAGTCCAAAAGGTGCTGGATTTTGCAAATCAGATATATTGGCAAGAGGATATATTAAAACCTATTCAAATGACTCTCCAGAATGAAGCAAAACTGCTTCAGCTGGGCAAAGCTCCAGGGGAATTAAAAGTCTGGAGAAACACAATCTTTAAAACAGGGGTCAGTAAAGAAAATAAAAATGAGTTTCTCATAACATTATGGTGGATGTATCAGCATAGAGATGGCCAACTACATTATGAGAATACATCATACATCATTAATGAGCTATGATTTTGTTCCCATCAGAGTTCTTCTTGAGAAGCTAAAGTTAAGTTTCACCAGTTTAACTGAGTAAGACAATGATGGAAAGAATGGATGGAGAGAAAATGTGACTGAGGGAAAATAAATGTGTCTATGCATTAGTGCCCCAGAGGTTAACACTTCATTCGTACATGATCTCTACCTGAATGTTACCTGTTCACAGCTGGCCTGTTGCATCCCGCTATATTGAATTTTTCTTAGGGACAATGTAATCACTTCTACCTGAGGTTGCCTTATCATACATCAAACACAGATAAGAGCAATGACAAGCATTTCTAATGTAATGAGCTCTCAAAAATGCTATGACTCGGGGAACTGACTGACTATGATGGACGACTAGAGTTAGAGGCTGTTAGAGGTTTCTATCATTTTATGCTGACTTCCTAGCAGCCAGCTTCACTGTGAGACTTGTAGGATATAAAATCAACTGCACACTTGGGTGGGAAAAAAGAGCTATTGTGTTTTTCTGTAAAGAGGACATTCGGTTGGTCCTGACAGTGGTCCGGCAGAGATAGAAGACTGATTTTGTGCATATGGCATTGAGTGATAGGATAGAGACCACATTCTGTCTGATTGCATGAACATTGAGATGCAAAGCAAAGATAGCCAAGCTATACTGTGTCGAACAGATGTCAGAATATGAGTCATCACTTCATCAAATGAAGTCCTCAAAATGCATCTGTGAATCATTCAGTGATGTGCAAAACTACACATTTTCAGTGGGTCATCTGAACAAGTCAACTAATTGGACATAAGGAAGTCTTGCATAATTAGTCTGGTTTCAGATACACCTTACCCTAATCCAATAGGTAATGCAGTCACTCAATGGTAAACGTCCCAATTTAACTTTAATTTAATTACACACACTGGTTTTCAACCCTGGTCGGAGACCCACTGCTCCGTACACCCACACACTACAAGATAATTAGGCCAATTTTGGGCCCAATTCTCCCCTTCTGGTAATCCTAGGTAAAGTCCAGAATATTCTTGATGAATCTACAGATTATTTTATCAGATTTTCCTGTGGTGTGATATGTGTTAAAGGGTTGGTTCACCCAAAAATGAAAATTATGTCATTAATGACTCAACCTCATGTCGTTCCAAGCCATGTCGCCCATAAGACCTTTGTTCATCTTCAGAACACAGTTTAAGATAGATTTAGTCCCAGAGTTTTCTGTCCCTCCATTGAAAATGTGTACGATATACTGTCCTTGTCCAGAAAGGAAATACAGACATCATCAAAGTAGTGCATGTGACATCAGTGGGTTAGTTAGAATGTTTTGAAGCATTCGAAAATACATTTTGGTCCAAAAATAACAAAAACTACGACTTTACTTTACTCTGGTTACTGGTTACCAGAGCACACGTCAACAGAAGTCACTGCGGACAGAACAATGATTAATAAAGTCATCGTTTTTGTTATTTTTGGACCAGATTTACACTGACCCTCATTTAGAAAGCAGTCGGTGAGAAATGATAAGCGCAAACAAAACAAAAATTATATAGATCGTTGAGAATATTCCTTTCAAATGGTTCGTATTTAGGAACATTAAAATGACTGCCGTGTTCATTACAGCCAAGAACAGAACACTCGCTTAGACGCCATTCTGCTCCAGTGTATCAACAATGACGGACTATGATGACCGCTCGCTCAAGGCGGGTCTTTGTTGAAACGCTGCTGTCAATCAACAGTCGTGAGAGGGCGTACGTTTTATTGACGTCACGAAAACGAACGGCTCAATATGAGGCGGGGAAAAACATATAAAGAGATTAAAACAAAAAACACTGAATGGATTTTTATCATTATATGATGGTTGTGCCAACACACATTTCAGTACAATCTACTTGTAAAGTGCATATTATATGACCCCTTTAAAGAGGGATTGAATCTGCTCGGAAGAACGTCTGGATTCGCACCGATCTCAAATTGTAAACATCTAACGTAATCCAATGTAAAATACAATCAGACATACTGTTGTGTGGGGAAACCCTTAGGACAAACATGCACAAACTCTGTAGACAGGATAACAATTTGGAAAGCAAGCTGATGGAATACTAAAGCATAAACCGCTGAAACCAAGGTCCTGTCTCTTATGGTCATTAAACATCCCAGGATGTCCTTTGAAAAAAGAGAAGGGGTTTAACCCTGGCATCCAGAATTTGCCAATTGGTCTCTGTCCATCTTCATGGCCTCCTAATAATCATGTAGATTGGCTTTGTCTCCTCTCCACCAATAAGCCAGTGTGTTGGTCATTCTGGTGTAGGGGGATGCTGCATATTGGTGGCATGTATCTACCCTTTATGTAAAGCGCTTTCGAGTGCCAAAAAAACGCCATATAAATGCATTTAATTATTATTTTTTATTATAACATGGAATTATCCTAATCTTTTTCTTTTGCTCTGCAAATGTTTGGTAAAAAGCAGTCCAAACACTATTATCGCCATTTCTTCTTGCCCGTCTACCGCCATGTTTGCTTTACTCCAAAGACTCAAAGAGATTTCCGTGAGATTTTCAGTCTGGTTGTTTCACAGTCATTTATGATTTTTTTATCATCATGTCTGTGGTCTTATTTGTCATGTTTTAAAAATCTTTAGTGGGACCCAGCCACCTCTTCACTTCCATTATGAGCATCCCACCTGTTGCTACATTTCAAATAACGAATTTGAGCGTGCAAAAGGCGCAATATGTGAGCAGGCCCATACAGACTCCCTGAAAACCACTGCTATAGAAAATAGATGTCACATCAAATCTCATTTAAACAGAAAGATAAAAACTTTGACTTCTTGTTTCACTGACAGGATTAAGACCAACAGATGCTCGGGCTGATCATAGATCTGTCGAACATGCCAAGCTGAACCACTCACCCTGTGTTTACTCAAGCACAGCCTTTTTCTCAAAAGTATTCACATTTTGTGCACAAATGGGAATCCAGATATTGTGCTGAGGGGTAAACAGCTCCTGCTAGAGAAAACAGGGTGATTGAGCCCTTGTCTGATTTGATTACAGGTTTTATACATCAACTATAACAGGAAGACCAGTCAGAAGGTACAGGTTGCTCACAAGTCTGTTCGCTGTCACAGAGCAAAAGCTGAGGAATCCTGCATCGCAACTCATTCATTAGCATGATAATTGCATCCATTCACAAATTAAATACCCATAAAAACCCACTGCCTTGTCAGAGACAGACTGCACAAATCCATTAACTGGATCATTTGGTGACGTGCTGCCTCCTACATATCTCTTACGTGATCACTACCACTTTCATCCACAATTATCAGAGTTTATTGCGGTATGATGTGGTAATATTTGCTAACAAATTGGCTCTGAAACTTGACAGAATATGATTAGTACTCGGTGTGAGTGTGTGCTGGTGCTTTGCTGAACATCATCACATTTCTGCTGACAAGTTAAGATTATGGAAGCATTTAAATACTACTTAAATTTTGGGGCTTTATTCTTTGTTATAAAACGGTTAGTTCGAATCCTTGATTCTGATTGGTCAAGAGCTGTGCTTTATTCACGATAAAACACGGCTACGACCGCTTCACCCAACGGTTCTATTCATCGCTGCGCAACACTGCGGTTCTTTGTTGTTTTTATTTGAGCTTTCATGCATTTTACACACTGGAACGTCTGTTGCTGTTCACACTCTGGGGACTATTTTTTCCAGTGGAAGGTAGGCTTTTAGTGATTTTACTTCAAGAAAGTTGCACGAACATTGTTTTTTACTTAAATATTGTGTGGCAACTGTTTTATAAAAGCAATAAGATACTCGAGGCAAGTGCTGTATCGTGAATAAGTAACGGCTTAAGGGCGTTGTTAGGCATTACGTTAAGCGTGAAGCACAGCCTCTCGTACCTTATTGCTTACTTATTATTTAACTGTTTTCTTTGTAAGGGTAATATAAATAAACTTCAGACAACTTCGTTTATATCTTTATGTTCTGTTTTGGTCATATTTTTCAACCTGTTCCTTCTACCTTTGGAGACGCAAATACAGAGCATTTCTATAAGCTGTAAATATTGTTAATAAAAATAAAGTACGGTAACACTTTATTTTGATAGTCCACTTTAGACATTCTACTAACTATAAGTAACTTTTCAACTACATGTTAACTAACTGTCATTAGAGTATTAACAGTAGAGTAAACACTTTTTAGTAGAGCTAACACTTTATTTTGTTGGTCCCCCAACAGACATTCAACTGACTATAAGTAACTTGGCGACTACAAGTAAACTTATTCTCCTAACCCAAAGCCTAACACCTAACCATAACCTAACAGTCTACTGACAATCTACTATAATATACTAATACTCTAATGACAGTTAGTTGACACGTAGTTCAGAAGTTACTTATAATTAGTAAAACGTCTAAAGTGACTTTTGAAAATAAAGTGTAACCTAAAGTGCTTTACTTTCTTAAAACACATGGTGGTCATGGTTTAGCAGTACCTTTGTCTTTCTTTGTTTTTGTTTTGAAGTAACGTTACACGTCTGCAGTATAATTGTTCCTAAGTTTCATTAATGGTCATTTAGCTGCTGTGTTTTCTGATGCTTTCTAAACAGATCATATTATCAATACAGCTTTTTAGTGGTAAGATTAGACTGTTGTCATTTATCTTGTCAGTGTGCTTGTTTTAAACAGAGAAATAATCGACTTTCAGTTACATCCATATGAAGATATTGTTCTGTAGGTTCGTCGTCCTTTTCAACTCGCCGCTCGTCTTTAACATGTAAGGCTTGATGGATAAGTCTTCTGTTGTTGACATTTTGTTAACATGTGAATAAAAATGTTCTTTGAAGCTATAGTATATAATCGTATATCTCTAATCAAACAAAAAATGGCCTAACGGGGTGGATTTGAACCGAGTGTGAACTCAGCGACCTGTAGAGCGGGCTGGGTACGACACATCTCCTCTTTATCTAAAGGGGCCGCTTCAAAACCAGTTGCTCACAAACGCACATCAGAAAAGGGTAGAAAAGGGGCCTGTGGAGCTATAATAATGAGGAATTCAGAACCAAGCATTGCAGTTATGCTTTACATAGACCACAAATTTATGATTTATATGTATAAATGAATGATTTAAAAGCATGATATGTACCCTTTAAATGGTTCAGGTGTTCACTTCAAAATAATTATGACACAGGCAATGCAGTCCACAGGCGAAATGCGTAATGCATCCAAGTTGTAAAACATACTGCCCTCAGGCAAATGCAGTTTTCAAAGGCTTTGATTACCATTTAACTGATGAGACCACTTTCTCAACGGTAGAAACACTTCTGCTGAAATGGAAAGGAAAGACGAAGGAATGCATTTTGAACTGAAGAGACAGTCTAGATATTAAGACCTAAATACTCTATTAACTGCTTAAAACAAAATGCGTTAATGTGAGTAATTTTAACAATATTACCCAAAACACGTAATAGCATGACATTCAAAAATAAGTCACTAAATTTTTAGATCATATTACAGTAACTTAACCACAAAACATACTACAACGTCAGAGAAAATAGCTTTTCTGACTCTGCTTCATCTTACTGTTCAGGGAGTTTTTGTACTGAAGACAAATGAAGGGAAAATGATGCTAGGTCTATCCCAGGCTTACTGACAATGGCTAATGAAATGTGTAATACCTCGTAGCTCAGCAAGGAGCCAAAGAAAGTGTGTGTGCAGTGAAGTGTCCTGAAATTTGATCGAGCTGACATCAGCGGCATCACTAACATTGTTAATATTGCTAACGCATAATTCGGCTAGGCTCTGAGAGCCCTTGAGCATCACTGACCTTGACCCTGCTGAACAGCCAGCTTCCAGCACCAATGACAATTTCCCCAGTACACTGTGCCCAAAGGGGTTTACCTGGCTCCATTAAGCCGCCACATCTGTAACAAAGCTCTAATCACTTCAGTAGAGGTATCTAGTGGCATCCTGGACATGATTATAAGATCAGGAGCACTGAGAGATTGTAATCATTTAATCCTCTCAGAACACAGAGCTGCCTGATTTCTACAGCTCTCCAGTGTTTCCTATTATAGAATTCATTACCAGGAGGGGAAACAATTTAGACCTGAAAACCACAAAAAACAAGAAGTCTTCTTTATCATATCTGCTCCAAAAACAAACATTTCTAAGAAACATAAGAGGAACTTCTGTGTATATTTGATGTATATATACATTACATCAAGTCATGCTGAAACAGACTGCAAGTGGAAGTTAGTGCATTGCATCTTTCTCTATGACTCACTGTGCCATCAACTCCCAATGACAGGGTGGAAACGAAGCCCTTTGCACTGAGAGCCATCTGTCCTTGTGTACAATGACACAATAGGGGAGCGAAGATCTGTGAAAACACACAAACACTCCTTTTCTCTTTTAGCCTCAGAAAAGTAATGAACACAGAAGGAGTCAGGTCCTAGTGGCAAGTGGATGTCCTAGTGAGATGTAGTTTTTAATACATCAAATATATTTTGCTGGCAATAAGATTGCTGTAATTTCAAAATTACCAACAAAATTTTACAATTCTTGATACCAATTTCAATACCACATTTCTCTTGCCAACTGTTTACGTTCATTTTAGACAAACATTTCAATTTTCAATTGAAATTTCCATTTCAAAGAGCACACACAGAAAGTCACTTTCTCTTTTCACAGCTTAATGTAATTTTAATAATTCTTTTAATATCAAATATGTCCTGAAACTTTCATTTTTAGTTTATTTAATAACCGTGCATAAACATTTTTCTCCCAAAAATACAAACATGTACATACATGTTGCTCACATATTATGGAAGTGTGCTAAATAGAGTGTTTTTTACTTTTTCCGTTAATTATGTTTATAAGCAACTGAAGAAAGCAGAAATGTCAGGGCATATATCTCCAGGGAGAAGAGCAATCAGGAGATAGGGGTACAGGTGCTGCCTCGTGCCATGCCAGTGCCATTGCATCCAACCCCAGCAGGGCTATATCAAACATGTCCTGCAGTGGACCACACTCGTGATTTGACTGATTTGGGCATTAAGTTTGGGCTTTTAGGGGACTATGTGCATATATTCTGGGAATGCCCCAAAATACAAGTGTATTGGCAGGGGGTTAAGAGGGAAATTGATAAAGTTTTAGAAGGAGATATTCCAATGCGCCCAGATTTTTTCTTGCTAGATGGTTTCCCCCAGATCTGTTCAGTAAATCCCACTTATTTGCATTGCATATATTGTTAATGGCAGCTAGGAAGATAATCACTGTGAATTGAATGAAGGTGCATGTACCCACTGTGAGAGAATGGACACATAGACTGAAACAGATATACATATTTGAGAAGATGACTGCGGATTTGCAGTTTAAATCTGACATTTTTCGACAGAAGTGGGCATTAATTAAAAATTTGCTGGAAAAAAATAGACTTGATATATGTTCATTTTTGATTGATACAGATGGTGTACTGGTTTGCGGTGTATTCTTTGAAGTGCTGTCAAGGGCTTGTGTATTTTTTTATTTTATTATTTTTTTTAGCTTTTATTGATTATTATTATTTTTATTTATTTATTTATTTTTTCTTTTCATTTAATTTTTCTTTTTCTTTTTTGTGTATAAGAAAAGTTCAATAAAAACATAGTTCAAAAAAAAAGTTTGGGCTTTTAAAGAGGGGTGAAAGTGCATCACTGTGAAACAGAATGTGCACAATAATTGTTTTATCTTAACTAACCCCAAATAATAAAAATAAACAGACACCAAATATTGATTATATCCAATGGCTCTAATGCAAATTGGATTATATCAGTGAGCTCATGTTTTACCTGACAAACTTGAATGTTTTAGACATGTTGCAGACATTTACAATCATTATTTCATATTAGTTATTTCATATTATAAGTACTCTAAATTCTCAGTTTCCTGTTTTATTATTTAAATATCGTACATTCAGATATTGTTCCTGATTTTAATTTAATTATTTTAACTTAACTTGTGTGAAGTTAACAAGTTTGAAACATCGAGCTGTAACCACATGAAGTGAAATCTGCAGCTTTTCACAATTACTTGTGTTTACAAATTTAACTCTTATCTGAATCAAATGCAAACATCATATTCTGTGACTATTAGGGATGCACCGAATGAAAATTCTTGGCCTGAAACCGAAAACCGAAAAAGAGGAAACCAAGGCCAAAAACTGAAACACCGAAAGAAATTATGCCAATTATTAGTGTCATTGCATTTATGGCTATGACTGTGTACAAACTTTACTAAAAACAAGGCATTGCAATTGCATACATTAATATATATTTTTCAAAGAATAAATCAATTACAAATTATGCAAATATTTATTTAGCACAATGCATAGTATAAAATAAAATTCAAACTAAAATGTTTTTGACACCACTCATGTGTACATTAAATAATAATCTACTGGCCTGCAGAAAGGTTTTAAAATGAAATGTTCTCTCTATAAAAACAAAGCCGAAGCACGAACTTCTCATCACACCAGCACCCAGTTTGCACGTCTAAATTAGTTACATTTTAAAAATGTTAGCATACAATAGCATAAAAAGCCTTTTTAAATGAACAAAGGTCCATGTTTAATACAAATGTACATGAAACTTAATGAAACATGTTTAGTGAATGTAGAAAATATTTAAGAGACCATTAATTTAGTTCTATACATATACATGTTCCCATATACTGTACATATTTTTTTGTGATGTCATAAGTAATAATCTCAGGGTTTACTGGGTTTTACATGATTATATTTGTATTGGTGGTGGAATACAAAAAAATAATGTCATGTGTTTATCTTTCTTCTCACTCGATTCCTGATGGTTAGAGGACAGTTAATTGACTTGTCCCTGTCGTTTCAAGGAATAGCAAAACAGAGGTAGAAGTCGCCTGCCTCCACAGCGAGAGTCTCCACAGACAAGCGCACGCACCGCTCCAAACGGTCGAGGCGATAGTACTTGACCCCGCTCCGCAAGTCGCCGTCATGGCGGTGCGCATTGTTTAGAGCAGATATAGGTGGATAAACAATTAAGGCTTCCGTCTCCTCGCGGGTTCAGGATACACTGAAGTACGTCTGCACCGCAGACATGTTGCTTCAGATAAGCACGTGCAGGCCGCGATTTCTGTTTGCGTCATCACAACATTTCGGCCGTATTGTTTCGGTGATAAAAGTCTTTCGGCTGAAAATCCAAAAATGCACTTTTGGGCCATTTTCGGCGAAAAATTTTCGGTGGCTGAATATTCGGTGCATCCCTAGTGACTAGTATCCAGTGTTGGGGAGTAGTTAACTACAAGTAGCGTAGCTACTAACTTAACTACATTTTTCAGTAGCTTGGCAGTAGCTCAGTTGCTTTTTAAACAGTGTAGCTTTTCCAGTAGCTAACTACTTTTTGCAGCAAGTAGCGGTGTAGCGCGAGCAAAAGCTACATTGCTTCATTGTCGAGCCTGTGCTGAATCAGCGTGATCACGCGATGCAAGGAGATTTCTTCTTGTTGTTACAACTCAGTTTTTTTGCCATTACCGCCACCTGTTGTTTAATCACGCACTCTTGCAGCTAACGGTTCACTGACGACACAGAGGTGGGTTGACACACCCATATTATGATTATATAGCAAGACGTGACGGCAGATTTGGAGGATGGAGAAACAGCTAACGTTATTACCCATGGCCTCATTTGTCCAAGTTCAATCGGTATTTTTGAGAAAATGTTCTACATGCAATTTACGTCGGATGTATATTTCGTTCTTGCAATGTTGTAGGCTATTTGTTGCAATTTTTACAAACAGTCTGAGATATTTGAGTGTTGTGTGTAATAAAACAATACTCTTTGAAATCGTAAATTGCCTTGTTTTAAACACTGAAATATTTTACTTAAAACATTCCTCAGACACTTATTCAGTTATTTATAATATACGTTGTTCCAAAAAAGCAAAAGTAGTTTCAATGTAGCTAGCTACTTTTTGATAGTAACTTGTAGTGTAGATAAAATACTTTTCTAAAATGGGTAGCTTGGCTGTAGTTAAACTACTTTAACTTACGAGTAGCTTGTAGCTTGTCAAACTACAGTTTCAGAGTAGCTTCCCCAACACTGCTGGTATCACTTCATGGACAAAGTTACAACCAACTATCCAAGTCTTGCCTTAAGAACAAATGGTGCAACTGAATTTCTAAATAAACTAAAGTAGTTAAGGCCTTAGCATCAACACTACCTCCAAATTTAAGACCATACAAATGGCTGATGCAACCCTACCCTAGAAAGCAGCACTTACGTATATGCTCACTGTGGCTCTCACCACCCTGAAATTAGAGCCTAGTTGCCCCCAGCATTCATGCAAAAGGTTGAGAAAGTGAGTGCAGGGACTTGTGTCTGTGGGCAGGATTGAGCCAATTGAGCCCCAATTGGCCATGTGCCACCAGGACAGGGGATACACGGGGCTCAAAGGGTTACTGATGTTTTTAGACATCCAGCCCATCATCCTGTCACTCTCCTTAATGCGCCTACCACCACACATCAGCTTACACCAACATCGATTTGGCAGTCAGCCCACACAGCACAGCACGAGAGGAATCCTGTCTCCACCCTCATGTTCAAAGAGATGTCTGAAGAGAAGCAGGCTCGGTTTCCGCTCAGAGACGAAAGACAGTAAGAGAGAGACAGAGCACACCAGGTCTTTCCATCCCACTCCCCACCACACAAAGCAGGGAGGGAGCTAACTCAAATGTCAACCCCAACAAGGAGCATTTCTTACTGGTTTACCTGAGATGGAATGGAGATAATTTAAGGGAAAAACTCCTGCTATTGTTTAGGTTACGTCCTGCTGGCTTTAAACATGTAGCGTATGGTGATGCTCTCTGTGTCGCAGGCAATGCACAAAGTATGCCAGTCAGGCAGACGCCATGAGAATGGAAAACGAGCTCATCCCTCCTCTGCTGATAACCAGTGGCCCTGTTCAAGGCTCCCTCGCTGTATAATCTGTCTCTGATCTCCTGACTGAAGTCTGCCTGTTTGATAGGAAGGCCTGCGTGACCACTCCATCTCAACATGTGAGGAACCTGTGGAGGGCCTAGGAAGAAAAAAACCAACTGGCATTCCTTGATGGCTCCTGCTTCAATTTTGATCTCAACAGCCTATATGATGAAAAATGGATTATTCGAAGGGTGTTACGACATAAGAGTCCAATATGGATGAGGAAAAGATCCGAGGACGGCCATGGTTTTGCTTACAGGTGTGTCAGGGCTTTTCCATAGACATCCACAGACACTGACACGCTCTGTGGCAGTCTGAGGGGGAACGGTTTGCTCTTAAGAGTGTCTCACATCCTGAAGGTTACACATGTCTCTTTTGCAGCCTCTAAGTGACAGAGATGTTTACCTCAGACAGGCAAAGGATCCCTTATCTTAAAGGCCACTGTAAATAGTACTGTGCTCAGATGGATGAAATACACTGCAAAAAAAAAAAAAAAACTTGACAGGAATAAACGATTCACCCTTTTCTTTCCTTGAAGGTGAAACTAGTCATAGTTGTAGGCAATGTATCAAACATATGACATTTCACCTGTATTCATATGTTATTTAATTAGTTATGGTTGTATAATTGTATAATTTGTCATGAATTTAAATGTCACTAAAACAGCTAATACTAGCCTAAGTAAAAAAAAAACTAAACAAAGAACAAATAAACTAATTACAAACAACAGGACAAAAAAACTACAATAGAACAAGACGCAATTGTAGACACTTATGCCTCGTTTCCACTGAGGGTACTTTACGGTACGGTACAGCACGAGTTCGGGTCGGGTCCACCATGATCAGGCTTGCGTCTTCCACCGCCAACAGTACCCTTACTTGATAGGCGTGGTGTTTGCTGGAAAGAAGCGATCGACGTCATTTTCGCTGCGAAGAAAGCGACAGTAAACAACAATGGATGACAGACAGCACAGCAGATCTTGTTCTTGCTTCTCAGCATGTTTGTCACTGAGAACAAGCGCTGGCATTAGGCCGTTTCTCAATACCAAGTAGCCATCGCAAAGTCCGACTCAGGAGAATGATCCCTGCTAATGGAACAGCGCGCTCTCGAACGCGGCATCAGCTCGCTCTGGCTCTGCCGACTCCGGTTATCTCTGTATGTACATTTTAGGCAATAATAAAACGAAATATGTTATAAAACACCACTCTGCTTCTTTTCGATTTCATTTCAATACATTTTAAACATTATAAAGCACACAAATGTGGTTCAGGCAACGCATAGCCTATTGATTATATTCACTGCATGTATGTAACGTTATATTTATAACAAAACTAAATATAAAACACAACCCTGCCTCTTTTCGTTTAAATGTAAAAATATTAAACATATTCCAGGCAATATGTAATGTATTGCATATCGTATTGGTACAAATGTTGCAATAAACAACACATTATCTTGTAATAGAATTTAAAAAATGACAAAATTATCTCTTTTTGTTGCATTTCAGTTTTATCAATAATAGCCATTATAAAAGTATAAGTAAAAGGTACAAACAGATATACAGTAAAGCTTAAATAACATAAAGAAACAATTCAGTCAGTCAAATATACAAATTCAGCGCTCAAAGATATGAAACTTCACGTAGCCTTCTGCCAAAGCTATTGGCCAGGGAACGAATTATAGATTCACGAGACCAAAGATCACCTGTTAGGTTTATACAAGACGAACTATATCTCATGTTTAACCACTACAGAGACGTCCGAGTCAGCGGCAAACATCAGAGCGACTAGCCGAGGAAAGGCTGTTCCAGGCGGGGACACGAGCGCGAGCGTCCGGTGATCGCTTGAAATGGATCTCAGTCAAATTATCATAAATCTACAAATAAACCACAGATTTGAGCTTTAAAAACTACTTTCTCGCCTGAAAAACTCTTAAAACTACATTTCGTGACACAATAACAGTAGAATTATATTTCAACTGTATGCTTCTAATGCCCTTGTAGCACGCGCGAGTGACGATACTCTGTCCACCAATCACCGTTCTGCAGTGAGTCTCAGCTCCACCTTTTAGTACCCTTTCACTGTGCTAGGTACCCCAACGAAAGGGTACCCAAATAGTGGTACGGTACGGTTCGCTTTTTGGTACCATTCACAACTTTTGACAGTGGAAACGCAAATAAATGCGTACCGAACCGAGCCGTACCGTACCGTACCGCTCAGTGGAAACGAGGCATTAGGGGCTGTTTATACCTGGCCACTTCATGCGTTTTCTCAGATTCGGATAGCTATCTGATTTATCAAAACGATTCCATTTACACCTGGTCATATAAATGTGTTTTTGCAAAACGGATATAAATCCGATCTTCAATTCCCGCGCTATATGCGGATTTAATGAAGTGCACGTCACCGAAAGCAACAGATAAGCTGCATTTTATTGATCATCGGCTAATTTCAAAATCAGCAAAGACGGCGATAAGAGAGAGCGGCAACAGAACTGGTAAGATAATTTCGTTTCTTTACTTTTAATGAAGATGGTAGTGTTAATAGACTGCGACTTACTTTCACTTTCGATTTGCGATAAGATTGCGCCGCGCTGGCTCTGATAGACGCTCAGCTGCTCATCTGAGGTGATGCGTGTCCGCAGTAGCGTCGTCATATCGGACTAAAATAGCATTACAAATGGCCTATAACACGCTCTCACGTGTTAACATCACTGCAAGATCTAGTGAGAAACATTCACTTTTCTCCATTATTAACAAATCAAACAGCACTGACATGGAAACCAGGAACAAACATTGTGCCATGAATTAACAGTGTCCACAGATCAGCAACATTCACCATGGATTTACTGTATAAAACTACTAACTGTAACCATGGAAGTTTGGCATGAATAGTAGGCTAATGCTTTCAAGTAACATCACATCGGTTTTATTTTGACATTATGAATACAATTGCTGCCCTCAAATGTTAATCTGAACTCAGGGATGCCAATTTTCACAAATTCCCATGATCGATCGTCGTTCAAATTGATTAATCGTTAGCCTTAATACTGCAATATGCGTCGCTGCAGTGGCATATGGCCAACAGCTGAACAGGGTCTGCAAATGCTGCTCAAAACACTATGTTCCTCACCAAATTAATGAGAATGTTTTTTTCATTATCTAAATAAAGGGCTAGTGGGATTGTAAAATGTTTCGATGTGATTGATAATTAAGTTAATTATTTAATAATCAAATAAAATGACTATAGACTATAACATGTCACCAACCGCCTCAGATGCACTTGTCAGAATGCGTGACTGTTGTGGACCTGCTCTTCCTGGAACAATGCACTGAAATGGCAACTAAACCCAATGATTTCACAACGAATTAATAAAATAGTGTTCTCGTGTTATGTAATATGACAGTCCCAAATTAACCATCGTTATTATTGGTCGTGCATTCTGTTTGATCGGCGCGCTCTGTATGCATAACCATTGAGCACTTTGCTAGCGCGTTATTTAACTCAAAGAAACGCATCCTTTATGAGATTAATCAAATATACAAAATAAACATAATATTACAGTTTATATCTGCACAAATTGACGTGAATGCACAAGTGAACTTGAACTAATTACGTGCCATTCAGAATGACTCATGTTGTGGACGCGCTCTTCCTGGAACAATGCGACACGGCAACTCAACCCAAATAATTCACAATGTTTGATTACAATATTGTTTTCTTTATAATGTAATGTAATATGACAGTCCCAATAGTCATTATTAGTCGTGCATCGACGTTTGAGCAGCGCGCGCTAAAGATCATCATGCTTTATTAGCGTCAAATCTTAACCAAATACATACAATATGAGATAGAAGCAGATATCGATAGGTGTACACAAAATAAACTATTACAACTTACATTTGCACAAAACAAAAGGCTGAGAATGCACACGCCAACTTATTGTCATGATGAAGGTGTAAAATAGTCTCAAACTTAACTCCGGCGTGCTCGCTTACATGTTTCGCGGTTGAGCAGCACGCACGCATGAACACGCACGCTGTAATCGATGATAAGTTTTATCAATTAAATGTATTATCGACAATTAATCGATCGTTCATTACCTCTACATCCCTAATCTAAACTAAAATAAACCTTTGTTTATATTACATTTAATTTTTTCCAAGGAGCTGTTTTGTTTTATAAGCTTCTAAGAAAAGTCAAGAATAGCTCCATCATTGCTCAAAGTAAAAAAAATAAAAATACTTTACAATGTTAGTTTTAATAAAAATATAATTTAAATTAAATCAAGGAAATTTCTCTGGCATTTCTTTCTTTTTGCTGTATCTAAACTCGTATCGAACTCGAACCGAACGTCGAACACAAATGTATCGAACCGAAGCGTGAATTTTGTGAACCGTTACACCCCTGAATACATAAATATATGCAAGTCCACTTCAAGCTCAATTATGTGAACATTGTGAATACTAAATGCTCTCACCCCCGAAGGTGTACTTTTCTTCTTTTTCTTGGATAAAAATACATTTTGCTGCGCTATGAAGGGCTATTTATACGAAGGCCAAATGACTCCATGTACAAGCTACTGTTTTTGAACTGGTGAACTTGTTCTATTTCCTCTCTTCCTTTCTTCCTCAAGCGAGAAAACAAACTTCGGTTCCGTGCAACCTCTCTGGTGAAGGTAGTGAGTGAGCCATCTGTACCAGGAGAGCACTAAACCCATTACAGCTGAGGACTCACATTGAAGTTGTGGTGCTGGAGGCGCACAGTTCCTGGTGTGTGTCTCTGTAAACCAGTCCTCTCACTGAACCCTCTACAACTCACTTGCCTCCCCTCCTGTTCACAACCACACACACACACACACACCGTTTCCACTGGGACCCCTGTCTTTATTATCACAGCCCGGCAGCTTACTGTTTCCATGGCTCTGCAAGATGGATTAATCACACCATTTAATGTGTTTATTTCCCCCTGTCCAGGAGGCACAGGACTTGTGTGGAGGAGGTGGGCCTGTTATAACCAGCTATGTACCGTCTTTAATTGGCGTGAGAGGGGACATGCTGCGCCATGGCCCAGAGTGGGACGCACCCATAAAATGTGCACTGCATAAGGGCACCTTGGCCCCAAGGTACTGTACACTCTCTCATACACCTCCTCTTCTACTCCTAAATCTCATTCATTGATGTGCTAAATAAAAATCTCCCCAAAATAAGCACAGCAGTGGAATGTCATACCAATAAATGGCTGGAGGTCTGTTTCCAAGACAACAGCTAAGAATGCCCACAGAGCACATGCAAGAGAGCTCACTATGAATAATTTCTACTTTCACTTCCTTTGAAGGCATTACAGTAAGGGCTACACCTTTATATGAGCTGGGGTACCCATCAGAAACACTTAAACAAGTGCATATGGATATATAATATTAAAAATAAACAAAAGTTGAAAAAAAATCACATTTTATATATAAAGGAAGTGGTGCTTGTCTGTATAAAAGACAGCATCACATTGCTAGGGATGTTACTATCGGGTCGCTCAGGGTGTTCTGGGTGGTGTCAAAGAAGACCCACCCCCACCCCCTCCCCTCAAAACATGAGCATGTCTCTCCTAAACAATTGACTGCCTTAACACAATTAGTGTAATCAAACATAAATGTTTCCATATCACATATGATGCATGAACTTAGGGTTGAGAAACAAAACATAAAGGTGTGGACAAAGGTTGCACAATTAAGCGCAATTAACCCGAAATCATAAAGGCTGTGATTATTTTTTTATGCGGAGTTTGTCAGTAAAACATGGCTTTGTGATCAGTAGTAAATGCTGCTCCATCTGAAAGCACTGCGAGTTTGAGTTGCTTATAAAGTGGATTTGAAAAAGCAACATGCGTAAATCATATTGCCAACCATGATAGGCATTTATGAATCTTATGCCCAACAAAAGACAACATTTAATAACGTGTTTTACTCCAAACTTACTTCATACCATCAGTTGAATGTTTAAAAATATCCTTCTGTGAGATCTTACACAGAATAAGGCACACAACATTTTATTCCATAGTATTCTACACAGTTATAAAGGCTATGTCGAATAGCACTGAAGCATACGTTATTATCATCAATATACTCAAGAAGGCTTGAAGAACAAAACATATATTGTCTTAGTCGTGTGTTTATTAGTCATGTTTAATCAATCAAAGCATTTCAATCTTCAGTTCAGGGATTTCCTGGAATGATGTACGTTACCGGTACTTCTGCGGAGATATTTGGAGTTTCTGTGCGAGAGCGCCCTCTGGGTTTAGGATGGAACAGAATTTTCTATTGATCACAGAGCCGTGATTCACTGACAAGCTGCACATGAAAATCGTGCAAATCTTTGCCAAATCGCGTATGGTTTAATTTCGATTAATGGTGCCGCCCTAGGTTATAGATCGTGAATTTTTGTGCATCAAAATACATTCTTTTTAACAGGATTCTACGTTATCGAGAATTTTGCATTAGTGAAAAAAAAGGGAAAAGGGAAAAAAATTGCAATGGGATCAAGTTAGTATCACACAGATTTGTCAGTTAACCAACATACAGCTTGAAAACATTTTTTTTGTGTGTGAGCTGTGTATGGGATCAAAATCCCGCCAAATGTATTGCGGCCACGGATCAAAAAATGATAAGCATGATTAAAAAATATAAAAACACATGTTAAATATATTGCACAAACTGAAAAAATAATGCTAAATTATCAGAAAAGCAAAGAACGTGGTCACAGATCAAAATATAATAAGCGTGAATAAAAAAAACAAGCATGAATAAATATTGAATATTTTGCACGAAACTTAAATTTATGTTCATGTTTTTGGTAAATTAATTCTAACATGGAAAGAAGAGCGAAAAGCATGAACATATGTTTTTATATTTTTGAATCATGCCTATTATTTTTTTATTCGTGGCCACAATGTATTTGGCGGGATTTTGATCCCATAGCTGTGATTCATTGCATACACACTACACTAGTGGCAATGAACAGTGGACTTTTTTTCAAGCAAAAATGCAGCCATAATTTCCCTAATGTGACTACACCTTTACTCCTTACAAAACCCAGTAAGCAAGCTAAAGGCGTTAATGATGAGGAGGATCACTCAAGTAAAAAAAACAAACAAAAAAAACTCCAAACTATTCCTGAACATATCTGTAATGCAAGGACAAAGAAAAACACTTGGGAATATATAAGATATTTTTCTCTAAAACTATGTTTGAATTTAATTTATTTTACATTTTATTTTGTAGTTAAATAAAAATTTGGTAAATTCTATTTATTTTTGTTTGCAGCTAGTTGCATCTTTTGTGTGACAGTAAACAGCACCGTCTCCAATAGGATGCCTGTTTTGAGTCTCTAATGTGCTCTGTGCTCTCAGGTCTGAACAACCCTGCTCTCTCCTTCTGCTCACGTCTGAACAAGGTAATTATACCTGCAGGTGTCTGATAGCTTTATTCATGGGACAATCCTTCCAGTTATCCTCTTTGATCAGTGGGAGAAAAGCACTTTTGGGCTGTCATCTTCATCTCCAAAGCATACGCTCTCTCATGCTACACTTGCCGACGAGGAGAGAGACATCAGTGTGGCAGCTCAGGGGGCCGCGTATAATCTGAATCTGACTGCAGGCTTTTAGAGAGACACAGGAAGTACCTAAACTCAGATGTCACCAAACAATCTCTCCCTGGTAGAAAACTTGGGTGGCATGTAGAACCAAAAATCCTATCTTTAATTTACTGACATCAATCTATTCTTGAGTTAGTCATGTTGACCCAACGAACAGAGATATGATCAAAGTCATTTTTATATCTAAATATTTCCTTAATCAGTCTGTGGGCTGACTGGAACAAGAGTTGAAACCATCTTTTACTCATGTAATGTAGGAAAGACCCACTCAATTATTATCAGGCAGAGAGTTAATCATCTCTTTTACACAAGAGACACCACAGCCAAAACTGAAAGGGATGCAATTCTGAACAGAAAACACCCATTTGACCCATGATTGTCATGGGGCACAATCTGGTGTGCGGTGGGAGTTTTGGCGCAATATGGCTGCCGTCGGATTATCCAGGTGGATGCTACACATTGGTGGTGGTTGAGGAGATTCCCCCTTCCCTGTAAAGTGCTTTGAATACCAGAGAAAAGCACTATATAAATGTAACAAATTATTATTATGTATTATGTATCTGTATTGCAGTGCAGCTGTCCCTGACCAACGTCTCAGAGATATTTTTGCCAAAACAACAAACAAGCATTATCTGGAGTAAGTCTTCATCGAACTCCACTGACAGACACAAACAGAATCCACAGCTTTGCTTTTCAATCTACACAGTAAGTCAGACAAGACTTGCGTAATGTGTGTCACACAAACATGCTGCCTCAAATCCCGGCTGCAAAAACTTTAATGGCCTGCGCCTTTGAAGACAGACCTTCCATGCGGTGGTTGTTTAATAATAAAAACATGACAGTGGAAAGGCTGTGGAGAAACAGAGCAAGAGACAATCCCACTATTCCCATGAGCCTCAGTTTAGAATCTCTGACAGCCAATCACAAGGCTCACAGCTTAGGGCACAGACATGCTTCCAGTTCTCTAAACTAACAGGCTGTTTGAGTGAACAGGCTACAGCCACATTCTACAACACAGTGAATTCATGTCTCAAAAACCAAGCATAAGTTGATCTGTGTCCACTGATCAGAAGTCAAGTCACCATTATTTATGTAGCACTTTTTACAATACAGATTGTATCAAAGCAGCTTCACAGTGATAACATGAAAATAATACAACAAAGATAACATAAAATAATACAAAAAAACTTTTGCTGATAATTTACTTAAGTAAGTTCACTCTAAAAATATTGGGTTGTTTTAACCCAATTTTGGGCCAAATATGGACAAACTCAAACATTGGGTTGAAAATTTAATTAAAAAATGTAACCCAATGGCTGGGTTTGTCCATATTTGACTCAAAATTTGGTTAAAACAACCCAGCATTTTTTTTTTTGAGTGTTAATTTACTTGGTTTTTGATGAAAACTTTCCAGGATTTTTCTCCATATAATGGACTTCACTGGGCAACAAACGGTTCAAGGTCCAAATGAGTTTCAGTGCAGCTTTAAAGAGCTTTAAACGACACCAGATGATGAATAAGGGTCTTATCTAGCGAAACAATTGGCCATTTCAAAAATAGACAAAGTTTAAGCTTTACAAGCACAAATGCTCGCCTTGCTCTGTTCTGTGAATCTTTTTCACAGAATTCAACGAACGAAATGACTTCGAAAAAAGTTTTGTTAATTTTTTTTACTGCCAAACGTATTGGGACACCCCTCCAAATCATTGAATTTGGGTGTTCCAATCACTTCCATGGCCACAGATGCATAAAATCAAGGACATAGGCATGCAGACTGCTTCTACAAACTTATGAAAGAATGGGTCGCTCAAGGAGCTCAGTGAATTCAAGAGTGGTACCATGATAGGTTGCCACCTGTGCAAAAAATCCATTCGTGAAATTTTCTTATTACTAAATATTCCACAGTCAGCTGTTGGATGTATTAAGTTTCAAGTTTCAAGTTTATTGTATTTATAAAGCACATTTAAAACAACCTAGGTTGACCAAAGTGCTGTACAAAATATATCTATTTAAATCCATACAAAAAAGTAAAAACAATTTTCACAAAACATTGAACGCACAGGAGTACAAGTAGGTTTTTAAAAGATTTCTGAACACAGACACTGTGGGCGCTGCTTTAATATGTAAGGGCAAATTGTTCCATAGCCTGGGGCCAGCTACCGCAAAGGCTCTGTCACCCCTATATTTCATCTTGGACCTGGGTACTCGTAACATTTGATTAGACTGTGATCTAAGCAGTCTAATTGGTTTGTGTTCAGTCACCAGCTCCGTGAGGTATTGAGGAGCAAGATTATTTAGTGCTTTATAAACATACAGCAAAACTTTAAAATCAATACGATACTGAACTGGTAACCAGTGCAGTAAACGTAATGTGGGCGTAATGTGGTCCTGTTTGCGAGTGCCTGTGAGCAAGCGGGCAGCTGCGTTTTGAACCAGTTGTAGTCGGTGGATAGATGACGCAGGTAGTCCTAGATAAAGCGAGTTACAGTAATCGAGTCCGAGATGAGATAAAAGCATGAATTATAATCTCGAAACTATTCCTACTTAGGAAAGGTTTAACTTTCGCTAATCTCCGGAGGTGGTAAAAACTGCCACGGACAACTGTATTTATTTGTTTGTTTAAATTTAGGCCACTATCCAATATAAAACCCAAGTTCTTTGTCGAAGGTGAGCGATATGAAGTGAGCGAACCCAAGTCAACATTGCTCAGGTCACTTTTCTCTGATGGCCCAAACAGAACTATTTGAGTTTTCTCCTCATTCAAGTGGAGAAAGTTTTTATTGAGCCATAGTTTCAAATCTTTAAGGCAATCCGTCAGTTGATTTAACACAGACTTGTCACGTTTAAATGGTATATATAGCTGCGTGTCATCGGCATAACAATGATAGGATACTCCGAAACGTCTAAATATGGAACCTATAGGTAGTATGTATAGGGAGAACAGCAGCGGTGCTAACGTTGAACCCTGAGGGACACCACATGTAACCTGTGCTACAGTGGAAGAGTGATTCCCTATATTTACGGAGAATTTTCTGTTGGACAAGAATGACCGAAACCAGTCAAGTACAGTGCCTCTTAAACCAATGCATTGCTCCAAACGAGACAGAAGTACACCATGATCAACAAAGTCAAACGCCGAACTAAGATCTAGCATTGTTAAAGCTACGATGTTACCAGCGTCAGTGGACATTAAAATATCATTATAAACTTTCAGAAGAGCAGTCTCTGTACTATGTAAAGTTTTAAAACCAGACTGAAAAATATCTGATATACCATTCTTTGTCAAATAATCTTGAAGCTGTATAGATACAATTTTTTCTAGGATTTTTGACATGAACGGCATGTTGGAAATTGGTCGAAAATTTGAAAAGATTGAAGGATCAGGCGAGGGCTTTTTCGGATCGGTGACACTGAGGCTAATTTTAGAATCTCTGGAATTGTCCCTGTCAAGAGACAATTATTTATTATTATTACAAGGTCAGGTCCAATAGTGTCGAAGATTTGTTTTAGAAACCATAAAGGCAGGACATCCTGAGGTGAAAATGTAGATTTTAATTTAAAAGTGACTTCCCTACATGTCTGTAAGGAGATCAATTAAAATCACTCCACTGCGTATTATATTATAACAAAGTGGAAGCAATTGGGAACAACAGAAGTGGTAGGCCACGTAAAATCACAGCGCGGGGTCAGCGGATGCTGAGGTGCACAGTGAGCAGAAGTCACTGACTTTCTTGTCATTAGCTACAGACCTCCAAACTTTGTGTTGTCTTGAGATTGGCTCAACAGTGTGTAGAGAGCTTCATGGAATGGGTTCTCATTGCCGAGCAGCTGCATTCAAGCCTTACATCACCAAGTGCAATGCAAAGCATCGGATTGTATGGTGTAAAGCATGCCGCCACTGGACTCTAGAGCGGTGGAGACGTGTTCTCTGGAATGAAGAATCAAGCTTCTCTGGCAAGCCAATGGACGAGTCTGGGTTTGGCGGTTGCCAGGAGAATGGTACTTCCCTGACTACATTGAGACAAGTGTGAAGTTTGGTGGAGAAGGGACTATGGTGTAGGGTTGTTTTCTAGGGGTTGGCCCCTTAGCTCCAGTGAAAGGAATACCGCCATGACTTTAAAGGGATAGCTAGTCAGGCTAAAATGAAAATTCTGCCAAGCTGGACCCCATTGACTTTCATTGTCGAGAATGGATAAATGCATTTATTTTTTATTTTCTACTTTTGCGTCACACAGAATAAAGAAAGTCATGCATGTTTGGAATGACATGATGGTCAGTAAATAAGTTTTAGGGTGAAATATCCTTTTAAGCTTGAAGAAACAAACAAAAAATGGCTTCTTTCTTATTTATACCAGGACTTAATGTAGGTTTTTCTTTTAGAAGGCTGCTCGATTTTGAGAGACAGGTCTTATATGCTTACTGCCTCTACACTCCCAAATAGATCAAAGAAACGATACATTCAAATAAAAATAATGGACCATAATATCAACTGAAGCCTGTATACATGCCTCTATTAAACATAATGAGATCTAAGACATCTGAAAGACGGTCGAGAAAACTCTTATATAGAATAAGCCCTAAACAAAGAGTTCTTATATTATAGAAATATGCCTATTTTCTCTAACTGAAAAAAAGACATATACTTGACATTCACTTTAAGAGCTTTTAAGGCAGCCGTTTACTCTAAGTGCTGATACAAATGCTGCTCCTTACAATTATTCCAACATAGCATATCCTTTTACAATAATAGCTCCTTCAAAAAAAAAAACATGATAAACATCATTCCAATTTTAAAAAAGTTCTTTTAAGATCACTCTAAACCAGCCAAGTCTAATGTGGGAATGCTTTAATAATGTAGTGGACGTTTTATAGGGTTGTTGGTTTTTTTGAAGATGTTTATCTTCATTATGTTTTTAAGTCCATTTGCAAATCCCTACAATTCCGCAGAATCTGATACAGCAATGTATTAACACTCTGACAATATGTAAATGCATTATGACGGCTTAATTCTATTACATAATTCTATTAAAATGAGCCCTGTTATCTTTGACGTAAAACATATTGGAGAATCAACAGTTTTATGCCTGCAGTGAACTTCATAATGATGCATATAAAGAGAAATGTTGTCCAATATGATTGCCAACATAGTTGGCCGCTGCTTTCCCTGATATTTTCTAAAGAACAGCTCTGTTGCCTCTATTTCATTACAACAATGCAGGGGTCTTCAACAAGGGGGTCCATGGAAGTAATACAAGGACTCCGACAATGATTGTTTGATGTATTTTTTTTGTGAGAAAAGTTTAAAAGAACATTGGGTTTCTCCAGGCTCAAAAAGAGTGTAACTTCATACATACAGTATACAGTAGTATGCATGTGTATGTGTGTATATAAAATACACATTAAAGTATTTAAATAGTATATATACACTGATGGAAGCATTATAAAGTAAGTCTGTTAAGATGATACTGTAGATTTTGTAGATCACTCTTAAATGCAAACATTTTTTTCTACATATAAAGGGGTCCCTGTCCCATCTTTATATTGGCATTTTAGGTGGCCAGTGCCCTTCTGAAAGCAGTTCTGAAATGGCTGTCTGTGTATAAGAGAAAATATTTTGTCTGATAAGACAGAAACAGCATAACAAGAGCATAGTACAACATAAAAGCAACATGAACAGGGGTTATATAAGGTTCTTATGGGAGGAGAATGCGGGACCAACACAAGTGCTGCAGTGAACCTACTTCCATCCCTGCAATCCCATTCCATCAGCATCAAACACACAGTAAACGGCCAGAATTTTTCTTAACGCCCTGGCTCAGAATGGCTCGGAGCTTGGGCACTTCCTGTATCCTCTCATCCTAGATGCTTGTCCAGTGGCTTCAACTCAATTCAACTTCTTGAATTAGTCCCAATAGAACCATAAGCATCGATAAAGAGCAGCATACAATGTTAGAGACCGAATGGACTCCCACTGCTTCCTCTTCCAATAGGAATAGGAATATTGACAAGCAAAATTGCCACAGAAGTATTTTCTAGCAAAAACCACGCCATACAGAGTATGAAAACGTGATAAAGTGTCACTAAAAAAAGAGCAGAGACAACATCAATCAGGGTAAAGGGCTTCAGTGACCTTGTGTTTGTATCAGGAAATAAACCTCGATAGATTGTGTGATTTGAGCTTGGTTGGAACATAACCTCGATAGAAGAGAGATTATTTTCTTTGATAGCCTTAATTAATTCATTGATTTATTCAGCGCCCCAGAAGCTCTTTAAATCACCCGCAGATTATGACTCACCGGTACATATTAAACGCGTGAAATTTAGCGTATTATGCGCAGAAACAGATATGCCTGCAGGTGGAAATTAAATGAATAACATTCAAACGCAAATTAAACACAGAAAGGTGCCACTAAAAAGGAGAGAAAAAAAAAAGTCACGTGTGTTTGCTTCTGACTAAAGTGACGTTTTTAAAGCGATTTTTGCCATGCATGCTTATCGTTCATCTTCGGGGAGCGCCACCAATGTTGCCTCACTCCTGGAACAACGCCTCTCGCTCTCTCAGATGTTCTGACGGATGTATCAAGCCATCTTTATTAGCCTAGACCCCAGGAGAGAGAGTAATGGGCACAGCCCAGCAGCATATTGCTATCTCTCTCAGACAGCAGACCATGGCCCCCTCCGTGGCCCTATTCTAAAAGGCACTTATATTTTCGCTTCAAGGAACGCAGTTTTCCACTATGGCAGGAGATCCCTGATAGCCGCACACACGCCCAAACAGAAAAAAAAGTAGGAGGGGAAAAAACTTCCTCATTAGAATTCCAACAAGGTGGATGATTGCCAGTGGAGACTAATGTAATTGTCATGGCAACTACACAATGTACAAAGATCCCAATGGAATTACTCTGATTTTCCCCTACCCCTTTCCATAAAAGCCATTGGTTTAAAAAAGAAGTCGAAGAAATTTCGGGTTTGGAATCGCCGATGGAACTGACAAGCTCTAAATAATTTCACAACTGGTGGAAAAACTAAAACCATCAGGTTACAGACAAAAATCGATTATAAATGGCTGTCAAATTGAAATTATATAGAGAAAAGCTATGTGTACAACAATTAAATGGGCTAAAAGAGCACATCTTTAAGGCAGACATGGAACAATACAAAAAGAAATGGATTTTCTGCATTTACACAGGGTGTATGTTTAGCCTCCCTCTGCAAGTGAAGCCAGCCAGACAGATGCAGAGGCTGGAGGAACAGCCACAAGCAGAGGGCACCGCTCTCCTCACCCATTCGCCCACTCTAAGGGGAACCAATGTGATTACTGCATTACCCTCTGGCAACCCTGCTTGAATTTGCGAGTCTGCCGCTTGCCTAAAGACTTAGAAACAGACAGAAAGGGAACAAGAAAGAGCGGATAAAGGGTCCACAAAGGAAAATCTAAAATAAAAAGATTAATCTGAGCATTTTCTTTGTCTCGCTCCTAATCGTCATTCTGCATCTGTGAATGGGTGATGAAGTTCTTGGGAAATTAAGGCAAGCCCTGGTGCAGGCTTTGCCCTTATTTCTATGAGACGACGAAAAGAAGGGGGAAAAACAAGAGACTGTGGAAATTAGCTCAAATTAGATTAATCAATTCCACTTCCCACAAAATTAGGTCCATTGCACTGTCAAACAGTCGTGAGAGAGAGTGTGAAGGAATAATGTTTGTTTTTTTCCCCAAAAGCCACTCTTCAGCTCAACATTAGCAGCTTTCTGAGTGTCCAGTACAGAGCTGAATCAACTGTGTTATTGTGCCTTCATTAAGCTTATTGTGTCAGCAGGAAGAGGGGAGAAAATGGCTATTTTAAGGGATTTATGCACTCTGTGCTTCCATGGGCGGGCAGTGAAACTCCAGGCCAGCAATTCCTCCTTTCAGAGCACTACAAAGGAAATGTAATTACCTTGATATGGTGGCAAAGGGAAAGGGCAAACTCTCAATATGCAGTAAATGCACTCACGCTGAGACCAGGCAGGGCTAATTTGCTACTGATCTGTAGGAGTTTTTCCTCATTTCTATCCCCACCACCTATTTCTCTCTCTCTCTCTTCGCCACTCTCAGGGGAAAAAATAGCATGAAGGAGCCGTGACCCTATACCAGGCTACATGATCTCCTCAGCTCTGAAAACGCCTGAACAGGACAGCATTAGCACGCAGTATGCATATTTAAAAACATAGGTAAAATCGTTTTTCCTCTTTTTTGGAAAGAGAGAGAGAGAGATACTCACCATAACCTCTTGCATGGCCTTAGGCATTTACATTGTGGGGTAATTTGCATTAATATTTTTTAAAGGCACATAAAAAGCACTCAATGGTTAATAAGACGAAACTCCTAGAGAAGTTTAATTTAAGAATGCTAATTAATTCACTTTTTCATTAGCCTCCATTTCAGATTAGGGAGGCTCTGAAGACAGAGGCAGAGAACACAAGGTTTTTGGAGAGTATGAGTAAACCGCCACTCATCTCTGCAATTGAGAGAGAGAGATGCAATTACATTTTTCATTGATAAGGGCAAGTGGTTTTATTATTCTACAGGCTTTTCGCTTTGTTTAACTCAATTTCAAAGTAAAACTTTTAAAACACATTTGTAATAAAATGTTGCCATTATTGTTTTGATTGTGTAAAAATAGTGATTTTCATCAATGTAACTCTGTCTGATTAAAGGGATAGTTCACTTTGAAAATATTTTTTTATATGTTTTAGCTTACCTCAAGGGCATCCAAGATGCAGGAGTCTTTGTTTCCACAGTATTTTCAATCTTGATATTTTTAGGTTCGAAACATTCTTGTCTGGAGTTTTATGGGGTTCACCTCAAAGAGCATGCACAGAGAAGTCCAAATTAAGCATGATTTAATGACTCGTAAATGTAAGTACACATTGATGGCCTAAAGACACGAAACGAGCGGTTTGTGTGAGACAGTATTTATATAGTTTTTACCTCTTGTAACCACAGACACGTCCAAGTGATCTGAGGCGTGGGTGCTTCTATCTGCGTATTTGCCGGAAAGCGCCGGAAGTAATCTCTTGCGTGTCACTGAGTCAGAGCCGGCGCCAGCCGTGCGCTGATGAGCGGGCGTCTGAAAACCGAGAGGGGCTTTCACATTAACGCACGTCACCACTTTTTTCGGGACTCGATATTCTCCCCACCACTTTTTAAAACATCTTTGCGGTACGGATGTACCCATAGAAATGGATTAAACATCTTCAGTTAACTAGTAGCAGAGCCTTCATTTTGTTCGTTTGTCAAATTAGAGTCGTTATAGTGATTAAAGTGTTTTTTTTTGTTGTTTTTTTTTATCAATCAAAGTGCTCTTTAGATCAGTGAAGCGGATACAGTGTTGTCTTGTGGCTCGCGCTGTCTTCACGGACACGCGCTTCAAATCCGTTGCGGAGACCTTTTAAAAGGCCCACGAGTTTACACAGAGATTTCGGATTTTATAAACATAATTAGATATACAGGAAATCGCAATGGAAGACGATTTCGATATTTAGATCTTCACAGTGAAAGGTAAAACTTCCGAAATCTATGTGTAAACTCAATGAGTGACGTACACGCGAGAGATCACTTTTGGAGCTTTCCGGTGCATGCGCAGACTGAAGTGCCCGTGCCTTCAGAGTACTTGGACGTGGCTGTGGTTACAAGAGGTAAAAAACCATATAAATACTCACACAAACCGCTCGTTTCATGTCTTAGGCCATCAATGTGTACTTACATTTACGAGTCATTAAATCATGTTTAATTTGGACTTCTCTGTGCATGCTCTTTGAGGTAAAACTCGTAAAACTCCATTATATGACTGACAGACAAGAACAGTTTGACCTGAAAACATCAAAATTGAAAATACTGTGGAAACAAAGACACCTCAAACAGGGCAATCAATAACAATTCTCTAAATAAATTACAAGCTGGTTCTGAGACAGTGGCAGATCCTTAAACATGTGTGCAAGAAGCTTGCTGGTTTAGATTCCTGACTAGAGGCAAATAAACCAAAAGATTTCTGTTTTAGCAACCAACAAAACATTTAGCACCTGACTGCTCCAATAGCTCAATTCTCTGACTTCAGTAAAGATACTGTACATGCAAATTGATCAAGTTTAATGGATGTAGTCTAGTTCAGTCGACAAATGCACATAAAAGCTCCACTAAAAGAGATGTATGGTGCAAAACAGGCTTTTACTTTGGACTTATTAGTAAGGACAATTCTGTAAAGCTGGGATGTCAGAGAGGAGAACAATAAGAAACCTGAGATTCCTCAGCGAGTGAGAGAACGAGAGCGATGTGGAGGGGGAGGAGGATAAAGTGGATGAGAGGGAAAAAACGCTGCATTCTTGTAACTCAAGAACTGTAAGAATGTGTGTGCAGCAGGTATTTATGGAAAGGTGATGGCAGATAGTTGCTCTGGAAACGGCGACAACAAAAGAGAAAAGCAGAGAGTAGTGGAAGAAGGGAGAAAAAGAGAAAAACAACTGCAGGCAGCGCTCAAGGTGTGATGGCACCAGCTCTGCGTACCACGTCACCATGGCAACAAGCAGCGGGGAGAAATGGCGGTGTTAACATTCATTCAGAGAGGCAGCACGTGTCCATCAATCTCTAGCACATAAAGAGGCAACAGCACGTCTGCTAATAGTGTGAAGCCTGCAGGGCGCTCTATTGTTCTGCTATAATTATGCCAAAAAGGACAGGAAAAGGGTGTTGCTCTTTTCTTCACAAAGGGGTCCCAACACAAACAGAGGCTTCAGTTCATCCCAAGGTATTAAAGAAGAGCAAACCTGACAACATGCACACACACATTGCGGGCACACGGGGCACCCCGTGCACTCTTTTGAAAGAGACACCAAAGGCGGACAATCCCGCTTATCACTTTGTTGTGATAATCTTTTCTAAACACAGCCCTGGGTGTGCAGATAAACTCCAAAGACAGCATCCAAGGTGAGCTCTCTCTCTCTCCTCTCTCTCTCTTCCTTCACTTCTTCCTCGGAATTCCATTTTTTTCCATTTGGTCCGTTTGCTGCCACACTCTGTCAGCAGTGGCAGGATGACGGGGCGGAGGAGAACCGGAGGAGGTGGAGAGAGGAAAACAAGATGGCACAGCGGCGTGAAGGTTATGACTTTGAACGTGCGTTAGCTGGGGACCGGAGCGCACACACTTTGACATGCAAAAAAAAACAAATACACACACGGAGTGCTCTGAGTGTTCCTGTTTGTTCCAGGTGCTTCTCTGCTCTTGCTCAAGTCAAACATCTACATGGCTATACATGGCGGGAGATCCGGATCAACTGGTGAAGGTCAACACCTGAGAGGGTGGAAGGGAATCACCAACAACTAGCTGAGCCAAACAGAGCTAAAATGTGTAGTCAGCATAAAATGTGTAGTCGGTCCTGTTTTAAACAGTTGATTAACCTTGTTATTGTTAACTTAAACTATTTAAAATAATTCTCGTTAATAGAAATAAAATGTAAATATTTGATTGTGAACACTAATAAAAATGACAAAAGCACATAAACTGGCTAAACCCAAAACTAAAATGAAAACTAAAAAGTAGGGATGGGCATTTTTCAAAAATATTGCATTCAAATATTCGGGCTCATAAAAATCGAATATTCGAATATTTGTTTATTAAAATTATGTTTAATGAAAAAGACGTTATTTTTAAGTTTTGTTGTTTTTTTTACGTTTTTGTCACAATTTCTGGACAAGCTTACAATTAGGCAATACACAACAAGCTTACAATAGTAATTAAAGTTTTCTTTTAGTTGAAAACATTAAACAGTAGCCTATGTGTACAAATATATATATATATATATATATATAAAAGCATTATTAAAAGCATGCTCAAGCAGCGCGAGCGAAAAAAAACCTAATAAAGCAGATTGCGTCAGATATCGTACAGAACGTACACCTATACACACGAGTCAGCAAATGACTGATTATCGTGTTTATATTGTTTCACGTTTATGTTGAGAAAAACAATAATATCTAACGTTACATGCAGGGGCGTCGCCAGCACTTTATGCTTGAGTGAGAGAAAGACGCCGTGCTGACAGACGTTTCAGAGACACAAAGAGAACGGTGTTTCTAACAGCACTTTGCTTTTCTGTTCTTAAACCGGTCTCCCCCAACAAAACTTAAAATAAGTGTGTCTCAAAATCATTTTGCTATTAGATAAGTTAACATCTTTGATCAGGCGGGGTCCAGCTGCGCTTACCTGCAGTTGTGATGCAGTGATGGACAGCTGTTCCTCACTCGACTGTTTGGATTTCATGTCATTTCTCATGGTGATGATATCATAACTCAGGTTAATTAATTAATTTGATCAAAAGTAATTCCGTTTAGTAAGATCCTTTTCAAGTAACGTTAATTCCAAACTTCGCGAGGCAGACGACAACATTATGTGATCAAATACAGACAACTTGTTAACACACTCCACAGCGCCATCCAGTGCATTTAATTGTAACTGCGAGTTAGTTCTTTAGGATTTATCATGGACTCACTGCATTTACGGCCAGCAAAGCAACGTATTCAAAATTCGAATAGTATTTTATTTTTCGAATAATAATTACATATCGAATATCCAAAAATTCAAATATTCGTGCACATCCCTACTAAAAAGATCATTAAAAATAATACAATGTGACCTCATGAGTATTCATATGTATTTTTACGCAAAGTGGTTCTAACACATGTAGCCAACTTTTACTTGAGTTTCATTAGACACTGAAACGTACGATATTAACCTTATTGACGGCACTAAAACGTAATACATTGACACTTTAAACCCTTAAAATTAATCGCATTTCTGTAATCGTTTTACCATTATTTATCATGTAATATTTATTTTATATGCCGTGGGACACGAAAGGTGTTTTTCCAGCCTTCTACTGAGACTGAAATAGAATCATAAAATACACTAAAAGCAAAAAAGCTATCAATTTTATTTGTGTGCAGTTGTGGGCCACAGACTCAAATTCCGAAGCATTTCGATCTCCCCTGGTGGCTTGCCGCAGTGTAGGTCATAAACCCCGCCCTCTGCATGTAATAGAATGGGACGCGATCCAAACAAAAAAAATTTCTGTCATTTTAGGTAGTTCTTATCACACAGGCACTCATTTTCCAATTAGTTTGGTTTAGTTATTTTTTTAATGCTATAAAAACAGGATGTGACATCATGATCAAACACTTAAATAAAACACTTCTGTGTGTATATGTGTAAACGCTGAGTGAAGAGCGTCAAAGGTTTATATTTACGAACGTGTTATTGAAGTGTTGGTCATTATAGCCAACATTGAGTACATGAACGCAATGGCCAATCCAAGGTGTTTAAGTTAGTCAGAATAGGGTATAAAGTAAATAGAGTAATGGATCGATCTTGGGATTTTAAGAATTTTGAGATTGTACAAATCAGATCATTATATTAGATGTTTATCAAACTAGTCATTAGCTACAGCCCTAATGCCGACTGAGAAGTCACTGGATACACATTCTAAAGTCATGCTACATGCTTTCTTGAGGCATTAGCCCCTAGCGCTTCGGTTCTGACACGACTGCGACATTTAATTAAAAACAAATGCCACAGTGCCTCCTGAACTCATAAGTCACTCTGCCAATGCTGTGTTGGCATGTCATTGCAATCATAGCAACACAATGACTCACAAAGGTTCTGAGGTTTTCAGCTTCTCAGTACGTCAGCTGAGCTTAAGGTCAGAAGGACACAGTATCTACACTGACAGTGATCAGGGTTTCCGCAGTGTGAGAGGGTGTTTGTATATTTTAATCAGCCTTGCAGGACAACTGGCCGGCAACAGCTACAATTGCAGCAGTGGCGAGCCGCAGAGGATGAGTCACAAACAATGAACTAAATCCGTCCACAAAAAAAAATCAAAAAACAAATGCGCACATATGCACTCAATGAGACACGTGTCACATTACGTTTTGAGCCCTCAAAAACAGGATGAAAGAGATTAATTGCCCCGTCTCAGAACTACATACAGTATCCACATCACCTCTTCAAAGGGATAAGAAACTGAGAAGAGAGACTCAGCTGAGGGCTGATAATAATGTGTCACTATAACTGCAAACGCAGGGACAAGCTGAAACCTCTAGATACATCATAGTACGAAAGTAATGCGGAGATCTTAGTGGGAGATTGTCGAATGTCATATTGGCTTTGGGATCTGGCGATAGCTCTGGGTCTAGTGATAACTGTTTGAAATGAGTGTGAACGCACAGCACGTGAAGGCTCGGGATCCCACCTATTCAGAGAGTTTTTGAGCGAAACGGAGAGGATGAGATGTACAGAGACTCGAGGAGCAGCCATGGCGCCTGAATGGAGCTGGAAAGGGGCTGAGAAACTCCACAGGGAGCATGGCACTGTTCTCACCCTAATGAGCAGCCAGATCTCAAAACAGCAAGCCTCTAAAATCTCCAAACCTGTTCTACTCTCACATGGGACTGTATCAAACACTTTCACTCACACTGGAGGAGTTCGAGTAACAAAGTGCCGGCCAAATGCAGAGCTTGTTCCCATGGTTGAGGTGGGAGGCCTGCTCTGAGCGATGGGCACAAAAATCACTTTCTGACTCAACACATTCAAAGCGTAATTACATCCAGCTGCCTTTGTAATCTACTTTAGAAAGGGAATTCAAGGAGAAGGATGATGGAAAGATGAGAGATTGAGAGGACGATCAGATAACCCACTGAATCACGCATTTACAGAGAGGCCTGGGGCCCAAACTCTTACCGGAAAGCCTCCAGCACAGTTCTCTCCGGCAGACGAGGGGCAACTCGCTTGAAGGCACTTTTGAAGTCATCCATCTTTAAGAAGCCACGACCTGGAGACAGTACAAACCAAGAGCTAATAAGACTAATAATTTAAAACATCAAAAATCGGGTGCGTTATTAGAATGCCACATTTGTATGAGATCAGGCAAAGAAAATGAGATTGCTCATTAATTTCTCTTAGCATTCTCTGCTCATTCCACCCCATAAAAGGTTGCTGGCTAAAGCTGAAAGTATACTTCCCTTGTACGCATTCTGCTCTGCCTGATGAAATTTTCATGATCAGTAAATCCACTGATATTTGTGCACACCGGCCACGTGCAGACCCGTTTTTATGTCCATGTGCAGACAACAGCGCATTTGCGAGTGATTTGTGCTTGAAACAAATGGTCCATTCGAACGCGTCCGCCCACTCGGTCAAAGGAGTACCCAGAAAACACAGAACCTTGGCACAACGCACCCAACCTCCTAACAACGTTTTAACAACATGGCCAAAAGGTTGCTATAACTAAGTTGTGTGGTGAAGGTTGTTACCGCGATGTCACAATGTTGACATTGACAACCTTAAGCCATTGCTTCAGGTTGTGCCTAGGGTGTCTGGACAACCATTGGACAACAACATATATACTCGTCACTGCACTGAAGCGCGAAAATCAGCCTTTTAAATTTCAACCAACTGCTAGGCCGTCTCATTCATCATCAAGCAAGGATACGTGAGAATTGAGTTTAATTCACCTCAACTAAATTAGATACGTAATTATTCAAACACAACCTACAACTTCCTTGGCTAATGTGACATTTATTTGAACATCGTCTGGTCTGGTATGACAAAAATTAAATTTGATGCCAAATGTTGTTAGCCATGATAAAGCCAAAATGACTTTAATGATTAGTAACCTACTTGATTTCAGCACTCCTTGAACAGACAGCGAGTTAAGCGCGTACTTATTGCACGTTCATGTTTTTTTGTTGTTTTGTTTTCTTTGGAAAAGCTGATACATTTTGTGTAAACACTCGCACAACTGTTTATTATTCCTTTGATTTGTCGTCTCATTCGTATATTTGCTAGATTTTCTCATGTCTGCTCATGCTAGTCACTCCATGTATGTAATGATTTTTCTCTCAGAAATATATGACTTTTGGAAATGCAGTTTGATAATGAAGTTTTAATAAAGTTGAATTAGCTACCCTTCTATGCCATATACTGCTTCTATACTATTCAAAGTGTACACTTGCATGTGTTGATTACATTAATTTACTGTTAGGCCCATAAATAATAATAACAATATTTAAAAAGTTTATAATTATCTAACATATGACTTATTAAAACATAACATGTAAAACATGTTCTGTTTTGTGGTTAAAAACTAACCACAAAGCATAACATGCTAAATGGGGGATATCTACTGTACATCTAGCATAAAAAAATAAATTGTCAGAACATCGTCTCTCAGTTGCTGAATGTCGCGCAACAACGTTGCTACAGCCCTACATTGTTACAAAACGAGCACGTAGACAGCAACGTTTCCATTGTGGAAATGCAACATGCCACAGACGTTGCCACAACTTCAATGTGTTTGCTGGGTGTCAGCAGTTTTAACAAACACTCTTCTTGTTCAGCCTTCAGTTTGCAAATGCCGGGAATATTCTCCACAACAGAGCGAATTACATCCCATGTCTCCATATCCGCAGTCATTTTCGATTTCCCTGACCTAAAAAACTATCTTAAACTCTGTAATTAGCGTCTACGTCATGGCTCTCAGCCCACCCTCTATTTGTTGATTGGCTAGCTGTTTTCATGCCAGAGGAAAACAGAGAGAAAGGTTGCTATCTCAGACTGAAATTGAGTCTTCTGTAGCCCATATCAGAACAATCTATTGTGTCATTGTGTATAATTTGCACAAATTTTACGAGGTAGCTAATTTGTACAAATTCATACGACCCAAAGGAATGAAATATCTCAGAAAAATGAAAAAATACCACTTTTCCATTAGTATTAAACATTATGAGAGCTATTGTTGTTTTCATTGACGTGTAACCTGTACACAGTTAAACCAAAAATGATTAAGACACCAGATATAATTTTTGATATTTTTTACTAGTGGGTGCAGGACACTCTAGTTAATTAAAAAGTAGTTAAAAATAAACTGTGACATATTATACCCAAAAAGTCTTCATACAGTGGACTACCAGTAAAATGTGGGACCAAAAATTATTCAGACACTTTGACCTGACCATGTTTTGCTTAAAGGGGTCATCGGATGACCATTTTCCGTAAGGTGGTATTATTCTTTAGGGTGCTCATGTAAATTTGTAAAATACTTTGGTTAAATTCCTCAATGGTTGTGTAAAACAACACCCTTTTTACCTCCTCAAAAGCAGCTTTGTTCACAGAGACCCATTTTGGTGCATGTCTCTTTAAAGATAATGAGCAACTTGCACACTCCACCCCTCTCTTCCAATGGGGGTGTCGAATCGCTGAGGGCAGAAATATGCTAATACATCACAGTCCATCAGTGGTCGTTGGGCATGAGCATATGAAATCATAGTGCTCCGAAAATCCAAACCGCCTGATTGTTGAGAGTGTTTTAGACTTTGAGGATTAAAAAAAGTAGAGAATGGATTTTTTTTCATTGTATGGTAGTTGTCCACACACTGCAAAGACACATTTAAATGCAAACACTATATAAAAGTGAAGTTTGCATCCAATGATCCCTTTAAGTGTTTTTCTTTAATTGCTAATGCGAACACCACAGAATGAATAAAATTAAGCATTGCTTGGTAACTGGTTGACCTAAACTCATATTATCTAATTGTGTACTTACATTTAACAGCTGAAAGCTGACAGCTATTCATCCTAATTCATTTGTGAGACAGTTTAACAGAAGGATGGCAAAAACCAGTGAGATATCAACTGATTTGATAACTCTGAATTCTTGTCCTAATTTATAACCATTTATATAGAAACTCAACTATAGCGAATGAACTGTGATCATGTGAGAAATGTTGAAGGTGTCTGAATAAATTTTCGTTTGACTATCTGTTAACATAAAAAAATGTGTTTTAGGGTTTCATGACCCTTTAAGTTCACTTGCAGCTTTTTGACTGAGATTGTGAAAGCAAGGAGTAAGACCAGCTGAGATCTCAGTGTCTACAGGAGACTCTTTCAGAAATCTCAGAGGAACAGCTTCTTTTTGCCCTCTTCTCGGCGACTGGCACGCAGGACTTTGATTTGCAGGAAATGGCTCCCCTGAGGAAGTTTAGAGCGCTCACATCCAAAGTCAGAGCTGAGAGTGGAATCTGTTTAGCGTGTCTGCTGAATTGATGAGAGGCACAGCGGCGGGCGGCAGCACTGTGACATGCATGTCAACACACCAGACCAAGCGACACCAACCGTAACCAAACACTGCCCTCCACAGCCATGACAATAGGGACGAGTCACACACCTGCGGAAGCCACAGGGCCTGTTCAAAACTCGAAAATTACACATCTCGTCTGTAAATAGATTCGAAGTGTTAAAAAAGGTGTATAATGGCATGATTTATTTGCTGAATGCAGAAGAGATGAAATGTTTTTTAGACAAAGCACGAGCAGCAATCGGCAGGGAGCATGGCTCACTTTCACACCGGGTGAGAACGGGAGAGTTTCCAACTGCACCGAGCATGCTCTATCACCGGGCAGGCTGCCACTTCAGCTCTGAATGGGAGCGACGCACTTCAGCGTGCTTTAGCTTCCAACGCATCCCCATTGAAGATGAGGATGGGGGTGACGGTGCAGATGAAACAGTCATACATCTCATCCAGAGCAAACTGTTCAGCCGCAGTTAGGAGAGGACTTGCCTCTGTTGGCAGGCTGACAGGAACATCAGGCAGAGAAAGCCAGGACAGAGGGTTTAAGCTTAGCTGGCAGAGGAACAAAGACATTCAATCTGGGAACTGCTGAAATTATTAAAACACTTTTCTAACATGTAAGCTCTGCTGGAGAACACCTGCCTGACAGTTGTCCTTCAAGTCTTCAGCTGCGCATGTTCATTGACAACTGTTCAAAGGGAAGCCAATTGAATTTTTAAAAAGATCCCAATCTGATACAAAGTGCATTTCGTAGCAGCACTATCATTTGTCAGTGCTGATATACACAGTTAAGACCAGAATCACAATAAGTTGGGTTAGTAAAGAATAAGTTAGAATCAGAATTCCAATCTTAGTTCTAAAATTAGCTAATTTTCAGGTTGCTCTGAATTCGTACAAGGGTTGAGTGAACTCGCTCACAGCAATTTGGTCCTCAAAATGAATTTGATGGTTCATTACCATTCACAATTCTAATTAAAAGCCAACTGTAATTTTTTATTGCCTAGTACTTATTAGTGTGGACAATTTTAGGTCTGGAAGGATGAAGAAATGCTCTATAGCCTGATCGGGTGGCTCACAGGAAGTCAGTGATATTTCAAAGACGACTGAAAAATCAAACGAGATACAAGAGAGATAAACAGAAAGCGAACAAGAGAGAGAGAGAGAGAGAGAAGAGAGGGAAGAGAGAAGTAAGAGAGAGAGAGAGAGAGAGAGAGAGAGAGAGAGAGAGAGAGAGAGAGAGAGAGAGAGAGTAAGAGAGAGGCAAAAATAGGTCCATCGTATGTCTGCTGAAGAGGCGTTTTCACATGAATAAATATCCTGTTCAAATACACCGGTTTTCCTCTTAATGGCAGGTCAGCAGGGTTAATGAAAAAAGATCCCTCAGCCATTCTGAGCAGATTCCATCAAGGTCAGCAGATATCCTCCTCCTGTGGTCACTCCTAACTTTGTGAAATAATTTCTGTTACAAAATTAATTAGTTAATTATACATTTGCCTCCCTTTGGAATATCCTACAAACAGTTCCATGGAGGCCGAAACAATCCAGGGAGACCGCAAGGCCCATTTTACTGTGTTTTCTACCCAACCTTGAAAACTCAAATGTTGGTTCAGATGCTTCATTTCACAGAATGACTTAATTTAGGTCAGAAAAGTACTTCAGCTAAAGATGGCTTTCTGGCTTGTAAGGCATTAACTGTTTAAAAATCAGTTTTTCAGTTAAGGATTTGCACAATGGCCTGGCTTTGCAGGATGAAGCAACCAAGACTTTCCCACCCTCCCTAAACCCCAGGGAACGCACTTTAGCCCTTGCCCCAGCGGAGGTCTGTGTACGCCACTGCACTGCATGATAGTAACAGTGGACCAAAGAAATGGACACATGGCGCCCTCTACTGTAATAATATGAAAAGAACAGGTGTGTTAAAAATGCTAATGCTGTCATAAACACAGTTATTAGGATTAGTTTCACCATCATTGTGTGTAGGCTAACTATACCTAACCAGGACCAAATTTAACAGATAGCACAAGCATCGGCCATTGTTTACAAAAGAATATAAAAACAAAATAATGTAATTGTTTCTGCCCAACACCAAATGGACCTCACAATACAGACATTCTCACTACAATTGCACTATACACTCACCTAAAGGATTATTAGGAACACCTGTTCAATTTCTCATTAATGCAATTATCTAATCAAGCAATCACATGGCAGTAATCACATGGCAGTTGCTTCAATGTCATGTAGGGGTGTGGTCCTAGTCAAGACAATCTCCTGAACTCCAAACTGAATATCAGAATGGGAAAGAAAGGTGATTTAAGCTATTTTGGTTGTTGGTGCCAGATGGTCTGAGTACTTCAAAATCTGCTCAGTTACAGGGATTTTCACACACAACCATTTCTAGGGTTTACAAAGAATGGTGTGAAAAGGGAAAAACATCCAGTATGTGGCGGTCCTGTGGGCAAAAATGCCTAGAGGTCAAAGGAGAATGGGCCAACTCATTCAAGCTGATAGATGAGCAGCTTTGACTGAAATAACCACTTGTTACAACCGAGGTATGCAGCAAAGCATTTGTGAAGCCACAACACACACAACCTTGAGGCGGATGGGCTACAGCGGCAGAAGACCCCACCGGGTACCACTCATCTCCACTATAAATAGGAAAGAGAGGCTACAATTTGCAAGAGCTCACCAAAATTGGACAGTTGAAGACTGGAAAAATGTTGCCTGGTCTGATGAGTCTCGATTTCTGTTGAGATATTCAGATGGTAGAGTCAGAATTTGGGGTAAACAGAATGAGAACATGGATCCATCATGCCTTGTTACCACTGTGCAGACTGGTGGTGGTGGTGTAATGGTGAGGGGGATGTTTTCTTGACACAATTTAGGTCACTTAGTGCCAATTGGGCATCGTTTAAATGCCACGGCCTACCTGAGCATTGTTTCTGACCATGTCCATCCCTTTATGGCCACCATACAGTATATCCATCCTCTGGTGGCAACTTCCAGCAGGATAATGCACCATGTCACAAAGCTCGAATCATTTCAAATTGGTTTCTTGAACATGACATTGAGTTCACTGTACTAAAATGGCCCCCACAGTCACCAGGGGCCTCATTTATAAACGTTGCGTACGCACAAAAGAAGGCGTACGCCGCTCTCTACGCAATAATTGGCATTTATAAAAAGCAAACTTGACGGGAAAATGTGCGGTCCTTCACGCAAGCTCTGACCCAGGCATACGCACAAAAACGGGTGAAATGAGAAATGGCGACACCATTGGCAGCTGGAAAAAACACGTGAAAGTGTGTGAAACTGTAGACGGTTGTGTAAAAATACTGCCTCATAAATAACACGAAGACTTCACAAAGCAAGTCTTACAATTAAAAGCCTACACGTACACCGTTTGATCGATCTGTAACAGAAATGCAAATTAACACATATTTCCAAAAAGAAAAGTGAAATATGTTCTGCAATAATATCGTCATGTTATACAATTCATCCTCATAAATAAGATGGTAAACAGAACGAAATAATGTACAACTGATATTCTCGCCAATGTGTCAGATAGCAGATATAGATGCAATTAGATAGTCAGTCAGATAGATAATTAGGGAGATTATAGATAGACAGACAGACAGACAGACAGACAGATAGATAGATAGATAGATAGATCATGGTATTCATGCATATGCCTTTAGTTTGTTTTATTTTTGATAAAATAACGTACAACGTATGTCTCAACCATTCAGAAAGCTGCAAGAAATTACTTTTGCGCTGAACTATTTCCCATTTCCAAGTAGATTATAACCGACATCTGTAGCTTGTCAGATGCAGAATTAAATGGATGGAAATAAAATGCCCCATCACAATGCGTAATGATGCACAATAGCTGATCTTGCGCTCTTAGAAGATGTGGCGATTATATGGAAGGATTCAGTGTGAACGCGTCATCTTCACAACAAAAGGTGTGGAATTTTTTTTTTTTTTTTCAAGAATTCCCTCATTGTGCAGTTTATTTCAGTTAGGACAGTCTTGAATTCATCCAACTCCTTGGCCACCTCTCTGATTGAATTAATGACTAGACGCTTTTTTGCCTCGAGCTTTGATGTCCGACCATTTCTTTTTTATTTCGGCCACAGTCCGAGGTTGTGAGGCTACAGCATTTACGGCATCTGCAACCATTTGCCACTCAAGTGCCTTTTTGGCATTAGTAATGCCCACACTGTGCCCTCCAAACAACATTTTTCTCCTCTTTCCACCTCGCCAACGATAACTTCTACTTCACATTTAGTGGAGTTAAGTTTTTTTTTTTTATTTCCTCTCTGTGTATAACATGATTTCGCAATCGATGAATATTAACTTGTGGGTGTTTCACGGACTATTTATGGGCAACTATGGGGCGTGACATGAAGCCGCAAAAGCTGCGCCATATTTAGAATTGATTGTGATTTATTAAGGGAAAAATGCGTAGGACTTGCGTGCGCACGGTTTTATAAATCCGAATATTTCTGTGCGTACGCACATCCTATGTTTCATCCGTACGCCAATTCTGACGCAAATCCTACGCAAAGTTTTATAAATGAGGCCCCAGATATCAACCCAATAGAGCATCTTTGGGATGTGGTGGAACAGGAGCTTCGTGCTCTGGATGTGCGTCCCACAAATCTCCATCAACTTCAAGATGCTATCCTATCAATATGAGCCAACATTTCTAAAAAACAATGCTTTCAGCACCTTGCTGAATCAATGCCACATAGAATTAAGGCAGATCTGAAGGCGAACGGGGGTCAAACACATTATTAGTATGGTGTTCCTAATAATCCTTTAGGTGAGTGTATATATATATATATGTTAGTTAGTGGAAAAAAGAAAACTTTAAAAAACATTATAAGTGCCTCATGGAACATATTAAAATAATTGTAAAAATCCATGTCATGACCCCTGGTGCTCTTCTATCATTTTAAACCGAAAATGCTTACGTGTTTTATTTTTTATTTTTTTACTTCATTGGAATGGAACGGAACTTTGTAAAAGTTTTGACACTTGCAAAAAAATCATGGACTAGATTCGAAAAGGTTAAATGGTCCTGAAAAAAATCCTGAAACACACTTGTGCTCCTCTGGGTCAAAAATGACCGCATTGGAACTTAATGGGAGACTAATTTCTAGACTAAGTTTCTAGTTAACTCTTTTGGTACTGCTGCCAAGCAAATTCTTATACTGAAAGCAATGTTTTTTAGATATTAAGCTAAAATTTGGAACTCAACTTTAGATTTATGCCTTTGATTTCATATAAAAATTGAAAAAAAGATTTTATGTGCATTTTTCATAACAATACACATAACATTCCGTAACTAAGTTCTCTTTTATAAAAATGTTTCACTTCAGCAATATTTGCCATGTGTCCTCTTTAAAAAATATCAAACTTAAGTCTTTGCTCCAAAGCATTCAAAATTTACAAGTTTAAGTTGGAAATTCAATTTTCAGGTCTATGCTCAAAACGTGAATAAATTAATTATAACTACTGCAAATATAATTGTAGTACCATACAATCTGCTAAAAATACAAATTATTATCAAAAATATATATATTATTAAAAAAACATTATCAAACTAAAATATAGTACATTCCTTTCAATGAAATTATTAAAAAAAGAAAAGAAAAAAAGAAAATCGCCACGCTGAGAGCACCAGAGGGTTAAACATGCAGAATGCAAAGAGTGGAGGAACCTACAATGTACATCAAATGCTGTGAAGATCTGCCGTGTCTTCTCATATGGATCTTCTGATGACATCTTTCTCCCCATGAGAGGCACAAACGGCTCCAGTGGGACCCCTTTAGGAGGGAGGGAAAGAGAGGAGGAGAATGAATGCTGGGTCTATTACAAGGCTCTTGTCTGAAGTGCAGGTTCTTCCTTTACATGGCAGTCATCTGAAAGCACTGTGTTTAAAGGAGTAATATCTTTCTCTCTTGCCTGCAGGGTAGTCATTTTTTCTCTGAGTGCTGTTATTGAGATGAAAAGGGTAGGCTGGGGAGTTCTAGATAGAATTCTCACGAAACAGCAAATATACAGATGGAGTTAGGCGTGGGGATCTGGGTGGGCCACGCTGACAGTGATGGCTGAGAAACTGGGGGATACACCTCTATAGGGAAAAGCTCAAATTAATTAAGAGATCCAAGGACAGACGTGACGGCTCCATTGCACTTTAAATCATGCCAAAACATAAGCTGTAATGCGTCCTTTGAGAATCTCACACCTAACGGACAAGTGATAAGAGTTCTACGTGAACACAGAAAAGACATGTCCAAAAAAAAAGAGTCTCACTATCAAGTTTCTATAATATTCTGCTCCCTGGATAGGACTTCCCTCCCTCATTTTTGTCATGAAATAATACATCTGATTGTTTAGAAAAGTAATAGTACAGCTCTTATCAAGCAGCATGAATTGAGGTATGACATACATCTATAGCACAAATTGCGAAGGACAAGATACACACCAATGTTTTATAAAATAACAAAAAATTATGAATTAAAAGTCACAATTACGTATTTTGACACACATCCAAGTAAAATGGATTATCCGAAAAAAGATAAAGAAAATAAATTTAAAAAATAGGGTAATAAATCATTTACAATAAGATCAATAACATGCAGAAAACAGACTGGGGGAAATTTTATTTCATGCAGACTTGAATGTGTTCTGCCAAATTTTGATAGAATTAGGACAACTTTGGGCTACAGAGATTTTAAACATCACATAAGTGACATTTGCTTCAGTTGTCATCAGATGGCCATGAAAATACATAGGAATTTGAATTAAATTATGAAGTATTTTTATAGACACACATTTTTCCCTCCAATTATGCTACAAAAAAACCCCACAAAAACACAAAAACTACACAGTCTCCATAAGTGCACGTGCAAACGTGTACAAAAGTACAGGATACTACAATACAATAAATAAATTACTCAGAAACCAGAAAACAGGCACAGTAAAAGACAGTGCAGCACCAACCAGTACAGTTATGATTGAGTAGAAGAAAGATATGATACTTTCTAAAAAAAAAGCCAAATGTAAACATACTATGAATAAAATACTATGAATAGTGTTCTGTGGACATACTGTAGCAGTTACGGAGGTAGCAGCCCAGTATAGAGTGAAAATGAATTAAAGGGCAACTTGTGCAAAAGATGGAGACACACAAATGTGTGTGTGTTAGACCAGTCTCTGAGTATTAAAGAGTCTGATGGCTTGGGGGAAGAAGCTGTTACACAGTCTGGCCATGAGGGCCCGAATGCTACGGTACCCTCTTGCCAGATGGCAGGAGGTTGAAGAGTTTGTGTGGAGTGTGTGGGGTCATCCATAGTGCTGGTTGTTTTGCAAATTCAGCATTTTATGTAAATGTCTTTGATGGTGGGAAAAGAGACCCCGATGAGCTTCTCAGCTGTCCTCATAATCCTCTGTAGGGCTTTGCAGTCCGAAAAGACCCGACCAGGCAGTGATGCAGCTGCTCAGGATACACTCAATAGTTCTACAAAATAATGTAGTGAGAATGGTGGGTGGGAGATGTGCTTTTCTCATCCTTTGAAGAAAGTAGAGACGCTGCTGGGCTATCTCGGTAATAGAGCTGGTGTTGAGGGACCAGGTGAGATTCTCGGTCAGGTGAACACTAAGGAATTTGGTGCTCTTGACAGTCTCCACAAGGGAGCCTATAGATATTTAGCGGAGAGTGGTCACTCTGTGCTATCCTAAAGTCAACAACCATCTCTTTTGATTTATCCACATTCAGCGACAGATTGCCCCTCCTTGAACTGCGACCTTAACGTGGTGGAGGGGTTTGAGTACCTGAATGACCCTAGGAGCTATGTTGTCTGGGGCTATATGACCCTGGTAGGGTCTCCCAAGGCAAACAGGTCCTAGGCGATGGGTCAGACTAAGAGCGGTTCAAAAACCCCTTATGGAAGAATTATATTCAAGGACCGTGACGTCGCCCGGTATGGCGCAGCCGGGGCCCCACCCTGGAGTCACGCCCGGGGTTGGGGCTCGTATGCGAGCGCCTGGTGGCCGGGTCTCTCCCCACGGGGTCCGGCCGGGCTCAGCCCGAAGGAGCGACGTGGGACCATCTTTTCTTGGGCTCACCACCTACAGGAGGAGCCGTAAGGTGCCAGTGCAGAGAGGATCGGGTGGCAATCGAAGGCAGGGGCCTCGGCGACCTGATCCCTGGACACGGAAACTAGCTTTAGGGACGTGGAACGTCACCTCGCTGGCAGGGAAGGAGCCGGAGATTGTGCGTGAGGTTGAGAGGTTCCGACTAGAGATAGTCAGGATCACCTCTAAGCATGGCTTGGGCTCTGGAACCACACTCCTTGAGAGAGGATGGACTTTTCACCACTCTGGAGTTGCCCATGGTGAGAGGCGGCGGGCTTTTTTAGCAACTTTATTAATCCCACAAGGGGCAATTAGTCAAGAGCATATCCCTGAAAAAAACATAAACAAAGCTCAAGGTGACGCAAACAGACAGCAGACAAACGACTAGCAGTGAAAGCAACGGTAACCCACCTGTCACTCATCTGGCCACGCCCTTAGTTATGCAGAACTCTAAGGCTTAATATAATTTCAACGGATGAGTTGTTTGAAAAAATCCACCGCCCTTCACAGTTGGGCAAAATTAGCTATATAGACCAAAACAACTATTTGCCACCAAGCTGTAAACATTTTTTTTCTGCTATATAGACCAAAACAACTATTTGCTACCAGGCTGTTAACATTTTTTTTTTCTGCTGTGAAGTTAGCCATTTTAACATGGGGGAGATACAGATTTTCCTCACTTTTGGAGTAAACCTCAAGCGGCCAGTCGATGAGTTGCAGTTTAATTAACTTCCGTGTTGGTTTCAAGAGAGAGACGGGGAGGTTGCCGCTTGGTTTTTATTGATCGTAAAAACAAATACAATTTCTTATATACAAACAAATACAATTTTTGAGTGTCAAAGTTGTAGTTGCATTTGCATAGCATGCGGCCTGTGACATGGCCTGTACACCCATATTTTGCCACACTGAAGGTGGCGACGCTAGTCAAATGCAAACAAATAACAATCAACAAACTATTATTAAAAGATAGACTAGGACTTAGATGTGATTTTTGAAAATTACATTTGATCAAGGCCTGTTATAAAGTGATTGTTAAGGCTATAAGGCTATCCCTCATCCCCTTGTTTTTGTGTAAAATTCAATATGCAATATACTCTGACTAAGGTCTATGGCCTAGTGATTACCATATGTGCTCTGGCACATTAAACTGTGGCGCTCATACAAATAATGCAAGTTTGAATCTATGTTGAATCATATCCCTAACAATAAAAATGGCATAAAATAAACATCTGTTATTTAAATATCTTTCAATTATCCATTGTGGAGGCCTTTCTGAATCAACAAAATCTTAATTCTGAAGCTTTCATGCCTTTGTGATAAAAATAGAGGCACGAGAAATAGCAATTAGGAGATAGCTAGCTGTGTGACCTTTTCACCATTTCTCGCTTATTTAGGTAGTCTAAAAAGAAGAAAGAGAGTGAGATAAAGAAAAAAGGGGTTGAGTAGGCTAAACAAGTGGTAGTAGTATTGTGAACACTGAAGCCTCAAGTGGCCTCTTTTCTGTGCAATGAGCCTGCCAAAGCATTTCACTACTGAGTCTAGTCAAGCCTCCCACATCACCACCAGCAACCCTCTCCTCCGACCATCACTAATTTAGTAATCACATGAAATTCAAAAGAGGGGCAATTTAATTCACCATTTGCTCTGAGCAAGATTTAATGGTGGAATATTTCATCACACAAAGCATGCCACTTTAACTAGATTATCGTATGCTTTCCCACAGGGCAGCATACAAAAGCAATTTGCTTGTGGGATAAAACAAGAAACAAATTACTTACTAATCTAGGTCTTCAACCATTTAATGTCTCCTTCAAAATGCTGTCCTGCCAAAACCCCCATTTTCCTCAGTGTTTCTGTCTGTCAAAAGGGCCTGTAGAAATCCTGTATGCATTTCACGGCAACATTATTTACTGTGGTTTGTCAGGATTTCATTACTGGCAATGTGTAAAAAGATTATACAGTATCTACGTCAAGCTCCTTTTCCTTTCACTTTGCCTGAGTGGTATAAAATTTCGTTTTCCACGTCGAAAAATAAATCAGGAGACAAATTGTGCATATAATTTTGGAGTGCACATCAATGTGGCTTCTGGCTTGAGTGTCTGCTGAAGGTGAAATACACTAAAATATACAGAAATGGTATGCATTAATTCAATATGACAGGTACTATATTTTGCCTTTACCTGGACAATCCTTATTAGTGCCATTCTCCATCAAGATATTTGTCTCTGACTGCAAGAGAACATCCAAAATGACTTAAAATATGATTAGACAAAAACAAAAAAACTAACAAAACATTAAAGCCTTGTCAGATTAAAAATTGTATTCCATTAATGTTACAAAATTACAGTTGTCATGAGTTGTTGACTCTTGATTTCGTATCATTCATTGTTCAGGCCATTTGTCTGAATCGGTTTAACAATTAATTGAAAAAAATCGAACTCAAAAGAACGATTGGAGGAAGAATCAAATATTGCTAGTTAATAGAATAACTAGAATAGAATTTCAGAATATCCCAGTGGGTCTGCGTTACCCTTCCATCCACTATGTCATAATTAAGTATTCAATAGCATCCATATGCTATATAAAAGGTAGCCATAGCTAGATATATATGTTGGTCTTTTTTAAACAAATGTTTCAGGTCATATAATTAATGTAAGCATGAATATGTAAAGCAGTGCATACTTACTGTATATGCTGTGTGTGTGCATATTATAAAGATAGAAGTACACCATATATGCATATTTTGTTACTTAAAGGGATAGGCTAGTTCACCCAAAAATAAAAATTCTGTCATCATTTACTCACCCTCAAGTTATTCCAAACCTTTATGAATTTCTTTATTTCTGCAGAACATAAAATATACTTTGAAGAATATGGGTTCCATACTATGAACGTCAGTGGGGTCCATCAACTGTTTGGTTACCAACATTTTTCAAAATATCTTCTTTTATGTTCAACAGCAGAAAGAAATTCACACAGGTTTGGAACAACTTGAGTGAGTTTATTTTTTTAGGTTAACTATCCCTTTAATATGACAGTAAATGTATAATTTAGAGAATATCAAGTGATTCTGATTTTACTGTAGGCCTACCTTTGATGGTTTGTATCCACAAAGCATGACAACTGCTATCTTAAGATCTTCTCTGGACAAATAACCTTTCTTACCCACATCACACTGATGGAAAACCTAAAGAATACATAAACATAGACATTACAGTCAGAGTTGATCTGCAATCGTAATTAATGAGTATGTATAACCCCAATAGTGGCAGTTTAAAAGGGTTAGTTCTCCCAAAAATGAAAATTATGCCATTAATGACTCAACCTCATGTCGTTCCAAGCCCGTAAGAGCTCTGTTCATCTTCGGACACAGTTTAAGATATTTTAGATTTAGTCCGAGCTTTTTGTCTCTCCATTGAAAATGTATGTACGGTATACTGTCCTTGTCCAGAATGGAAATAAAGACATCATCAAAGTAGTCCATGTGACAACAGTGGGTTCGTTACAATGTTTTGAAGCATCGAAAATACATTTTGGTCCAAAAATAACAAAACCACTTTATTCAGCCTTGTATTGTCTTGTCAAGCCGCGTTCAGTGACGCTGGTGACGTAAGACGATGCTGAAGTGTTCTCTGGTGGGTCCGTGTATTCAGGTTCAAATAAATATGGCTAGGCAAAAAAATGCAGACTTTAGACTTAGACTTTTTTGCGAAGATTGTTTTGTTTCCAGTGTGCGTCTCCCTCAGACTGCGAACGAAGCTCTGGTAACACATCAGCAGTGTCACTGAATGCGTATTGACAACAGAACTGGAAGAGAATACAATGCTGAATAAAGTCGTAGTTTTTGTTATTTTGGGACCAAAATGTATTTTTGATGCTTCAAAACATTCTAACTAACCCACTGATGTCACATGGACAACTTTGATGATGTCTTTATTTCCTTTCTGAACAAGGACAGTATAATTTTTAATGACACAATTTTCATTTTTGGGTGAACTAACCCTTTAAGCATACGTTTCAGAAGTTTGATTTGGCAGTGGACTGAAGAGAGCGACCAACTGAACACAGAAGAAAGAAATCTGACTAGAGGTTGCTGTTCAGTAAAAGTTTGCTAGAGAAACGAGCACAACTCTTTAGATCTTTAGGAACTTAGGGGATGCAGTTAACGGCACAATTTTTTTACACAAAAAAATATTTACATGTATATGTAAGTTAAGAACCATCCTAAGAATTTGTAACCAATAAAATGTGCTTTTATCCACTTCCCGAGGCTTCATTCGCTGACTTCGAGTCTTTGAGCAAGAGCAGAGGAGTGTTAATTTAGGTTATATTCAACTATCTTTGTATTACATAAAAAAAGAATGAGGTAGAAAATTTAAGATACAAGTACACTGCAAAATAATACAAAATATACATTATATAATGCAACCCTGCATTATATTGCATTTTATGGAACAAATACACTAATGGAAGTCAATTATAGCCTACTGGGCATTTAAATAAATATTAAATAATTGTCATTCCCAACACAAATGTGTTGAACCTATCTGCTGCATTTCCCACTTTTAAATCTGTATAAATAAAAGACAAATGCAGTTTTTCCTCTTAAAAGCAGGGTGAATGATTTGTTCCAGAAATATTTGTTGTATATGCCTACTTCACATCCTGACAACAATCACAAAGTTAAAGGGACCATGTGTAACTTTTTATGCATTTTTTTTTTAAAAAATCATTATTTTTATTCATAAATATGTCCTCAATGGTGTACAAATACCTAATAATCTGCCTTATCCTCGTAAACGAAGAATTTAGTATCTTTATATACATGAGACGGGTAAGTCCACGGAAGCTTCCATGTTATTCCGCCATCTTGAAAAACTATAATAGCAGAGAGGGACATAAAGTACTAGGCCAACACGTTTCCACAACGCGTTTTTGTTCAGAGCCAACGTGACGCTTTCCATAGAGGAGCAGAGAGGTGAGAGACGCTTCACGGGCCGGTAAGTTTAAAAGGCTGCATTGCAAATCCTCGTCGCCAGAAAAGTAAAATAAAATAGATCGTAATAGGAAACGTGACCGGAGATAACAAAAAACAAGAGTTAATATCGGGATAGCTTTTTCCAGGTGATGCAGGAGAAAGAGTTCAAAAGAGATGCTGAAGTCCTGCTTTCTTCTCGACAGGTAAGTTAAGTCAATGTTACAGTTTACAAGCTTTTTTTCATTGTTTGCGTGTGTACTTTATTATATAGACAGATGAACATTTATATGTAATTGATGATGATATCTAATGCACGTAGGCTACTTAAGAAAATATAACCAATAAAAAAGGCTTAACTACTATTACAATAGTTCATGTTTTTCACAGTCAGTAATTCATACTGTAATATTAGTTCATTTGTTGTGTCAGGTTGGTGTTTGTTTGAAATAATAAACCTGTTCACCTGAAGGAACACTGACGAAGTGCTAATCCTGTCATAGCTTTTTGGTACATTATAGTTACCGTAGACAGTGTTGCCAGATGCCAGCAAGGTTTTCCAGCCCAAAACCTCGTCAAAAACCGCGAGAATGCACAAAAAACCGCCCAATTTTTTTTTGCCTTGTTTCTCGTGTATGGTTTCTCATTTAAACACATTAGAATCATTAACTAGTTTTAAAATGACCCATTGGTCTGTGTACTTTTGCGTCCATTCGTTTTTCCTTTTTTAACCTGTAATTGAAAAACCAAAAAAATTAACGGTTGTATTTTTAAAATACAAAGTTGAATACCAAAATTTGAATTTGAACTGCAAATGCTGCTGTAAAAAAAAATAATAATAATAATAATAAAAAATACACATTGTATAATAAATAAAATAAATAGGCCTAGATAATAAATGTTTAGTTTTATATAATAATTAAAAAATAAATATTAAGGTATTGTTTATTTTGTCCCATTATGAAACATTTAAAATATTCACAAATTAATATGAAAAAAAAAATGATTTTACTGGTTTTCTGAAGGCCAAACCATGTCCGTAGATGAGCTCTGGCCAAACCAGAAAAAAAAAAAGATGTTTTTTGTTCTTTCTTTTTATAGGCCTATAAGTCAAATATCCATTGTAGGCCTATATAAAGAAAAATAAAAAAGTTTGTGAATATCGTTTTACCAGTCTAAAAACGAATAAAGAAAGCAAGTTTTTCGTTATTCAATTACGAGTTAAAAAAGGGAAAAGGAATGGACGCAAAAGTACACCGGCCTTCGACTTAGCCTATCCGATTTCAGAAATCAATAAACGCAAAAGTAGGCTATTCTAGCCTACTATTAAACTAGCTTATTTTATGTAAAATAATGCGAATAACTTAGGCAATCAATAAGCGGACGGAATGTAGCTGATGTCAAGCCATTAAGCGCAAGACCTGTGCGCACGGGGAGGTGCCGCCGCGTGCGTGAAGTGAGCTGAAGGGAACGTGTCTGTTTTGAGATTAGACCTGTAGTGGGTGTGTAGCCTATATGTGAGTGAGTGAGATTAGGCCTATACAGAGAGTCGCTGAAAGAAGGATCTGAAGTACCGGTGTTTCGGCTACAAAAACCCGCCGAACTGATCGAAAACCAGCCCAATTTTTATCCACCCGCCAAACCCATTTTTGCCCGCAAAAAAGATTACAAAACCGCCCAATTGGGCGGAAAACCGCCCAATCTGGCAACACTGACCGTAGATGCAACGCGCATTTCAAAAAGCAAGCCGCTGGAGTGATGCAAAATACAGTTTCACCACTAGATGGGAGCAATTCCTAAACAGTCCCTTTAAGTGGCCTAAATGGATGTGACGTCCTACCTGCCTTTAAAATTATGTAGCTTTTTTCATATCTACAGCGCACCCTGCTCATCGGCAGACAGACATCAAAAGCTATAATCACAAGTCAACAGCATGTTTCATGCTATGCAGACAGAAGTCAGTCACTGAGCATTGCAACATAAACTGCAGCTGCCTTTTACAGTTCCTCCTGACCCAAAACAACAAAACTTATGCTGCGTGACTTACTCTGCGCGGTTCGTGACTCGAAATTCAATAGATTGTTTTGAAGGAGGCGTGGCCGCGTGGCTGTTGTTGTTTATTTATTACACAATACTGAAATTAAACGAGTTTGCAAAAGACTGCTGTTTTGCAGTTGAAATGTAAATGATAACGGGCAGATGAAACAAAATATTAGAAAAGAAGGGCGATTTGGTGAAAGTTACAGTGCAAAAAGTTTAATATAACAATGCAGCTTTGCAGAAAACAAACAGCTCTTCTTTAAACATTAAACAGCATTTCTTTAAATAAATGATAATGTTTTACAGCACCGAATTCGACGCAACTATTTCTATGAACTGAAGAACTCAACAGCGCAGCGCACGCAGCAGTAAGTAACTTAGCAGTAAGTCACTTATCTCGGCACAACTAACCTTACTGTTATTAGTTGTTATACTGTTATTGCGTTACTGGTACTGTGGGCCCCACACAATAGTATGTAGGTTACTTCTTTGTAATGATTTTTTGGCGTTTCCGTTCAATAATAAATGTAGAGACGTAAGTTACAGAATACAGTTGGCTTTTTAGACAACCCTCCAAAAACAACTTTCAGAGCCCGGATAGCTCAGTCGGTAGAGCATCAGACTTTTAATCTGAGGGTCCAGGGTTCAAGTCCCTGTTCGGGCGGACAATTCTTTTCCCTATTGTGGGTAGAAACATGTCTTTTTGAGAAACCTCAAATTTAATTTCTATTTATCTAATGTTAACGTTTTATCTAAACGTCAGACCAAGCTTTTTACATAATGAAGCCCAGATACATTCCATGCCCATGACGTGTGACATGTTCAGTCGTATAACTTGACAACTGTCTACCTTATCCTTATATTATCATATGTTTGTAAATATACGTCGCACCGGCATCTGTTTCAAGCAAATCTGTTTCACACGTCATGACATCGTTCAAAATCAACAATATTTAAATCTTACCAACTCAATTTTTTTCCTTTCGGCATCGTTTATTTGTCTCTCATTCCTAAAGCTTCTTCCAGAGGTGAATGTTTGCATTTGGGACAACCTAGATAGAAATATCTAAAGACTTCTGGAAAGTTGTAGATGTTTACATAGAAACCGTGTGGATGTGAGGGTTTGGTTTGCTGTGTGATGATTTGTTGAGGTTTAGCCAGCACGCAGTACAATGATAAAGTCAGTTATTTTCAAATTAAAAGTTTTTATAATGAAATATTAATATTAAGGGTTTTCTGCATTATGGAAGTGTTTGTATGGCAATTAACCACCCCTTTCTTATTATTGTAATGAAAAAGTCCACTTTCTAAGAAAAAGACTGAGATTAAATTAGAAATCATTAGCTACTCGTGGTCATGATATGACATACGTAAAAAGTAATTATGAGATAAAACGTCACATATGTCGAAATTATGTCATTAAAAGTGATAACTAGGACATACATTTATGTGGTATTTATTACTTTGTATGTCATAATTACGTTTTTGTTTGTTTGTTTTCTAATGCGGCGGAAATGAGCTTTAATAGCGACTATCACAGAGACTTTTATTTTGAAGAACATTGTGGCTTTTCTCTTCTGTTACTACTAGCCTACATGTGGCATGTACATAGCCTGTATGCCGAATCAAAACACAACAAACGGTTATGTGCTTGTGTCGCTGTTAATGAAATGAGTTTCAAATGCACAACGGTCAAGTAGTTCCACAGCTGTATATATGCAGCACGTGTTTAGCTTTCTTTAAACCGTAACATTTGAATTATTTACGTTACCTGTATCTTCCCGCCTCTTTGTAAGTTTACGTTAGTTTAACAGTTACATTGTGCTTAAGCTCATCAGTGCATCAATGCAATGCTAGCATTTATCTCTTGTTTTAGGCTCCATTTGTACAATTAACGCTACACAGTTGTTTTTCAATGCATTTTGTCAAATGACAATATTAAGGAACTGTTGTTACATAATAATATGCTCGTTGTACAGTGTATCTTACGGCATGCATTAAAAAGATCATCTAAAACTGTTTGTGATCCACAGCTGAACAAAAATGTCCCAGGACAGTCAGCATGGCAAGTGGACCATATCAGATAGTGAAGACGAGGACAACATTATCCCTCCAACACCTCAAAAGGGTTTAAACAAACCAAGCATTAAACCTGATTTAGACATAAAACCAGAAAAGGTCTTCAAGCAAGAGCCCAAACTGAGTCCAAAACGCAATGAGCAAGCTGAAAACTCCCATCCTGTGAAGGAACCGTCTGCTCCTTCCATGGGATCCGAAGCCAGAAAAGCTGCACATGTGAATCAAACCAACCCTCTAAACTATGAAAGCATTTCTACATCTGCTGTAAAGAGAAAGAGAGAAACAGAGGAGGGGGGCTGGAACCTCTCCAGCAGTGATGATGAAGCTCCTTCACCTGTCATGAAAAATGAACCCAAAAAGCCAAGTCCTAAGAGGAAGAAGACAGAAGTCAAACGTCCTCCGAGCCCTCACGGCACTAGTTATTATAAAGAAGAGCCAACTGATTTCTTTGAGACCAACTTATTATCTACGAATGACATGTATCGTTTTTTTTTAAACAAAGTTACTGGGATACCAAAAAAGTTCAACACTGGAGCACTGCATATCAGAGGTATTTAAAGAGTTTGAACTTTTAAAAACAATTCTATATGTGTGTGTGCATGTGTATATATACACACACATAAATATAATTAATCTTAATTATAAATAATATAATAAAGTTATGATATGAGGTTGTATATTTCTAATAGTCTTCTTGTTTTCTTTTCCTCTCCCTCTTCAATAATCAGAAATACTTTCTCCGATGTTTGGAATGCTAAAAGAGTCTGTGCAGGTATTGTATTCATGGATGAAGTTGCAGCTAAGCTGTTTACTACAACCACACACAAAAGTTTGTAATGTTTTTGTCCTGATTCACATCTTTCTTCTTTTGTAGTTTAATTACTGTTTTGACATTCCATGGATGGTGGAGCAGTATCCGCCAGAATTTAGGTAAGATTTGTTGTGGCATTGCAGCTGCATAAATTGAAAACATAATTTCACTACATCGAATGAAATGGCACTACATGCCAATAAGTGCATATGCTGTTTGTTTTTTAGGGACAAACCAGTCATACTCGTTCACGGAGAAAAGAGAGAGTCCAAGGCTCGGTTAATTGAGCAAGCCAAACCATATCCAAATATTCGTTTCTGCCAGGTCTGTGGTTTTTATGGTTTTCTTGATTTGCAATAAGCTACTTGTTCCACTAGAGGGAAGCATTAAACTTTATGGTAGTCTGAGGTCCTCTAAACCAGTCTCTCTCAACTGGTGGGTCAACGTCTTGAGTGGGCCTCAGAGTGTGGAGTCAAAGAAACATCAACAACAACAAAAAAACGTAATTCTAAATATTTTTCTGATGCGATCATTTTATTTTGAAAGAGATTTGAGAAAGCTGTTAACTCTTCAGTGTGATAAAGTTAAATTAAAGAGTGCGTGGAAATAAAAATGTGTTATCTGCGTTCTGATAAGATGTCAGGCTATATATCCTTGTCATTCTAATGTTAACAAATCCAACTTTTCAGGATTTGGACTTGGTTTTTGCTGTGGTATAGGGCATCTCTGTGTTAGAAGTGCCCGTCCTGAATTGACCCTTCGCTAAGCCCCGCCCTCCCTAGTTACTGTTGCTACGCCGGTCAAGCTTTCGCGGCTGGCACATCTATACAGTGCGTCTGCACCTGTGTCAGACATTCCCAATGAGATAATTAGTCATTTTCGGCGGAAAAGTGAAATATCTGAGAGAGCGAGACAAAAGGGACTGCAGTATTGCATTCGAAGGATATATTCACGACATTATATGCAACCGATTAGAGAATAATTTCTCAAAAATTGAAGTTAAAGCCTAACGTTATTGTCCCAGCGCAAGCAGCAACCGCCTCATATGCTGATCGTTCAAATGGGAAGACACAAATTGAGGAACAGCTGTGTTCATGCACAGCAGGGTATGTGAAAATCCTAATAATTATAAATCAAACAGTTTATCGATAAATCTTGTGGAACAAAACTAATACCAAGAGAGCCGCGATCGGATTGGGTTAAGTTACTTAGTCAGGGGTAACGTTAGTAGGACGTCGATTAACAAAATGCTGAAATATATTTTAAAGTATGTCAGTGAGCCTTTGTCTTGTCTTTAATCGTCTTATTTTACGTATATCATTATGAACAAAGAACCGTCAATATTTCCAAGCGTTCCAGTAACGTTAGGTGTTTTTGTTTATCATGTCGACATTTACCGGTAGTGGGTCTCCCACACTGCTTGATCACGCCCATCATTTCTCCCCTTGGCTTTTAGATTTTCTGGAAGGAAAACTATTCCTCTCCCGCATCCAAACTTTTAGGATACCGGTATCAGATTTGCACAATCCATACGCACAATGCTTCAGCATGTTTCACTCGCTCGAAAGCTTGCCAGACCTCCTGCGCATAGTTACGGTTGCTAAGACACGGTGGCGATTTTCGGGCGTGGCTTAGCGAAGGGTAAATTGTATATAAAAAAAGAAAATAAAAAATCACAACAATTCTGTTCTATGGGCACAGCCATTCAAACTGGCTGCAGCGGAAGTTTTACACTCCTATTCGAACCTTCTGTTTTCAAACACTGAAAGTGTGATCAAGATTGGTTAGTAAATCATGAAATCACCAAAAAGTACTAATACATTTTGCAACTGGTGTGGTATCAGGCGTGGTGATGGCGCAGTGGATGAGACGCATGCCTTTGGTGCGAGAGACCAATCCACTTTGTTTGAATCCACTGTGAGACACCAATGTGTCCCTGAGCAAGACACTTAACCCCTAGTTGTATTCCTGTGTTGGCTAGGAAGGATTTGCATGCTTTTTACGATGTTCATTATATTCATCAGGAGCAGTTTCATTTATTTACAGTGGTAACTGTGTTTCCGTGATCACAAAATACCACTTTATTTGCACTTTGCACATTTTTAAATGACTGGTGGCTCATACCAACTTACTAACTTTGTAAACTTGAAAAAGTTGGCAAAATTTGAGGTAATCAGTTACATATTTTTTTTTATTTATTTAGAAGTTCAAAGTTTAAGCAAGCAGAACTTGCATATTTTTATTTTGAACTCTTACATTTGAATTGCTCTTAACTTGACATAATTAAGTGGCATGATTAGGTTTTGGCGACAACTTCTGTGCATCCATACTGTGCAAGCAATAACCCCCCTTAGGCTAAACAGGACAGAACCAACATGAATGTATGCAGATATCATAAATTCAAGATTTTAAAATGCAACATTATTCGAGAATTTATTCTGATTCGAGGGGAATCTGAATGCCAAATCCTGACTGGGCGAGAGGAGGAGCTGGGGATGGAGGAGGGTAATAAGTTCCTGAGAAACATTATAGCTGCTGATAATACTGAATGAGCTAAAATATGTATACAGTGATAGGCATCGTTTTTTATAGGTAGACGTGGATCTATGCAGTGGATCTGTTTGGGTTTAAAAATTAGGGGAGCACTATTTAATAGCAATATCTTATACTTGTTCATCATCAGTTTTAGTTGGGTTGGCAATTGTGTGTGTAACTGTGTATGTCAACCATTATTGTGAAATACGTTTTCTTGTTTTTTAAAAGCACATTTATTTTATAAATAATTAGTATATTTTTTAAAGAATTAGCTCAAATTCCGAAAAAATTGGGTCGCCTCTTAATGGCCATTGGAAAATGTGAGTCCCGTGGTCAGAGCAGTTGAGAAGCACTGCTCTAAACAATTTGTTTCTCAATGTCTGTTTATAGTGGGAAAATTGTGACATTGCTGACAAAAAAAGAGCCTTTTGTTGTTAATACATACCATTTCATTTTAAAAGAAATACTAAATGTTTATTGTTGAATTGAACTCTCTTTATGGTTTTTGACAGGCCAAACTGGACATTGCATTTGGCACACATCATACGTGAGTGTTGGACATTTTATTTCTCTGTATAATTTTAGTGAGACTGTGAGCAAAAAAAATTGACTTAAGCTTGGTTTCTTGAAAAATACATAAAGCAGTGTTTTTGAGTGACAAGTTAACAGTGGTAGTGTTGTAGCTTATTTACTTTTTATTAAAATACTTTGATGATCAGGTGAAGTATTTATGAGCAGTCAGTAGCATTCTGCATATGGGAGGGTAGCGCACCTCAAACTACTCAAGGGAGTATTGAATTCTTCGCAATCCTTGCCGATGCCCAGATTATCAGATGAGCATCTGTTGTGAGTAGTTGAAATTAGATGTAAAACAGGTGCAGTATTGAATAGTGCTCTTTTCCCTCCATAGAATCTTTCATGTTTTATTCAACAGAGGCCAACATAACAGGATTGAGTATTTTTGACTCCAGATGAACAAATCAAAAGGCTTGTCTTATTTGATATAAATGTAACCAAAAAGGCAGTAAAAGAACATAAAGACTGGCAGAATAATCCTGCTTAACACCTTTGTCAGGTCTTCATTTTCTAATTTTTCTTCAAATGAGTTTTAAAGACCCCTTTCTGAAGAACATAGCACTTTTTCTTATTTTACTAAATAAATGAATACATTTTCCACCCAAAGAACAGCACAGAATTGATATTATATTCCAAAATGTGGGGTTCTTTTTATAATTAATAAAAAAACAAAAGCTGAAGGCTTAGTAAATGTGCCCTCATTCTGAAAGCTACTCTTTCATACCGCTTGACACTAAAAGGCATGTAATATGCAGGGAAGTAATATTGAGTTTTTGGTAAATGTGCCATACAGTTCAATGGCTGTGTTTTGATGGACACAAATAAAATAAAGGCAAGGCAAGTTAATTTATATAGCACATTTCATACACTGTGGCAATTCAATTGTCTTTAAGTTATAGTTGCTTTTTGCAGGAAAATGATGCTGCTTTGGTACGAGGAGGGATTCAGAGTCATCATTCTTACCTCAAACCTCATCCGAGCCCGATTGGTACCAGAAGACACAAGGGTAAGACGAGCTAAATGCACAATTGCACAAGATCTTGCCAGACTCATCAATAAATGTTTAGAATGAAAACGTAATAGTTGATGGTCCGGACAATTTAGAAACCAGGGGCGAGTTGCATAAACTTCTAAGACTAGTCTAACAAGTTAGTCATCAATTTTTTTGTTCATAACCTTTTAAAGTTGGTTACATAAAAATGTACATAGGTCTAATTTGATCCCGAACAGTAAAGCCCCGTACACACCAGGACATCGGCGTTTTTTGTGTTCATACTCAAAGCGTTTTTCGCTGACGATGAGCCGAGTGAACATGCAAATTAATTCCTTGACATTAGATGGCGCTTAATGTAAAACAGAAAAAATAATAGTAATCCTATACTAGGGTGTTCATTTTCATGTCTCAACATGTTTTATTATGACATATTAAAAAAATAATGAATTAAATAATGATAGAAATAATGTCTTCTGTTTTAGAAACATAAATATAAATAATAAATAACTAAAAGAAATGCCTCCAAAATGTAACAAATAGCTCTCACAAACTTACAAAAACGAACTAACAAAATCTATTTATATCTTTCGTTTTCATCCTCTTTATCCTGTTTTTCTTCCTCATCCACCTTAGAACCGATATTTCCCAGGAGTTTGTTTTTTTTTTTTTTTTTTTTGAAACCAGTACATTTTCATCACTTAAAAACAGCCAGGACAGGACGTGAAAACAGTATATGTAACGCAAAGTTGAGATGTTGCCCAGAGATAAAAACATAGCACTAGTTGTCGGATGAACAGATGCACGAGAGATGAGAGTTGTCATATTTCCCCGCGTTTAATAAAACCAACTCAAACTTTACACTCGTCCTCATACATGGGGATTCGAGTGAGAAAAAATACATACAAACATCCAACTCTGGTCACAATAGAAAAATAAAATAAAAGAAATAATAAAGAGTCGGCATGCAGAGCGGGTATCTCCTCTCCTCACTTGTCAAAATCTAACTGACACTAACATTACTCACACTATGCGCAGTTCTAATCTCAACTCAGATTCCTATAAAGCACAAAGTTACACATGTCCTGGGAAAACAGGACTGTTGGTCACCCTATACTATACTTTTATTACAGAAATATTAATATAAATATTATCATAGTTCTTTATGCTCCGAGACCAGCAGCTATCTTCTTCGCCGTATGTGTGCTCGGGAAGACCGTTTTGTGTTTGAGCGCCCCCAAGTTATGCTTAACTGTAACTTCAGAAGTACCAGACACGTGAGCAAAACCGCCAATCTCGTTGGTCGGATAGTTTTTGACGCGGCGCGTCAAACCAAAAAACGAACCCGAGGCATTTTTAAAAATGACGCTTTTACACGTAGCGTTTTTCGCGTCGATGTGAACACTCACATTGGCCGCCATTGTTTAGTCACGAGGCGTTAAACGTCGACGAATATCACGCGCGAAATTCGTCCCGGTGTGAACAGGCCTTAAGACTGATTACCCCTAACTAACTGCGAGTTGGTCATACTAGCTCTTAAGACGCTGTCTTAAAGGTGCTCTAAGCTAGTGCTGGGCGGTTTGACCAAAAATTGATATCACGGTTTTTTTCAAAATCATAACGGTTTTTCGGTTCGGTTCGGTTTTTTTTTTTTTTTTTTTTTTTTTTATGCATAGTCAGGTGTTCAATGCATTTTCTACTGGTTAAGAGAGGAATTACTGCAGTAAATTGGCTTAGGATGGTCTATTTTACTGTCATTAGTGAATATTGTAGAATAATTCCACACTAGTAATACAGGTTTGCATGGCCCCAGAAAATTATGCTGTTTACAAATAAGAGCCATTCATGATTCTAATGAAGTGAGGAATTAAAATGCAAAGACAACTGCAGTCAAAATACAGAACTTTTATTTTAAACAACACAATTAGAACAACTTGGAATACTTTTGCTAGTTCAAGTACAAATCCACGAACATTACGTGCATTCAAGTAAATATAAAAGGAAATCTTGTCTTGCATTGCTTTTGAGGTCTATTAAAGAAATTAAAACAAAATTATGCAACTTGCATTAGTTATTCCTTCAAAAGTATTGCTTCGAAACCAGAACAAACATAAAATAAATATAAAGTGCTAACTTACTTGGCACACAGGATTATCCTGTATAATGGAAACAATATTTGGCTCGACTTTTCTTTAGCTTTCCCTGTGTTACATGCTGATGTGGAGGGCGCTAAATCCGCGGCTGAATCCGCGACTGATTTAATACATTCTTGATATTCCAAGACATGTTTGCGGCTAAGGCGCTGGAGCAATTTGCTTGTGTTGCCGGGTCATTCTCCCCAGCGGAGAATTTTAGCCGGACAGCACTTACATAATGGTTGTTTGTTCGACGTTGGATTTTTGGAAAACAAAAAACCTCCAAACAACAGTCCCGGCTCCTCTTTTTGGCACAAGTTCTTCTTCGGTGTCATCACTGTCATGTTGTACTAATTCTTCAGCATCCATCGTCCATGTAACGTAACAGAGCGCTGCTGTTTGTTTACCCTCGTCGGTGCTCAGTAGTGCAACGGGTAAAGGGTCCGTCTGAAACAGTGTCGCGCACTGCCACTCTATGGTCGCGCAGCGTAACGGTTCGTTCCGAACGTTATGTAATTAAATACACCGGTATGGCGGTTTATTCAAAATCAAAATCGTGACGAAAATATAAACCGGTTTTCGGTTTGAACCGGTTTACCGCCCAGCACTACTCTAAGCGATGTCGGGTGACGTGACTTCTTGTTGACATTTAAAGTATTTTCAAACAAAACGGAGGCTAGCATAGACCCTCCCTCCTCCTCATCTGCACTGACCCCCCAAACCTCACCCCAAGGGCCTTTATTGGGTCAGTTATTGGCTGGAACAGTTTGTTATGTTTCGTGGAGCGGGTTGCTGCAGTTTGTTTTTGTTGCCATTTGTGGAGCCTGGGTTGTCTGCATAGACCACGTTTTTTACAGTGTGTTTAGGGGACAGGCAACTAGCGGATAGTGAAATGTTTGCTGTATGAGACAAAAAATGTTTGGGCCTAAAAAACGTGTGACATCGCTTAGAGCACCTTTAGCATAATGGCTATGTTTATGCAACTGGGAACAGCTGTTTATGTTGTGCTGTTTTGTTCTTCTTTTTTTTAAGTTGCTCATTTTCTGAGTGCAACAACATTTGTTTCATTTCTGAAATGGAAGTTATGCATCCACTAATGATGCGTTTGTCTGTTGCTATGACAACACACTGTGCAGACACTTAGAGTAAATTGAAATTAAGCTGATGTATTCTAAATTGGAGCGTTGAGCACTAGAAATCTGAATAAACCAATTGTGTTGTTATAGACTCCTCTCTAACCTGAAATGATCTGTTTAAATTACCTACATGGAATATTTGCTTAAATTAAGTAGCGTTTTATGAAAGCTATCCATTAATACATATGTTTTCATATTGGTGTCATATTCATTCTAAGGCAGGTCAGAGCGATGCCCAATGAATTAGCAATTGCTTTTAGTTATTGGGCTCGATTTTATTAGCAGTGTATCAGGAACAGAATACCATTAAGGAGACAAAAGCTTGAGAGTCATAGTGTAAGGCTGGCAGTTAGGTTATCACCCACACTAGGCTGTGTGGATTAGTGAGAAGCAAATGAAATCTCTAAATTGAGCAATTAATATTTAAAACCTTCTGGCATACATATATTCAGCCATTATGGCATAGTATATTAGCACATTTACTCAACCTGTACAAGATTAAGCTTGAGGCATTAATAAGTGTTGGAGCCATGACCTAGTGGATAGTACACATGTTGTGCGACGTTGTACTGTGGGGTTTAGACAGACGATGTCAATCCAGCTGATGTTTCCTAGTGGACCCTTAACAGACCGTTTTAAAACATGTAGAATAGATTTATTACACTGTATTTGTGTTATTAGCAGTGAATTACAAAAACAAATTTGCTGCGAGGGTATTTAACAGCTGATGGAATGATGGCAAATTTTACCTCATTTTCTCTTCTGACTGCTGTAATCAATCTCACAATATTGTTTCCTCTTTTGGAAAGTTGCGTAAATGCAATATTTTTTTTTTTTTTTGCTATTGAACAATTGGGAATATAAAAAATAGTTTTTGCTGTTATCTCCTGTTCACCACCACACAGAAGCTTACACAACTATGACAACTTCCGCTTCTGAGAACCCTTAAAATGTAAAAAAGTTCCATACCGCTTCCACCTATTCTATTCGTCATTTCCTCTCCTCAGAAATTCAAAAATAAAAGTAGGAAAAATAATGTGGAAATCTTGGAAAAGTGGAGAAAATGGCCACATTTTCTAAATTTGAAAGAATCTGTTCTGTGGTTATAATTTGATTATTCAATTAAAACTAAATAAAAATTACCACCATTGACTTTCTTAATGTGTTTTTGTATTATTGTGAACAGTTCTGTCACATTTTTAATTAATTGCGGAATAAAATAATTTCTTACAAAATAAAATTGCTGACCCCAGACTATTAATTTGGTAGTGTAAAATGGTGTGACAAACAGTTCACATTTACTTTACTCTTTAAAATTGTCTGGAAAATTGTGCCGCCAGTATATCGATCTATTAGAGTTAGACATTATAGGCCACAGTTGAAAATGTATTGGCACTGAGCACAAAACGATTAAAAAAATAATAATTGTAGCCCATAATGTTGTGACTCAATTTATGAAAATGTGCTGATTATAGCGCCACCTAGTGAAGAGAATGATCTGTTTCTGTGTGTGCCTCAGTAATGAGCTTATGATTAGATGGCTGCATTGGGATCGCAAATCTTGCGGGAGAGATTTTACTTTTGTTGCAGGTGGACGGTCAAAAAATATAGCGCGATTCCTGGGATTTGGTGCGTAACAAGAATGGAGTCAACAAATTAAGTTGAGAAGAAGATTAAAGTGGTGGTGGAAGTTCAATAGAGAGTGCTTTCCTGCGCTCTCAAACTTTCATGTTTGACTTTTAATGTTTTTAGTGTTTTTTATTTTAATGTTAATTAGCTAAATAAACACTTGTGATATCTGTGAGATTAAAATGTTCTATTTATTTTTTTCTAATTCATTCAAAGATTGTGTCTTGTCAGGTTACAGAGTTTGACTCGTATTTTTAGGTGTTTGTGTTGATATGCATACGTTTAAATATGCTTCGCTAGTTGTGAGAAGTTTTATAAGACTAATAATAATTTAGCGTAATTTGTTTGTCATGTGTTTTACTTTAGTGTTACTTTATCTTATGGTTAGTTTAATTAGACACAATGTTTTATGTATGTTATTTTGAACATTTAGCATAGCCCTAACATTTGTAAATGTACCACAATCTCCACAAGCTGTGACAGAATGTTTGTGGGTGCAGGCAGGAGTGAACTCGTTTTTCAAAGTGGGGAACTATGACATCAAAGAGGATAAAACACCACCCCTGCAGAAGATGATCAACGCCTACTTCAACACGGCCGGTTTAGCCCTGCCCACCGATTTGCGCATTACATGCATAGCTAAATAACACAGGCCTACCTCGTGATGACAAACCGAGTTGAGAGTGAAACTCATTATAATATGCAAAACTGTTATCCACTCAAAGCAGTGCGTGTTGTCTTCCAAGTCTTCAATGCGAGACGCCCATAAAAACGTGTTTTTAAGCTGGGCTAAAAACTAGGGTACAAAATAGGCCATTACTTATTCATTTTGATGTTTTTTTATGTAAAAACCAAGCGAACATCATAAGTTGACCTCAGACAACCTTGAAGTTCAGTTCATGACCCCTTTAAGAAAGTTGGATTCTAGAAAAGTTCTAATAAAGTTCTAGTTGGGATTATGGTTGAGAGATCTGATCTCATGAAAATTGCAAAGCTTCTAACAGCAACAATAATTTCCATAGAAATTATTCTCGGAAGACCAGAGTTTTTCTAGCCTGGATGCCAGCCCGAACCCTGCCCACAACATTTTTTGGTTCGGGAAGTTCGGTCTGGACTTAATCCATTGAGGAGAAATCATGATCAGTCAAAAAATGATCGGGCCAATCAAATTGCCAGGGCGGACTTTAAACGATGATGGACAGATTATCACGTAATTATCACGTTATCAAAAAGCACTTAACTGGTTTCCCTCAAAGATGACTGCAGCTGGAGAATTGAGATGTATAGATTCCGCTGTCACGTCTGTTGTAAAATAAATTTACAGCGCATTCATTTTAATATATGAACAGAACCTTTGGTCGCACTCATGAAGGACCAAGTAAAAGAAGCAACACTCGTTATTTTACTTCTAAAATAATTAAGTTACATAGTTGAAAACTGCGCTATGCAAAGTAGCTGACTTACTGCGTTGCTCTGATTGGTTGTAGGTCTACTGACTATTTGAGTGCAGAGGTTTTCTTTTTCCTGGTTCAGTTAAGACACGCCTCATAATCAAAGCCCTAAGGAGCAGTTTCAGACTCACATTCTGACTAGAATATGAGTATGACGAAGTCAGGCTAGAGTTTTTCTTAAATGTTATGCAGAATTCCTTCAAGCATCAACTTCAGTCGGCAGCAAAGCACAAAGAATATCATTACTGGTCTGATGTGACTCCTCATCTGTCTGACCCCTGGTATTTCTTAGATATTGCCCAAGCCACATTCTATTATTATTCACACAGACATACGTATCTTCCTCTCAAGTCTCTTTTTTATTGGAATGGCTCCAATTTGAATCTGTATTGATTTGTACTCTTTTGGTCTATCTCAGGGGAATATGCTATAACCAGTCTGTCAAGACAAGTCTCCACACTCTTCCAATCATGAGATATTGAATTTTTCTAAGAGAAGTCTAGAATGTTTAGGTCTTTTTCAGGTTGACGTATGTGTCCCACCAAAGCAGGTGTGGCCTTGGCATGTCAATATACGCTCACCTAAAGGATTATTAGGAACGCCAAACTGAGTTTGACCCCATTTCGCCTTCAGAACTGCCTTAATTCTACGTAGCATTGATTCAACTGTAACCATTGTATGTAACCATTCAACAACAAGTTGCTGAAAGCATTCTTTAGAAATGTTGGCGCATATTGATTGGAGAGCATCTTTCAGTTGATGGAGATTTGTGGGATGCACAATCCAGGGCACAAAGCTCCCGTTCCACCACATCCCAAAGATGCTCTATTGGGTTGAGATCTGGTGACTGTGGGGGCCATTTTAGTACAGTGAACTCAAAGTCATGTTCAAGAAACCAATTTGAAATTATTCAAGCTTTGTGACATGGTGCATTATCCTGCTGGAAGTAGCCATCAGAGGATAGGTACATGGTGGCCATAAAGGGATGGACATGGTCAGAAACAATGCTCAGGTAAGCCATGGTATTTAAACGATGCCCAATTGGCACTATGAGGCCGAAAGTGTCAAGATATCCCTCACACCATTACACCACCACCAGCAGCCTGCACAGTGGCAACAAGGCATGATGGATCCATGTTCTCATTCTGTTTACCCCAAATTCTGACTCTACCATCTGAATGTCTCATCAGAAATCGAGACTCATCAAACCAGGCAACATTTTTCCAGTCTTCAACTGTCCAATTTTGGTGAGCTTTTGCAAATTGTAGCCTCTTTTTCCTATTTGTAGTGGAGATGAGTGGTACCCGGTGGGGTCTTCTGCTGTTGTAGCCCATCTGCCTCAAGTTTGTGCGTGTTTTGGCTTCACAAATGCTTTGCTGCGTACCTCGGTTGTAACAAGCAACTTTCACTGAAATGACCACTCTTCCATCAGCTTGCATCAGTCGGCCCATTTTCCTCTGACCTCTAGCATCAACAAGGCATTTTCACCCACAGGACTGCCGCATACTGCATGTTTTTTCCCTTTTCACACCATTCTTTGTAAACGCTAGAAATGGTTGTGCGTGAAAATCCCAGTAACCGAGCAGACATACTGAAATACTCAGACCGTCCCGTCTGTCACCAACAAACATGCCACACTCAAAATTGTTTAAATCACCTTTCTTTCCCATTCTGACATTCAGTTTGGAGTTCAGGAGATTGTCTTGACCAGGACCACACCCCTAAATGCATTGAAGCAACTGCCATGTGATTGGTTGATTAGATAATTGCATTAATAAGAAATTGAACAGGTTTTTCTAAAAATTCTTTAGGTGAGTGTAGCGCAGTGGGCTGATATAATCTGTTTTTTCGTTGCCCAAAGCAAACCAGAGCGCATTGCAGGCAAGGCAAAAATACGCAGTACTCGTTCCCTTCTTGAGAGAACCGAGGTTATGTTAGTGCAGAGTATGATCTCTTAGGAGAGGTTCTCTCATACTGTGTAATATCTTACGCTAGGGGAACACAGTGTAAAATGCCAAAGTCCCAAGGGCAGGTGCATAATATAGTGCATATAGTGCATAATTATATAGTGCATAATCACGAGGGACTCACAAAGAGTCTAAGAAGAGGCTGAAAGCGTCATTCCCATTAAGTTTGCGTCCTGAAGGGATCACATCAACAGTGTTCCACACAGTCAGGGTGAAAATGTTCGGCCTGAACTGGGTAACGGTATGGGTCTTACTTTTGCCCATGGAGTTATTATATCCATCAGCAAGCGGTGCTCAAGTGGTTGTAGTATTCTGAGCCGAAGCAACCGGGCAGATTATACTGATTTTTATCCCGCTAGACCAAGCCAACAACGAGGCCATGCCTCTTCTGGAGTGTGCTCTAACACCTAAAGAACATTTCAAGTCTTTAGACGTTTATTCCAGCGCTATTGCATCAACTATCCATCTGGATAGGCTCTGTTTCGATGCGGCTAGTACCTTAGCACGTCCGCTGAATGAAACGAAGAGCTGCTCAGTCTGTCTGAAAACAGACAAGCGAGACACATAAGCTCTTAATGTCCTGACTGGGCAAAGGAAGCTTGCGTAAAACCAGCAGGGCAGTCAGGGAAGTAACCTGAGCCCTGAACTGTGTGTTGGAATTTGAGGAATTTAGGCACGTATCCATGTCTTGGTTTGAGGATGACTTTCAAGTAATTTGGCCCAAATTCCATACATGTCGCACTTACCATGAGCGCTTGTAAATCCTCTATGTGCTTCACTGAAGCAAGAGCCATAAGAAACACTGTCTTGAATGGCAGAAGTTTCATGTCTGACAAATGGATTGGTTGAGCCAATGGGGCACCTTCATGGCTTCCAAAACCGTGGAAAGGTCCCACATGGGGACTGAGGGGGTCTGGGAGGATTCAGCCTCTTAGCTCCCTTAAAGGGTTAGTTCACACAAAAAAGAAAATGATGTCATTAATGACTCACCCTAATGTCATTCCAAGCCCTAAAACTCCGCTCATCTTCGAAACACAGTTTAAGATATTTTAGATTTAGTCAGAGTTTTCTGTCCCTCCATTGAAAATGAATGTCGGATATACTGTCCTTGTCCAGAAAGGAAATAAAGACATCATCAAAGTAGTCCATGTGACAACAGTGGGATAGATCAAATGTTTTGAAGCTTTGAAAATACATTTTGGTCCAAAAATAACAAAAACTACGACTTTATTCAGCATTGTATTGTCTTCCGGTTCTGTTATCAAACCGCGTTAAGTGACACTGATGACATAAGAGCCCATCAAGCTATATTTATAGACTCAGGCCATGCCCACTTTGGCTGGATCTGACGTCACCAAGGGCCTCTCTCGATAGGCTGCTGCAGTTGCCGCAGGACAGCCAATAGGCATGCGAGCCGTCTTGCCTATGTCTGCATGCTGCCGTAATGCGTTTTACATTCATTCAAAATTCAATATCTCGTGGAAAAGATATCTCATTGAAAAGAGGTTTTCCCCTAGCATAAGATATTATTGTTATTGAGTTGTCCTTGCATGATGCATACAGAGACAAACCTGTACAGTCTGATTCCAAAACAAATGACTCCTGTGAACAGATTATTTTAATGAATAGTTTAAAAAAGTTTAAAATTAGTTTGACAAATCCTACTTAACAGAATGTCAAAGCGATTACTTAACATCTGACTCACTTACCGAAATGCAAGTTATCAGTGATGTCTGTATCAACATGAAGCAAGTTTTGTGCATCAATTTTAAGTTTTTCTCTAACTTTGTTATAATTACCCATTGGGATTAAAGCCATTTTGACTTTGGACAAGGTATATTTGTATATATCACGTAACACAAGCAAACCAATTAATGACATATAGTCACCACCACAGGGTCTGACATTCTTGTGCATTAACTTTTTAATGATTCACGTCCTTTCCATTGACTTCAATAGTAAAATATGCTGCATGTTTCTCTATGACAGGATGTGGATGAGTCCTCTTTACCCCAGGTTACCGGAGGGAAGTCCGGGAACAGCGGGGGAGTCTCCCACCAACTTCAAAAGAGACCTGCTGGATTACCTGGAAGCATACCGGGCACCAGAGCTTACAGAGTGGATTGACCGCATCAAACAGCATGATCTGTCAGAAACTAGGTGAGATTCGTTACAAATAAAGGAGCCATATTTTATTTAGAAAGATTGTGTGATATCAGGCTTGCATGGAGACCTGACAGACTGCTAAAGGTATCCACAATGATGCTTGTTCGGGCAGCCACCATTCATTTAGAGACCATCTGGCTGTCATGTAAGTCATCAAAAATCTATTTTTTGTAGAATTGTATTTGATACAAAACTAACTTGACTAAATCAAGTGAAAAAACTTTTAAAATAGTTTCAGCTATGACTGAATCTGTTTTCTAGTATTTAATTTTCTCCATAGGGAAATGGATTTTTAATGAAAACTTTTAAAGTATTAAAGACAAATTTATAAGAAGTAGGGCTGGGTATCGTAACAAAATGTTCGATATCCGATACCTTAACTTTTCGACAACTGGTTCCTGAATTCAGACCTTTTTCGATACCAATATTATGTAACCAGTTTTATCAATATAATATTACCTACATTTTTATTTTATTTTTCAGTTGTTGACTTTTTCCACACTCAAGTATGTAAAAAAGCACCAATGCTAAAGTTTTCTATGGTTCCTAATCATTTAACAACATGTTTCTTTACTTCAGAGCTCATTGTTTCTGCCTTATCTTAATGTTTAACAATGAAACTGAATGAAAATTAATTGAAATGCATTACACTGTCACCTCTGATGATAACAGATCATCACTCTAAATTGTTAGTTAGAAACATGCATTTTCTGTAAAGCTGCTTTGAAACGATATGTATTGTGAAAAATGCTATACAAGTGAATTAAATCAAATATAGGCTACTGGGGCGGCGGATATATGCTTCTCTTGCTCAGCACACGTGAAGCTTGCCGCAAAGCACTGGCAACAGAAGCCTAATTATTATGGATGTGTCGTGAAACAACAGCAAGGATATATTTTTTATCGGACTTTGTACTCTCAACAAGTGTGTGTGTGCTTATCAGATTTACCGTGTTACTGGTTTTGGTGGCAAATATCCTGTCGAAAATATTGCATCGCGTGCTTCTGGTATCGAGCCTGGCACACAGGTACACTATGGATCATTTCCACATATTTTCTATCCATCTGGGTTTGGATGCTTACATGCACGCACACACACACACACTCACGTGCGACGAGCTACGCCTCTGAGCAGCCGCGTAAACTAGTGTTTTCTGCCACAGCTTATTGTTTCACTGACGTTGATGAGATTAACCACTTGGGTACCGAAATTTGGTATCGAAAAACAAGACATGTTTTGATACTCGGTAGTACCGAATCAATTCGGTCGGTACCTGAAAAGTACCGAAATTTCGGTACCCAGCCCTAATAAGAAGACCAACTGTAATTATCAGAGGCTGTTAATCCATAGTCTGTGCATTTATTAGTCATCAATTTGCATTATTTCAGCTTATTTTTAAAATAATACTTATTCTTATTATACTTATGTTTATTTTAGTTATATTTTACTTATATTTTATTTATAATAATAGGGTACTAATGTTTAAAATGTATTTTCTTATTTTTAATATAATTAAAACACTTAAATTGGCGTACATTTAAATTTACACCCATGGTGTTTCTTATTAATCAGATGTGTCTTCAGGCGATGCCCTGTACTGCTAGACAAGTCATTTATTATTGTCATGTGTACAAGTTACCAAGTACAATGAAAATCTTACTTGAATGCTACTCCACAGACAATAGACAGACCAAATACAATAAACCTCACTGCTATATTAAAAAAACAAATACAGAAATTACCAAATGATTGCATATGACAAAAAGAAATTCAGTGACAAAATAAGACAATAAGTGACTTAAGACAATAGAGTGACAAAGTTTACTTTAAAGGTGAAGTATGTTGTTTCTGCAACATTAGTGCCACCTAGCAGAATTACAAAAATACAGCATATTTTGCAAACACCCCTTTTGCATTAGCGCCTGACTCAACTCAAACACAACTCAGCAGCTTTTACTGTTGCTTGTAAAGGCATGTCTCAACAGGTAAATGTAGGCTACTTTTAATAAAAGGTTAAACATATTAGGAAAACTTTTAGCTCTGTTGCTATGTGTCATCATAGTAAGTAAGAAACTGTGTAGTGCATCTCGCTTATTAAACACATCTAATGTATCTTCACAAAGTCCATTTTTGACTTGACGCACCACCCAACATCCCAGGTTAAAGAAGTCACCACTTGAGTCGCCACTGCTATAACCCCTGAATAAAAGTATTAATAAAAAAAACAATAAATAAAAATTTTACTCACCCCAACATTTTTATTGGTAGAGTACAAGTTAAAACACCCAAAAGAAATTGTAAATAAATTAGAAATGTGTTTAGACTTTATAAGAATATCTGTCCATCCAAATGTAATTGTTTTTCACAGACATGACTCAAATGAGAAATCAAATCTAACTCCACAGTTCTTATATTTTATCTAGTTGATTTGCTTTTTAATGTCTAAAAAACTCTGCATATTTGTCAAAGTTTGTTTCCACTAATATGACATGCTTAATATTCTGATTGGTTGTGTGAAAATTGCAGACACAAATCCCACCTGCCACATCATATAAGGGTTGATATTAAAATAATATCTGAATTAATAATAATTAAAACAAATATATTAGTTTAAATACACATAATGTCTTATGTATGTTGTCTTGTATAGAGTATATCTCATTGGTTCAACTCCAGGAAGATATCAAGGACCTGCCATGGAGAAGTGGGGCCATCTACGATTGCGAAAAGTAATGTAGTGTGTGTGTGATTACACATTTGTTTGTCTGATTGTTTTTCCCTCAATAGTTCCTCTACCCTAGACATAAGAATGCTTGATGTTCATGAAAAGGCATTGTACGCTTACTGGATGCCTTTGAAATGTACTTTCAATTATTTTATTGAGGGAATTCACATAACAGGCAGAGCCAGGTGTTGGATTGGCCTTGGCAAGATTCAGAAACTGAGCTGAGAGAAATGAGTTTCTGTATTTCATCTGAAGTTAAGTCACACTGAACTCATCCTTCATTTTGTAAATGCTGCTTTGATATGAATGACTGACTCACAGAGCAGACTCTTAAAGGGGTCATATAATGGTACTTGCTTTAGTTGATTGAACTTAAATGTGTGTTGACAGTGCCTGTACACAACCATCATATAATGATACAAATCTATACAGAGTTTTTTGTTTTAATCTCCTTATATGTTTTTGCCCATCTCAAATTGAGCCGTTTGACTGTATGACGTCACACGGTCAGACGTCCCTCCCACGATTGTTGATTGACAGCAGCGTTTCAACACAGACCCGCCCTGAGCGAGCGATCATCGAAGTCCGCCATTGTTGATACACTGGAGCAGAATGGCGTCTAAGCAATTGTGGTTTTCAGTTCTTGGGTGTAATAACATTTTAATGTTCCTAAATCTGAACCGCAGAAGACGCAGTGGCTGAGTTTTGTTTTCGAAGGGAATATTCCCAATGAGCAACGTCAATGTGTTCATGTTTGCATGATTCGTGAATCTTTTCAGACTGCTTTATAAACAAGGGTCAGTATAAAGCTGGTTTTGCTAAGAAGCTGCTACTGAAAAAAGTCTGAAAAAAGTCCCTGCTGCACCTCCAGAAGAAGTGAGTGTAAAGATTTATTAACCTTTATATTAACGTTAATCTTTGCAAATCGCTTGCATGTTTCACAATGAATGCGGCTAAGGTTTACACTCAGTAATGTACACTCAGTAAAGGTTTACACTCGTAAATGTACACTCAGGGTACATTACGGCATGTTTTTTATGTACGACGTTCTCAATATAATTCATAAACCCACGTTTATAATGAACAATGCATTATGGTTATTATGTTATTACAAACTGAGTACGTACACATCAGTAAACGCATAGCATTCATACATCTCACTAAGTTACTCTAACGTTACCCTGCAAAGATACATACAAAGATAGATCAAAGTGACATTATGTTAACCAACCATTCAGAAACGTCCTGTTCGAGCCTTAACTGTCGAACTACTTTGCAGCCGTCAAACTGATAGGATTGCACAGATGTGTCCTCAGAGACTCCCACTCCCATTCTTTCTCCAAAATATACCCTTAACTGTGGTCAAGGCAACACTTCACGTTCGTTGTTTCAAAATGCCCGCACAACAGAGGGACGGTTTTAGCGAAGCTCATTATCATTTAAAGGCATATGCACTGTTTAATTCTCTATTAATGAGAATTTTTAATTAAAGTATATTACAAACTTTTCATTTAGACCCTAAAGAATCAAATTAACTTGTATTAAAAATGGCATTATATGACCCCTTTAGCAGCTTCATATGACTCATGTTACAACAATAGATCTCAACTGGGTGGTCATGAACCAAAAATAGCTCACACACCTGTTTTGAAAAGATTGCTGACAGTGCTATTGCACATAATAACAAATACAAATGCAGGGTGGGTCCTGGCAACACAGTGTGATAAGAGATCCATACGTCACGTTAGCGTCGTCGGTGAAAGCATGGAGTGCAAGTTGGGAGCAGGCCAAGATGGCAGCTTGACTAGACGCACATTCTAGCGCTTACAACAATATAGGGTATATCTTACAAACGTTGAAATGAGAAACAAGTCACACTTTGAGTGTTATTGAGATTCTTATAAATAAGTGAGTTAATTAATACTACTCACAAGGTTTCTTATTCTAATAGAGAGTTATAAGAAGTCTTGTCAGCCCCTGAGGTGATGCATATTGAACTTCAAAGAATGACGGAAAAAACGTATTAGCGAAACTCACTTCTACGCTTGTCAACAGAAAAAGGCCACCTCCGTTAAAAAAGCAAGCTAAAGGTGATGCAACAGATGAACTGAACGTTACAGTCAGGTACAGCAAAGCATCATTCAAATAATTGGACAATCATCCGAGGAAATAAAAACGTGGTAAAAGAAAATTCTAACAGCATCAATCTGTTGAAAGAAGCGTTAGAAGTGCTCTCTGAAATTTCGACATTTGGAAGGAGAATGAAGATTTGAAAAACAAAAACGAGGAGAACCTGAAGCACATCTCTGAAATGAGGAAGGGAATAAATGATCAGGATCGGTACTGTCGGAGATGGAATCTTCCGATTGGAGGGGCTGACCGAACGTGCAGAGGATATGTCAAGACTCAGGTAATGGAAATCTGCAGAGTGGTGGTTGTCGAAGAAGATAGTAATTTCGTTGCAACAATGTGGACCTTGCTCACCAAGTTGGAAGACCCATCTCAGACAGTGGCAAGGATAAGAAACTAAGGCCAGTGATTATAAAATTCACTTCCAGAACAGCGAGGGACCTCACATGGAAAGGAGCAAAGGGAAATGACTTTCTTAAGAAGAACAAGATATACTTCGAAGAGGACCTCACGAACAAAGACAGGGCTATGCAGAATCTTTTTTGGCCTTCGATCGACAAAGCACAGAAAAAGGGCCTTTTTTGTGGGAATCAAGGCAATTGTTGATTGTAAAGAAATTAAAATGTACACCATTGCTCCTTTATTATGGGTTCTGAATCTTAAATTACTGTGAAATGTAAATAGGTTATTTTTTTAAACTTGAACAAATTATATAAAGTTTTTTTATTATTATTAATGCTTATATTCATTCGGTTTTTGCTAAGTCGTCTGAAATAAGGTCTGTGGTTAACTAAGGCTTTAAATATTTTCACGTTTTGATCCATGACATAAAACACAGCAGTTATAACCTTTGTGTTTTTTGAAACTTTATTGTGTCTGCTTGCGTTTTTTAAAATGTTTATATAAGCTTCAAAATGTATACATTTTGGATTAACTTGTAAAGATTATCTTGATAGTCAAAAACGTGTAAGGGTCACAACTCTTTGTTGACCAAAGATCTTATTTTTTGCGATTTTCCAAAAGTCTATGGGGAAAATGCATAGCTTTTTGATCGAGGGAACCCATGCGCCGCTAACTTCCGAGTTGTTCTACAAAGTGACGTCATAACTTCATAACTTCGGCACTCTTGAAGAAAAGTCCATCTGTGCAGTCTCCAACACACAAAAAAAGTTCAGGCTCAGGATTTTTCACTTTAACCCCTGCCAAAATGCAGATGCAAAAATTGACATAGTTTGACATGCATTTACTGTTTTTTGTTTCTCTCAGTTGCTTAGCGAGCATACACAGCCTCTACAGAACGAAGAGCGATGGCACGTGATTGGCCAGTTCTCCAGTATCGGCTCCATGGGTCTATGATAAGACTAAATGGTTGGCTTCTGAGTTCCAGCGTACTCTGACCACACTGGGGAAAGCAGGAAAGTCATTTGTCAGTCCAGAAACGCAGATGCTCTTGGTGAGTGTTTATATATCAGGATAAATGAGCCCTCAATTGTGTTTGTGTTTTAATTAGGTTAGAATCAAGGAGGGATGCCGGAGCGTGTTGGTCTTTTTCTGCATGTACCTGAACACACAGGCAGCTGCTTTCAGTGTATAATTCTTCTGAGCTACAAAATTTGATGGCATCCCATGTGTTTAATTAGCAATTAATATTCATAGCGTGTTCTCATTTGCTATACTTGAATTCCAATTTTACAAAGAGGGAAACATTTTGTAAACGCTGTTGCCACATGCAGTTACAAGAAGAATTCTCATCCATCCTTTTATTTGCATAACAATATCTGCTCAAATCTTCTTTTTCTCCATCTATTGTTAAATGTCAGTTGAAAAGTCAAGGCACCACGCAAAGAGTCTTCAGCACAGAGAAAGACGTCAGATAGTACCATTAGGCCTTAAATGGCACTGTGTCTGTCATCTGTAAAGACCTAAGGCTCTTCAGTTCAGTTCCGTTTCTGTTAAGTAGGCGTGAAATTCTTGTAAATTGTAGATGATACGAATGTAGACATATAAAGGACACGTACGCACAAAGCTACTCTTCTATCGAGATCACATTTGTATTGTATGACTAATACAGACCAGTTGTTTAGTGTTTATAGGTCAAGATGGGTGGATGGATGGATAGATAGATGTTTTATGTTCCACTTTATTTGTAATATTGGGAAAAATTATTACAATTTCTAATAACTAGTAATTATAATATGTTTTAAAATGTAATTCCTGTTATTCCTGTGATGCAAATCATCAGCATCATTACTTCAGTCTTCAGTGTCACATTATCCTTCAGAAATCATTCTAATATCCTGATTTGCTACTCAAGAAACATTTCTTATTATTATGAATACTGAAAACCGTTGTGTTGCTTAATTTTATTTATTTATTTTCAGAAACTATGATATCTTTTTTATTAATAGAAGGTTCAAATGAACAGCAATTACTTGAAACAGAATTTTTTAAAACAATGTCATTTTTGAATAAAAGACTATCCTTGCTGAATAAGAGTATTAATTTCTTTTAAGAAAAACAAATCTTAGTTAACCTAAATTTTTTAACCATAGTTTTGAATAAATAGATTGATTTATCAATAATTTAAGTTGAATAAACTGTCAAATTTAATAAATTTTAAGAGTCCTTAAAACAGTGTCATTTCTAGGTTTACCCGTCTGTGGAAAATGTGAGAACCAGTTTGGAGGGGTACCCAGGTATCATTTGTTCTTTTATTCTGAAATCTGAGAAGAAGAATTCCTCATACCTCCACGGTCATTATATAACAACTGAGTTTTCTTGTTCTTATCCCTGCAGCTGGAGATCTTTACCCTACAGTATACAAACGGCACAAAAACAGCTCTGGCTTCACTCGTACTTCCAGTAAGTACTCCTTCCTTTGTGGGATGTAAAAAACAACAACATCTATACTACATTTAGACAATATACTCATCAGTATTCAGCCTGAAATATCCCTTTTTAAATGTTACCAAGGCTCCTCAGCAACCAGACCTTGTGATCCAAACAGCTGTCTTTCCCAAGAGTTGTCTGACCCTTAAATTGCTCCTTTAGAAATTTCAATTGGGTTCTTATCCCATCTCTCCCAACATTTTAACACATTATCACCATAAATAAGCTTTACTAGTGGCCACAATTTTTCTAAGTGATCAGAGATGGGCCTATTGCGATTTAGATTCAATCTCAGTCCCCCTCTGGAGTGCACACTACACTTCTACTCAGTATATTTAAATGAGTCCATGTAGACTTCTGAATTCATGCTTGAACGCTGACAGCAATCAGACAGAAAGCTCTCCTCTTTGTCTGCACAGTATGCCCTAAAACCTCATCTCTCTTCACCTGGAAATGGTGTGAAATGCTTCTTTCAGTATTCCTGCAAAGACATATCAGCTGGTCTTTCTCCGTTTTCTTTCTCTCCTTCCCTTTCTTTCTCAATCTCTCTCCCCTAAACAGTGGCTGGCATGCTGATGTTACTGGTAGGAGCAATGCGATGCCCCACATTAAAACCTACATGAGAGTTTCACCGGACTTCACACAGCTGGCCTGGTTCCTTGTCACAAGGTTAGAATTATCAAGTATTTTGCATGGTAAATTAAATTAACTTTTGCCTGTTTGACAGGCCTCATCTGATCAGTTAGAAATTGATATAGCTACCCAGGTCATAACAGGTTGAAGGAGATCTGTTTCCAAGTTTGTTGAATGCAACTTAAAAGCTCTAGAGTTTGGAGGTGGGGAGAGGGGATGTTTGTACAATAACAGTATGCTGGTTTTATTAAACCATAATAATGCTTCCAAGTACAGATTGCAATTCTGAAATAACACAATGCACTTTTAAATAAATAGGCAGCGTAATCTATATCACTTGCCACATGTTGAACATTATTTCACCTTTTTGTTATTTCAAGCAGCTTTAAAGCTACAGTCTGTAGCTTTTTGGGGGGTTAAAAATTATCCAAAATACATTTTTGAGAAAATGCATAACCAGCCAGTGTTCCACACTATCTGCTTGCTGTAGCTCGATTCAAAACGGTAAGCTTGTAATAATGTTTTAAAGTCCAGTGGTACCTGGTGGATTTCAGTAGCCTGACTACTGTCATACGTCATACTTCCGCTCTATTTCAGTTCGCTTCTGTACTCAGTCTGAGTCATCGACATGTCTCTCAGTTTTGAAAACAGCCAACCAATCAACGAACAGAGGGCGGTCTGAGAGCCCAACGTAGACGCTAAGTGCCGAATTTAAGATTGGGGAAATCGAAAACGACTGCGGATATGGAGACAAGGGAAGCAATTTGCTCTGTTGTGGAGAATATTCCTCTCATTTCCAAACTGAAGGCCGAACAAGAAGTGTGTTTGGTAAGGTGGCAGCAAAACTCGATCAGCCATGTGCACTGTATTTCGCTTGATGGTTTCATTTTCGCATCATACATGTGTTTACAGTGCAAGTTCAATGCGGCTGAGCTGGCGAAATAACACACGTCATAACCAAACGTTATGTGATTGGCTTACGGGTAACCAATGATTTTATACTTCAGGCAAGCGGCACTTCAGGCATTGTGTTAATCCGCTCATGTGTTGTCGAACTACCACTCAAAGTTGATAATTCTGCGAAATGACTGCAATTGCAGATTTCGAAACAGAGATGGCGACAAAGAGGAAAAACTGTGGACTGAAGCTTTAACAGTGAGATGTCAAATGTTTATCATATAATAAACCCAATTCACACCACGCTGACAGACGACAACAGACATGTCGGAGACTTTTGGTGTCTGTGGGAGCTTGTTTTGCCAATTAAACATGCTGAATTGGATTTACAATGTTTGAGAAGTAGGGTTGGGTATCGAGAATCGAGTATCGATTGGAACACGGGACTAACTTTTCGATTTTCCCGGAATCGTTAAAAAGTTAAAATTTCGATTCCTAGTTTCGATATTCACAGTCCGCGACCAGAAGAAGAAACCGCTGAACAACACCAACGAAGAAGCGTCTACCGGAAGTGTTGGCATAACCGTGCGAGTCGAACATGAGTAGCTTACGTAGGCGGTCCAAAATGTGGCTTCACTTTTCTAAAAATAACAAAATCTCGGCAAAATGCAAAATTTGTGACAAAAGGAGTATTTGTGACAGAAGGAGTATTTCCTTCAGAAAGGAGTATTTCCTTCAGAAAGACCGTTGGTTAGCAACGTTAGCTAAACTTTTTTGACCCTGCCTCTTAAAAGAATCGGAATCGAGAATCGTTCAGGAACCGGAATCGAAACAAGGAATCGGAATCAGAATCGTTCAAATTCAAACGATACCCAACCCTACTGAGAAGTGACGTGTTGTAGTCCGGTGACTGTCGACGTTGGTCTGTCGTTGCATTGTGAATTTGCCTTATCAGTACAAATCGCAATTTTGTCAGTCATCACCAATTTGCACATCCATTCTAAATCTAGGAGCAGTCTAGAAGGAAAATGAAATGCACAATTTTAGACATAATTGCATCAACATTGAAATCAAAATAGCTTTTTTTTTCAATTGTGCATACAGTATATGTGATTGTGTTAATCTTTTAAAACAAACACCAAAACATTTCTTGATTGTCTTGGATACGTCATGTTAATGCTGAGCCGGATGAGTTAGCATCATTTCTGCTCTTTTGTTCTTCAGAGAGTTACTCATAGCTGCCAAAATAACACTCTTGGCAGAAGGAGGCTTGTTTTTCTCTGATTCCTGGCAGATTTGTGTCTTCTGTGCTGCATTGATAGTGTTCCACTCAAAGAAGTCCCTTAGGCCCTGTAAATGTATATTTACTCGACATAACCCTGATATGTTTGCTTATTTAAGATTAAGCATTCCTGTTTCATTGGCCGTTTCTTATCTGCAAAATCATAACCGCTTTCCTGTTTCTTCAGTCTGGGAGGCTGTATGTTCATTAGTTAGCACCATGGACTCTGAACCATTAACAAGTTTCCTTGAACTGCTCACATGACAATGCTTTTACAGATAATCAAAGCCCTTTAGTGCAATTGGTCAGCTGAAGTGGTAAAGACTTTTCTTGGTGGTGAAGTGGAGTGGACGTGCGCCAGGTGGGTTATAAAACGCAGGGACGTGGCAAAAGAACACTCTTCTCTTTGATTTATCTTTCAAATTAGATAGAGGAATAGCATGTTAAGTTCAGCCTTTGAAAGCTTGTATTTTGTATATTTTGCCCTAGAAGACCAGTAATTGAACAGAGATTCTGTTTTTAAATCCATATTTGAAGAAGATCCATTTCTGTTAAACCAGCAGACAAACATTCTTTATTCAAATCTTTTACCATGATGTTCCTGTGGGTGCTGCATTGAAGCCCACGATTTACATCTTAAGCCAGCATGAATGGCCACTGTTCCTGCGGCATTTCTCAAAGCGATGGCTTTAATCATGGTTGAAATGCACAGGGAGACTGAGGGGGATTGTGAGCAATGTCTCTAGGTCAGTCGTGTCGGGTACAGCGAAGAGCTGTTCCAGTCCTTTTTATGAAGATGAATGCCTACAGTGGATGCAAAGCCTTCAGGAATAGCCTGTCATTCTCGAAGTCCATAATTCATTATTCAGTAACGGCAGTCTGAAAAGAGGTACTCAAATAAAATCCTTTAGCTTTGACATGTTTAATGCTAAAATTTCTAGTTTAGGTGACATTTACATGTAATGCTTGTTATGCATGTTATGCTTAAAGCATGCATGGGTGAAACTTTGTCTGCTGGTGTCCTCTACAGTGCCAATTTATCAAAAGCTGCCTGGGGCGCCTTGGAGAAGAACAACACTCAGATGATGGTTCGCTCCTATGAACTAGGGGTCCTCTACCTACCTTCAGCCTTTGTGAGTATTGTGAATCAAGTCAATACATGACAACTGAGATCTTTATGCTTTTGCATTGTTTCTGGTTCAACCCTGGCTGGATTTTCTCCGATTTGTCGAAGATGGTCTAAAGATATTTCAGTTGGTGGTGCCAAATTTGGCCTATCAGAATATCTCAATCAGCCTTGTTAAACCACCTGGTTAAGCCACAACTGAAGAGATGGAACCATAGGTGTAATTTGCGGGTGGGACATGTCATCATCACATTTGCCAGGGTCGATATTTTTCCTACCACTTTTTCAAAACATTTAGCTGCACAGATGTACCTGATGCAAATGAAACCTATCCATTTAACGTTTGTTTGTGTTAAATAAGAGGTGATCTGGGGCTGGAATGTGTTGTTTTTGAAATCACGCTTTGGGCTCCTGTCACTGTTATCAGTGGCGGAACGCTCTCTTGTTGTCCTGCTCTTTATATACAATTACTGATGAACATCTTTGATTTTAATACAAAAAATAGAACCCAGAACCTCTGACGGCTTAAGTTCTACCAGCACACCACTGGGGAATATGAATGTTGATTGCAAATCTATGTATTCACTGACGTGAAGAATCTCGGGACTAATTTATATATTGTATTACAGTAGATGAAAGTATGAAACTATCATATTAAACATTGATACATTAAACTCAATATACTATTGAAATTTATTGCTGGACATCGTAATATTCTGCAATTGTTAATGTGCATATCTGATATAGCATTTTATTAGAACTCCCCAACACACAATCCTCTTTTTAAAGAAAAGTTACGCCACTGGTAACACTCATCGACGTTCACTTTCTAAAGGATTAGTTCACTTTAAAAAACTTTTGCTGATAATTTATTCACCCCCATGTCATCCAAGATGTCCATGTCTTTCTTTTTCAGTCGAAAAGAAATTAAGTTTTTTGATGAAAACATTACAGGATTTTTCTCCATATAATGGACTTCAATGGGCCCCAACCGTTTCAAGGGCCAAATGACAGTTTCAATGCAGCTTCAAAGGGCTTTAAATGACACCAGACGATGAATAAGGATCTTATCTAGCGAAACGATCGGTCATTTAAAAAAATTTTTTTTATAAGCACAAATGCTCGCCTTTTTGCTCTGGTCTGTGATGCGCGTTTGTGACTCTCCTGTTCAAACTCGTTCATCAAAATGAACAAATCTTTTTCGAGTCATTTGGTTCATTTAATGAACCAAATGACTCGAAATTTGGAGTCCAATTTGAACCCAATTTGGTTCATTTAATGAACCAAATGACTTGAAAAAAGATTTGTTCATTTTGATGACGAAGTTTGAACAGGAGAGTCATGGGAACCATGTTAACTCTAACCAGAATGAGTGTTACCTTCTAGTCATGTTGCAAAATATTCACTACTGGTGGCTGAGTAGATCACATCAACCTTTTTCAAGCACGGTGTTTGTTTATATGAGAAATGATGATCTCTAAAACCCCCAAGAGAATGAACTCCATTAATGCACAACGGAGAACAAAAAGACATCTGTACAGTCTCTGAACAAAGGCTACTTCTAAATTACAATGTGTAAATACTGTAGATATTGTCTGGGAGTACATCTCCCATTTCTCCATATGTAGAGATATAGCTTTTGTGTAGCGCTGACATACTCGCAAGATAATTTGTCCTTGTTGTCAGGGTAGGTCTTAGAATTACTTCAAAAGTTGCTTAGCAACAGTATGGTTCAGTTCTCTTGCAGTGGAAAAAAGAGGGAGGGGGAGGTGGGGGGCATGAGTTTGAAAGAGGATAGCAAAAGGTTGTGCTCTCTTATTCAGAAGGGATGTGTTGTGTTTTTTTTTGTGGCCTGAAGCCTCGTTGTTTTAGTTGAACCGCTTTATGTCGTGGTTAGTTCTCGCTAGAGGTCTTTTTTAGTAACTCACAAGCGCTAAGCAAGTGTTGTTACATTATAATGGACTCATTATTAGCTATTTTTCTGGTTTGTCCAAAAAAAAATTTGCATTTAATACATGATCTTAATTGGTTTCCTGCTTAAGTTGCAAATTAGGCTGCATGTTGACTGTTGAAGTTATTTTTCCAACTGTGGAGGTCATGCTCAATTGTCATAATGAGTCACGTTTTTTTTTCTTTGCAGCAGTATGGTGCTTTAATTAAAGTTATCTTGTTACAGGAAGTCTGAGATCATACTGTATTAAAACATGAAAGTGCAAATCTTTTTTTGTTGTTATTTTGACTAAACACCTTTGACATTAAGTACATTTTCTCAGTACACCATCACGTTGACTCTTTAGTCATGCTGTGTTGACATACACATATCAGAACCAGTGATTATTAGTGAACCAAACTTATTGAGTTAACAAAGTATGTTCCTGAAGTGGGGATGCAGTTGATGAGTCATGCTGTCCTAGATACAGGATTTCATAGTTAGTATTCATGTTATATATTGCTGGCTGCATTCATATAGTTCATCCAAGCAGTCAAGGCAGTATAGCATGAACTAAGATTGAGATGCACTTGCATGAACTATAGTAACAATTGAAATAACTCAAAATGAAACATGAAATGAAGTTAACAATTTTAAAAAGCTTCTAGAAGGTTTAAGTGTAGAAATTGTGTTTCACTTGTATCTCCATATATATATATATATATATATATATATATATATATATATATATATATATATATATATATATACACTCACCGGCCACTTTATTAGGTACACCTGTCCAATTGCTCGTTAACACTTAATTTCTAAGCAGCCAATCACATGGCGGCAACTCAGTGCATTTAGGCATGTAGACATGGTCAAGACAATCTCCTGTAGTTCAAACCGAGCATCAGTATGGGGAAGAAAGGTGATTTGAGTGACTATGAACGTGGCATGATTGTTGGTGCCAGAAGGGCTGGTCTGAGTATTTCAGAAACTGCTAATCTACTGGGATTTTCACGCACAACCATCTCTAGGGTTTACAGAGAATGGTCCGAAAAGAAAAAACATCCAGTGGGCGGCAGTTCTGTGGGCGGAAATGCCTTGTTGATGCCAGAGGTCAGAGGAGAATGGCCAGACTGGTTCGAGCTGATAGAAGGGCAACAGTGACTCAAATAACCACCCGTTACAACTAAGGTGGGCAGAAGAGCATCTCTGAACGCACAGTACGTTGAACTTTGAGGCAGATGGGCTACAGCAGCAGAAGACCACACCGGGTGCCACTCCTTTCAGCTAAGAACTGGAAACTGAGGCTACAATTCGCACAAGCTCATCGAAATTGGACAATAGAAGATTGGAAAAACGTTGCCTGGTCTGATGAGTCTCGATTTCTGCTGCGACATTCGGATGGTAGGGTCAGAATTTGGCGTCTACAACATGAAAGCATGGATCCATCCTGCCTTGTATCAACGGTTCAGGCTGGTGGTGGTGGTGTCATGGTGTGGGGAATATTTTCTTGGCACTCTTTGGGCCCCTTGGTACCAATTGAGCATCGTTGCAACGCCACAGCCTACCTGAGTATTGTTGCTGACCATGTCCATTCCTTTATGACCACAATGTACCCAACTTCTGATGGCTACTTTCAGCAGGATAATGCGCCATGTCATAAAGCTGGAATCATCTCAGACTGGTTTCTTGAACATGACAATGAGTTCGCTGTACTCAAATGGCCTCCACAGTCACCAGATCTCAATCCAATAGAGCATCTTTGGGATGTGGTGGAACGGGAGATTCACATCATGGATGTGCAGCCGACAAATCTGCGGCAACTGTGTGATGCCATCATGTCAATATGGACCAAACTCCCTGAGGAATGCTTCCAGCACCTTGTTGAATCTATGCCACGGAGAATTGAGGCAGTTCTGAAGGCAAAAGGGGGTCCAACCCGTTACTAGCATGGGGTATCTAATAAAGTGGCCGGTGAGTGTATATATACATATATCCAAGAGAAGCTATGTTCGGTTTAGTGTTCTTTCGATTCAATTTTGTTTTGCGTTTGCTTTTACAAACTGTTGGATAAGTTGAACTTTAAAAAAAACTCCTAATATTTTGCTCCTAAATAAAATTTGCTTCATGTTTGTTTTTTCTTTTTCAAAGTGTAGATCAGTCGATTTTAATGTATTGAGTTTAATAGTTTTGAGTTTATCTATGCCGATTGTCTTGATATTAATTAGGCTAAAGTGGTATTTAGAAAGAGGGAATTTAAAGGAAAGCCATTTTTAAATGAAATGCATCGATGATAGCCAGATATATTGTGTCAACTGAATGAATCAACTATCCGCGATATAAACCGAATTTGGCAATTCCAATTAATGTTTATTAAATTATTAATAATATTAAGCTACTGTTATTATTAAACCAATATTACAATTAATTTGGCCCACCATAATTTCATAGTGCATCACTGTAAAATATACAGTAATATAATAGCCATGCGATATCCCTCTATAACAGCACGACTGTTGGCAAATCACAGCCTACAGAACCTTTCAGAATCTCTCTTCTCACTTCAGAATTATGAGAGAGAAATCTGATAAGCAAGTCCATTATCTGTCATTTATATTCTTTAGGTCAATCTTATATTCATAATCTCAAAATCAGTTTGAATGTCTGCTGAGGAAAGCGATATCTTTGCCTTTGTCCTTTTAACAGTTAAGGGGATTTCCCATGACAGCCTTAGTCAATGCATTTATAAGTTGTCTTATAAGGTGTTGTTTGAAGTAAAAACAGCATCCTTGTTTCAGTCCATTTCAATAAAAAAGTCTTTGCTATTGACTCACTCAAAGACAGTCTTTGACACTAATAATGGACTAATGTCATCACATTCTTGGAACAGGTGTTGGTGTTTGACAGGCTTGTTGAAGTTGTAAAGCCATTTTGTAAAGCCATGTGAAGCTAAGTCATCTAGTTTTTTAGATTTTAGACGCTGCGAGTGTAAAGGACTTCTTGACCGTCATAACTCTAGATTGCTTGTGTGTTATCCACTGGCTCGCCTTCATGGTTTTAAATGGAAAATATTTCCAAATATTGCAGATATTTTTTCCATCATTGCTCACAAAATGATAAACAATGATAAACATTTCATGCATGTCATTCCCTGTGATAATCTGAGTAAGTAAATAATTAAATACATGACTAAATAATACAAGTAAATTAATGATTAAATAAAAAGTAAAAGAAGACCCCCACGATAATATCATGTACCTGCAATCTCACATGCTGACGATTGGACGATTTGACTATGGAGAGTATCGCTCAACACTAATTCGTCTCAGTGTTTAACAGTCCTAAAATTTGTAAAAAGCTTTCTAACCTTCCTTCTGAATATGGATGCTTTCCATATTCAGAATTACATGCATCACACTTTTTACAGTGAGGTTCTAGGTCGCTTCCTGTTTTTGTTCACAAATAGCAGTTCTGCCTGATCCTACTGCATCTCTGTGGGCTTTGCCAAAGCTTTAGCTGTCTGAGTCTGGGTGATATATTCCTCACTGCCCTTTAAATCTATCCAGCCCCCTCTATCTTCATACCCACCACACAAATGAGAGTTAAGCTTCCCTCACAACAGCCCTTCTCCCCTCTGACTTTTTCCACACACAAAAAAAAAAAAACAGAACGAGTAAATGCACACATTCTCATTCTCACTTTTGTGATATGTTATCTGCATCATATGAGTTTATGGGTGTCATGACATATCTTAAGGTCTATTCAGATGGGGTTAAAATAAATGGGACTTTCAATGGGTTTGGGCTTTTTTTCTTTCTTTTTTTTTCAGCAGCCTGTGTGTGTGTGTTAGACAATGCATAATGCACTGGTTTCCTAGGAGAGTTGTGCCATATTACTGCAGAATTATTATTATTCTTTTAGTGAATGTTGTGTAGCATACTAGATAATTCTTGACTAAATCTTTAGGAATTAGGGAAAGGCAAGATGATTGACCAGCTAGTTGACAACCAACTGGTCAATTAGGCTACGTTCACACTGCAGGCTGAAACGACATAATTCCGATTTTTTTGCCCCTATGCGACCTGTATCTGATTTTTTCATGACAGTCTGAACGACACAGATCTGATCTTTTCAAATGCAACCCATGCCACTTGGGTATGTGGTCCAAATCCGATATGTATCCGATCTTTTGAAATGCGACTGCAATCTGAACGGCCAGGTCACAAATATCCGAACACGCACGTCATTGCACACGCCTGTAGCTCGCCGATACATGCCAATTTCTGCACTATTATGGGCCGCCGCAGAGGCGTCTCTTCCCGTGACAGAGTTGATCGGAGGCGCTCACAAACATAATCGAAGGTGGATATGGTAATTCGGAAGTTACTGATGAATTCTGTATCAGTTAAGCCACTCAAATCAGTATCTGACCACTCTTGGCAGCGACACCACACCCACACGTTTCTCTGTTTAATTTTCTTCTTAAAACGAGAAGATTGTAAGTGTGCTGGCTCTGTTGTGAAAATAACTTTAATATTGCTAAACGAGCTCCACCGTAAGACATCCATTTAGCTACTTCCGCAAACAAGTGACGTCGTTGACCGTTGAGTACTCTTCTGCGCATGCGGGTCACTTCTGGGTTATTTCACGTTCACACAGGAGATCACAAAAGGTCGCATTTAATTGGAAATGTGAACGGCCTTGCAAAAAAATAATCACATTTTTTCAAAAAATCGGAATTGAGCATTAAGCCCTGCAGTGTGAACGTAGCCTTAAAGACTATTTAAAGCAGGGGTGTCTTAACTCTGTCTTGGAGGACCACTGTCCTGCAGAGTTTAGCTCTAGCTTGCCTCAACACCCCTGCATTGAAGTTTCTAGTAGGCCTAGGCCATGTTTACACAAAGCCTGGTATATAGAGAAACAAATATTTTCCCCTCTCCGTTTTCAATAATAACATCGTACACACACCCGCATAAATACGCCGTTGAGCTCCATCATATCTACGCCAAACCTATGGGCGGCAGTGTAGGGAGAAGGATAAAGCCATGCAAACCAATCAGAATCCTCAGAATTGACAAGAGAGAACCTAAAACGCTGTTTCTCCCAGTTGGCACAACACATAACCGGCGTTTTCAGAGATCTCCACTTTGGCCGGAGTTTTTAGAAATAATCGTTTTCTGTGATAAAAACGGGGTTTTCGTGTAAATTATAAATAATAATTATAAATTTTTCAGCTGTGCTTTAAACATTAATTCCAAGATACCTGTTATTAATTCCCAGATTTCTGTTATTAATCTCTTGATAATTTCCATTTATATGAAATTATAAACACAACTGGTTGAATTTGAACATGCATAGAATAGCACATCCCTATTGGGCATTAATTCATTTCTCTTTGTCTGTAGAACATGAGCACGTTTCCTGTTGAGAAGAATGTGTTTTCAGCCTCCAGCTCCTCCAAGGGCTTCCCTGTGCCCTTTGATCTCCCACCTCAGCGTTACTCAAGCAAAGGTGAGACTGAATGTTGTGTAATCAAATAAGAATCATTATAGTTTTAACCTTCATTGGCATGTCAGATATGTTCTTTAAAGAACTCTTTAAACTTTTTTAGAACATCTTTAGAACTCCACATGTAGGCTACTTAGAACTACACCTTTACACATCAGAGGCATTTGCATCAAGGTTTAAAGGTTTGCTTAATGCGAAGTTCACTGAATCATCGCTTGACGAAAGGATAACCTTTACTTTGAAATCCAGAGTTCAAATGATTGCTCAGGAAACACTCGGTAGGTATTAATTGCACAACGCAAAACAGCAAATGAAAGGTTGCTGTCTGGGCAGGCCAGTATCCAAGCTAAATAAATAAATTATTTTGATACAAGTGTCTTAGTTTGCTCTTTCACTCAGATGCAAGCTCACTTACATCCTGCTTAATTATGACAGTCTTTCGCACAATGAAAAAGTGTGTATCTTTAGTGCACATCACTGTGTGTGATGAGGGAGGTGTTTAAAAGACATCTACGCACAATGGCAAAGTGCTCATTTTAATTTCTGACAGCCATGAAGCACAAAGTGTTTGCATGACTCAATTAATCGACATTTCATTTGCTGCACGGTGCTGTCCTCTGAGCCATCAAAAAGGATTGATAATGAGGAAACGTCATTTAGTGGCCACCAAGTTCTTTCATGTTCTCATTTATTTAAAAAATAAATGATCAACTGATTGATTGTCCAGATACAAATTTGGATATGAACATATGGACAGCTGACAGACTTCAATCATGACTTTTCAGCATTCCAGAAGTTGCCATTCCAGAAGTTGTAATATCTGGTGACGACAGAAAAGGCGTTCGACAGAGTTTAATGGGTTATGTTTTTATATCATGGATACGCCTTCTCTATACATCACCTTGCGTCAGGTATCACAACTAATAATGGTCAATCTAGTTATTTTTCCTTAAATTGTGGCTGTAGACAAGGTTGTCCTTTTGTCTCCTTCCTATTTGCTCTTGCAATAGAACCTTTGTCCATTTATTTGAGGTCTTTCCTCATTTTTAACGAGCATTACGCATTCCTGTGTCAACTTCAAACTTTCTTTATGTGCTGACGATCTGCTACTGTATGTCACAAATCCTTTTGGGGCAGGCCCTGCTATTCTTTCTTATTTTCATAGATTTTTTTTTGGGGGGGATACAAAATCAATGTCTCGAAGAGCAAATGTTACCGTGTCAATGCCCCAGCAGCCATATCACCCTGTAGCCAAAGATTGGTTGCCCACTGAAGCTGAGCAGGGCTGTGCCTGGTTAGTACCTGGATGGGAGACCTTTTGAGAAAATCAAGTTGCTGCTGGAAGAGGTGTTATGCCTCGTTTCCACTGAGGGGTACGGAACGCGTACAGTACGGGTCGGGTACACCATGATCCGGCTTGTGTTTCCACCGCCAACAGTACCCTTACTTGATAGGCGTGGTGTTTGCTGGAAAGAAGCGATCGACTTCATTTTCGCGCAAAGAAAGCGACATAGTATATGTCTATGGTAAACAACAATGGATGACAGACAGCAGATCTTGTTCTTGCTTCTCAGCATGTTTGTCACTAGAAACAAGCGCTGGCATTAGGCGTTTCTCAATACCAAGTAGCCATCGCAAAGTCCGACTCAGGAGAATGATCCCGAAGACGCGAGTCCAGTTGTGCTAATGGAACAGCGCGTTCTTGAACGCGGCACTCAGCTCGCTCTGGATCTGCGACTCCGGTTATCTCTGTATGTTCATTTTAGGCAATAATAAAACGAAATATGTTATAAAACACCACTCTGCTTCTTTTCGATTTCATTTCAATACATTTTAAACATTATAAAGCACACAAATGTGGTTCAGGCAACGCATAGCCTATTGATTATATTCACTGCATGTATGTAACGTTATATTTATAACAAAACTAAATATAAAACACAACCCTGCCACTTTTCGTTTAAATTAAAAAATATTAAACATATTCCAGGCAATATGTAATGTATTGCATATCGTATTGGTACAAATGTTGCAATAAACAACGTTACAGATTATCTTGTAATAAAATGTAAAAAATGACAAAATTATCTATTTTTGTGGAATTTCAGTTTTATCAATAATAGTCATTATAAAAGTATAAGTAAAAGGTACAAACTGATATACAGTAAAGCTTAAATAACATAAAGAAACAATTCAGTCAAATATTGAGAATGAGGAGTCACATGCCGATTTGGTCGGGGTCTGAGCCGGTCGGCCATGATGGTAGGAGACGCTATCGGTTACCAGCGGCAACGCCTTTACAACCCTATGTTAGAACCCCACAGAGACGCGACTAAACATTTCAGAGCTCTTTAATTTTCGCGCATTTATTATTTTTGCGCATTTATTATTTTGGCAGGACAGAGACGGATCTAAGAATACGAGAAAAAGGAAGAAAGTAAAGCAATGCAAAAAGATAAAGCAAAAGAAAAGGGACCTTACAGGAACAAACTCACACTAAGTGCAAAACAGCTGTATTTGGAGAAGCAGCATCAAGATATTTGTTCTTTTGCACTAATAACAGTATTATTATTTTATTATTATTACTTATGTTGTCCATGAAACTTATATTGTCCAAATATACATATTTTTCAGAATTCGGAATTGCGAGAATCTCCTCTCTACCGAGCTAAAAACACACATAAACAATACGGTTTTGCCGTGGGAATCCAACCAACATGGCGGAGAGGGGAGGGGCTTTGTACAATGATGTCAACTCCTCATTCTCAATACAAATTCAGCGCTCAAAGATATGAAACTTCACGTAGCCTTCTGCCAAAACTATTGGCCAGGGAACGAATTATAGATTCACGAGACCAAAGATCACCTGTTAGGTTTATACAAGACGAACTATATCTCATGTTTAACCACTACAGAGACGTCTGAGTCAGCGGCAAACATCAGAATGACAAGCCGAGGAAAGGCTGTTCCAGGGGGGACACGAGCGCGAGCGTCCGGTGATCGCTTGAAATGGATCTCAGTCAAATTATCATACATCTATAAATAAACCACAGATTTGAGCTTTAAAAAACTACTTTCTCGCCTGAAAAACTCTTAAAACTATATTTCGTGACACAATAACAGTAGTATTTTATTTCAACTGTATGCTTCTATGCCCTTGTAGCAAGCACGAGTGACTATACTCTGTCCACCAATCACGTTCTGCAGTGAGTCTAGCTCCACTTTTAGTACCCTTTCACTGTGCTAGGTACCCCAACGGAAGGGTACCCAAAAAGTGGCACGGTGCGGTTCGGCTTTTTGGTACCATTCACAACTTTTGAAAGTGGAAACGCAAATAATCTGCGTACCGAACCGAGCCGTACCGTACCACTCAGTGGAAACGAGCCATTAGTGAGGCCAGCAGGGGGTGCTCACCCTGAAGTCTGTGTGGGTCCTAACGCCCCTGTGTAGTGATGGGGACTCTATACTGTCAAAGAGTACCGTCCTTCGGATGAGACGTTAAACCGAGGTCTTGACTCTCTGTGTTCATTAAAAATCCCAGGATGTCCTTCTAAAAAGAGTGTAACCCCGGCATCCTGGCCAAAAGTCCCCCCAAAATTCTTGTTTCTGTTCCAGTGCCTACCTATATTTATATCTGAAGGTTTTTTTTAAAAGCATTGTTTAAGTTATATCTCAATTTCTGTGGAACGGTAAGAAACCTAGAGTTGGGCTAAAAGTACTTCAGAATTGCACATTTGATGGTGGCCTTTCTCTACCAAATTTCCAAGTATTAATGTTATAGTTTTAGTCATAAATGCATTTAATCTAAATAAGCATTTTGGTCTTGAGTGAATTTTGTCACTTCAGTAAAACTGTACATTGTTTTGAAAGACAGCATAATTGCAGACAAATACAAACTATAGCCTGCAGGACATGCCGATGACACTAAATGAACTCATTATCATCTGCTGTGTAATTAAGTGTTTTGTGGCTGAGACTACTGTGCAAGGACACTGATTCAGAGGCAAGAAGCTTGAAGGGAAATTTCACAATTTCTTCATATAACTCATGCAGCTTTGTGCTGTTGTCAAAAGAAAGAAATGCAATATAACATTGGTGTGAAAATACAGTGAATCTTGTTTTGAAATTGTTCGATTTTATTTTCAGCATAATTTTTTTATCAGGACTTATATTAATGCAATGATTGTGTAACAACAAATATAATTCAGTCCATATCCAGTTCTGGGGGAAGCACAGTATGTCCTTTCATACTTTTTTTTTTTAGGAAAAGGTGCAAGAATGCCATTCTTTGTTGGAAGTGCCATGATATTTAACCAAGACTTGCGGGGCAAATGTAAAATGATAGATTCTGAATAATGTTATTAGGACGGCAGTTTTACAGTGAAAAATAAACCACCCGATGTTGCCATGGCACCTGTTGTTGAAAGCAGACCATTTTTTTTGTATTTACATTTTTCCTCTCTCTATTTTGAGATTGCTTGTATGATTATTTAATTTAGTTTATGTGTGTCAACTGACACATGACTGATTACGTCAGGAACCACTAGTTATTATGTCAGACTGTCAAATACCGTTTGATTGTTCGTCCCTATAATTGCAGAGAAAATCCACCGATTATCAGTGCTATATTCTTTAGTAAATGAAAATAAGAGTACTATCGGTCTTGCCCCGACACGTGAGTTTGACGACCTTTAATCATGGAAATGGAGGCAACAATCGATGGCACTATTGAAACCATTGGTGTCATCAGTTTATGAACTGAGGCAGAAGCCCTCTGCGGTTTCCATGGCAGCATAGGTCTTTTGATAACTAAGGCTTCAGCCATAAAGTGGAATGAGTGGGCGTGGCCTGCAGATTAAGATAAAGTGGGTGGATTTTTCTGCACTGATTATGATGTGTCAGTGCAGTTGTGATGATTTTTATTAGCAGTAAATAGTGTGATGGCACTTTAAATTTAACACTTCAGTTCATCTTTTTTAGGCTATTTTTAGAATATTAAACTACCATACTTAGTTCTGCATGTATAGGGTATACATATATATAATTATTTTATTAAAAAGTTATGCATTAAAATGATTTTCATAAAAGATGAAATTGAAACTGGATGTTTTATTATGCTCCCAAACATATGTATACAAAATTTGGTAGGTAATCAATCCCGCTTACACCAGCCTGATCTTAAGCCCTATTCGCACGGGATTAGTGGGGACCACATGCGAATTTGAAATTACACACCCACATCTGAATTTCACGTGGCGCATTCGCACGGGATAAGCGAAGCCTGTGATTTTACTCGAATTTACTGACTTATCTCCCGGATATGATATCATTAGGCTATAGCTTTGTCATTCATCTCCATCTAATCGTTCTTTTTGTTTTTGCTTTTTTGATGGTATAGCTTTCTCTTTCTGCAAATTTTATAGTTGTACTATTGATATGATCCCGCACCCAAAATACTATCAAAACACTCCAACTCAGCCTCTATTCTCCGCGAAAGATGGATAAAAAGGCACAGATGAAACAAAAACCTTGAAAAAATGATATACGATCCGGCCAAATCACAGAGATGTCGATTCGCACGGGACTAATATTATCACAGGACCTGGGTCTTCAGCGAAATATAGTAGGTAATTTGCGGGGGAATTTTTACTTTACAAATTACAGACATGGCCGATTCGCACAGGATTAAGATCACAGACAAACTCCGCAATTATTACAAATTACTACAGGTCACCAGATAATACTAATCCCATGCGAATAGGGCTTTAGAAGGTTTGTCTCCCAGTTTGGCTATTCTGTACTAATCTGTACAGGACCTCTTTGAAACCAACCAAAAGACCAGGCTCGGAGAGCAACTAAGAGCAGCAAACCACTGGTTTAAAGATGTTTTGTTCAGCAGGGATGTCAAACTTTTGTTAAAAGTAGGGTAGGCAATTTTCAGAGAGGCTAGTAATAGCTTTGAAAGCATAAGATCCCACCCTCCCTTCAGAGCGTCTCCAAAGCCACGCCTCCTTCAAAACACATGAACGGCCAAAGCAAGGAGCAAACAAAAGCATCACAAGAGTTGGGCTTTAAACTACCTCATGTCTCAAAGCACATAACATTATAATAATAATAAACATAAACAACCTAAAGATCACTGACCTGTATCACCTGACTGCTGCAGATTTATTTCAGCATTGATAGTAGAGCCAGACCGATATATCGGCCGGCCGATATTAGGCATTTTCCAAAATATCGGTATTGGCAGTTATAATGGCCGATAAATGAATATTTAAAAAATAAAATAAAAATGGACGAAACACGCTTCAATCATCTCTCCTTGGCCTGCTATATTGAAAATGTATGTTTTACAATTTGCAGTATGACGTTATCTATTGCTAAATTATGGCTCATCATAGACTAGCTAACCACAAAGCTAGCTTATGCCACTATCATCAGTGGAAGACTGCTAACGTTAACATTAATGAGCTTGGAAACCACAATGAACTTTTTTCTGCCTAAATAAAGTAATGATTACTGTATTTATAACTAGCAAATCTCTAGGTACAGTCCCTGCATTGTAAAATGTAAGTTAGACTTGCGAGGAGTGAACATTTAGACAGAGAGAAAGTATTAAACGTATCGTGTGCATAAAAGTTAGCTTTTCTTTTACACGTGTGTGAAATCCAACGAAGCCAAGTGTACAAATAACTATGTTAGGGAAATCTGTTAATGTTTTGTTGCACGTTTCCGAAAAAAAAAAAACTATTTAAAATATTGGCCGATATATCGGAATATCGGATTTTAAAACTCCAAAATATTTGTATCGGTATCTGGCCTTCAAAATCCTTTATCGGTCTGGCTCTAATTGACAGTGTTTCCATTGAGCAGTTCGTGACTCGAAATTTATAAGTTTCAGCAGCATAAAGTTGTTGTTTTGGTTAAGGAGGAACTATGGCTGCGGGTTCAGTGCACTGTAAAAAGGGATCAGCTGACTTAACTTAAAAAGGTGAGGAAATCACGTTGCCTAAAAATTATAAAGTAAATAACCTTCATGCGTAATTGAAAAAAATTAAGTTAACACCTTAACTTTTTCAATTACATGACGTTTATTTACTTTTTTTAAGTTAAGTCAGCTGATCACTTTTTACAGTGTAACTGTCTAACTGAAACATGCTGATGACATGTGATGTCTGAACAGTGTGTGCGAAGGTATGACAATACATACGTTGACAGGCAGGTTGGCCATCGGTATCATTACATTACATATACATTTAGACCACTTAACTTTGTGATTGCTATCAGGATGTGAAGAGACTTTCAACCCGCATAGCAAAAAAATGTTCCTGGAACAAATCACCTACCCTACTTTTATTGTATTCCTGTCTGAATTACATTCATAGAAAATAAATTAAGCGCATTTTAGTGTTCTGAAATGGGTACAGGTGGAGGATTGAACTGTACCCATGGGTTGTCCAGTCACGGCCAGGACAAACAGTACTCGGATGAAAGTTACTTCCACCAAGGACATTCGCAGCAACTCGCCTCTGCTCTTAATAGAGGCATTTAATTTCCTTCTAATGATTGCTTGTCATTGTCCTTGTTGATACTGATTTGTGTAATATCCAGATTTCACTGGATCTTTTCCAATGTCATTTGGTTTACATAACTGTGTCTGTAACAGTGAACTGTAATGGAGTCACACAAGTGTTTCTGCTTCTTCAAGTCTCCCAAAGCATTACGATTGTGCAAAGCACCCCCCTCACACACACACACTGTACAGCAGACTACATAATACCCAGAAGGCCATTTAAGACCTATAATTAAAGCTTTTAGGAAACAGACAGATAACCCTTGGCTTTACAAAGCAAATGTGCAATTGCAAACTTCCCTGCATGCACCATGGCAACAGCTCTTCCACACCTGACGTTCTTCAGACAAATGGAAATACATGAACAATTTTAACCGAGGTAAAGAGATTTTCTTTTGCATTTGATTCTGTTTTTTGCTGAGAAATGATCTTGTCTCAATAGTTATTTCCGTTCTTCTGCATTTTCCAAGTCACCCGCATGGGGTTGAATTAATAGTCATTTGTAATGAATCTGTTTGAATGCGAAACCATTTTTTTAACATTCAAGAGCTATTTGTCATGTAGCAAAAAATAAATAAATAAATGAGAGAATATAGTTCGCTTAGAACCATTAATAGTTTTTTTTTCATAACAGTTATTATTGTAATGCCATTTTTAATTAATTAATTTTTTTAATTTAAATTGTATATCCTAGTATAGTTTAATTTATGCTGATTTAAATAAAAAAAATATTTGTATTACATTAAGTTTTATTTTATTATACATTATAGTAATGAGGATTTGGGAGGAAAACATGCTTAATTGTCATGAAATCTGAAAGATACGCATTTTCATTATGCAAAGTGTAGCCTATTCGTTTTTGGGTTTGTTCTTGTTTTTTGAGTGAAATGCGCCATTTTAAATGATGTGTATAAGTGCTAATTATAAGTAGTTCCTATCTAAAATATGTTTTTAAAGTATGACTTCTCTTATACTGTAGGTTGCAGGTGATATGTTTCGTTAATAAGAGCCTTCGGCATGCTCACTCTTGCATTTCATCTCAGCCCCTGCCGTCAACACCTGATATTAATACAGACTGAACCCCCTGACAGAACTAAACTTACACCTCTAAAAATACCTCTATATTTAAAGACAAACTTCATACGTTTCTGCTGCTGCTTAGATGAGATTTTTTTTCCTGCTAATCATCTCAGAAATCCTCATCTCCATCTGCTTTTTAAACAGGCTCACTCTCAGCTCACAACTGAAGAGCAAAGTACATGTGAAGCCATTGTGAAGTAGAATGGACCGCTGCACACTCGAGTCTACTTCTTTAATTCAGTGAGAAGAATTGAGTGCTGCTTCAGATCCTCTCATGGTCATTATAGGAATAGTTTCACCAAAAATGAAAATCCACTTACCCTCATGTTTTAGATTGAATTTGGTAGAAATTTAGAGCAGAAAGTGCAAGCTGCAAATTGTCATTTTGTAAATGATGACCTGGGGTCTCAAAACAGGGCTGAAAACGTACATATGCCAGTTTCCACACAAAGGTTGTTTGTGATCTTTAAAAAAAACTAACTAAAGAACGTGCGCACCTTTAAGCAAGCTTTGAGCCGTGTGTACGCTAGAGCCAGACTGATATATCGGCATACCGATATTATCAGCCGATATTAGGCATTTTCCAAACTTTCGGTATCGGCAGTTATAATGGCCGATAAATGAATATTTCAAAAATAAAATAAAAACAGATGAAAACACGCTTGAACCATGTCATGAGTGTTGGAGTTGTATAGTTTGTCCACCAGAGGGTACTCTACACTGTCCCTGTTGGCAACACTCGTTGAGTTGGTCACGAGACATACATTGCTTGAATAACAATTAAAAGAACATCCCCATCAGTTCTCTTAACTCAAATAAGCATGGCAACATTTGTGACAATCATATCCGGTTTTGCTGTTGTTAAATAAGCCGAGAGTGGAGCGGAATTAGCTAGTAATAGTTACGCGTTACGTTGTTACAGTGTAGTTGACTGACTGTCCTTTTAACTTTTGACAATGTGACTGAAATATTTCTTTAATAGCGCGTGATAGTTATAGCAATGAGACGCATCATCTCTCCTTGGCCTGTTATATTGAAAATGTATGTTTTACAATTTGCAGTATGACGTCATCATTGCTAAATTATGACTCATCATAGACTAGCTAACCACAAAACTAGCTAATGCCACTATCATCAGTCTGTTCTATTGTGACAATAAAAAGAAAGTTTCTTTTAAAATGCATTATCATATTATTAATAATTACGAATAACTAATGTAAGGGAAATATGTTAATGTTTTGTTGCGCGTTTCTGAAAAAAAATTAAAATAAAAAAATATCAGCCGATATATCGGAATATCGGATTTTAAAACCCAAAAACATTTGTATTGGTATCGGCTTTCAAAATCCTTTATCGGTCGGGCTCTAGTGTATGCATATACTGGAGACAAAGGGAATTGGTGACACCAATGGGGAGCTGGAGTTAAATGTCTTTTTGTGTCACTTTTAGACCAAAAATCTAAAGAAAAATTATAGCCTATAGGCTACAGAAAGATAATAGCCCTTAAAGCCAATATCCATCCCTTCTTAAGCGTCCGCGCCAGCAAGCGTGTTGGGCCGTTTAGTGAAACTGACGCGCATATAGCCTATAATCTAATGGCAGATGAAGTAAAACCGAAGTAAATGTTCTCAATAACAGTTTAAATAAATGAAATAATGATTTAAACTATGTTTTACTTCTGATATAAACATTTAGATTAAATATGCCTTCTCATTAATGGAGTTAAACACTTAAACTACATGAAATCATTACTGAGAAGTTACAAAAAATGATATTCAACAAATAGAAATATATATTTGTTTTGGATGCAATGCTTTTTAACACTTTCCCTCTGGCATGCTGTGTTTTAATGTTTTAACTAGAGATAATCGCTAATGATAATAGCAGATATTCTGAGAAAATAGTTCCATGCAAATAATGCACTACCATGTCTATCTGTTTCCATTAAAAATACAATTTGGCCACTATTTCTCAGAAATGCATTTTACACTATTTGATTTATTTACTAAAAAAAATATATATTTACTTTATTGTGACATGGCACATCTGTATTTCATATTTTCCTAATGTCTTGTATCTTAACATGGTATCACGTGGATGAAAAAGTATATGCAAATGATATGCAGATGAGGATATGCATATTTAAACTAGCCGTTACAGTTCCATATATGGTAATATATATATATATATATATATATATATATATATATATGTGTGTGTGTGGGTCATAACAGTTCAAAAGCTTGTCGTCTTCAATTTCATGATGATCATTTCGGTAAATTGCATGCCATTTCTATGCGCCTAATTTTTCTGAAAAGATAATCATAGTTGGTGACGATTCAGTTTTGCCTCACTTCTTCTTCGTGTATATTGGTGCCATTTCAGGCAACAATTAAGCCTTGATGTGAATGTTTGTGTGGCCTTACTGCTGTGTTCCTGCTGTTAGAAGACTAAAAAACTGTCATTATTGAAAGTCCTTTATAATTGTAATTGAATAATTCAGTGGATCTTCCTAAGCCAATCATCACTATTACTATTGCTCATAATTGAAGTTAGGGGTTTGTTCAAATAACAAAACCTCAAGTGTTCAACTTTGATGCTGAACTTATCATGCACCATTTTGTCCTGTAGACACAAATGATCCCTCAGCTTATCGAGGAGAGATATTAATCTGTTTTATGCTCATTAGAAAAAAGCACCTGCATGTGGCTACATTTCTGTAAAATTATATTACATTGCACAGTGCATGTTTCACGCACTATCCTGTGATTGGAGGTAAATCCTAGTTCAGTTTTATTCAAAACAGATGAACGAAAAAACTTCGCAAACCATGACCCTATCATTGTGGTGGTGACACACACACACACACACATTCGGGACTTTAGGTACCCATCTTCGTGCCTTTTGCCTTCAGAACTGCCTCAATTCTTCGCGCATAGATTCAACAAGGTGCTGGAAGCATTCCTCAGGGAGTTTGGTCCATATTGACATGATGGCATCACACAGTTGCCGCAGATTTGTCGGCTGCACATCCATGATGCGAATCTCCCGTTCCACCACATCCCAAAGATGCTCTATTGGATTGAGATCTGGTGACTGTGGAGGCCATTTGAGTACAGCGAACTCATTGTCATGTTCAAGAAACCAGTCTGAGATGATTCCAGCTTTATGACATGGCGCATTATCCTGCTGAAAGTAGCCATCAGAAGTTGGGTACATTGTGGTCATAAAGGGATGGACATGGTCAGCAACAATACTCTAGGTAGGCTGTGGCGTTGCAACGATGCTCAATTGGTACCAAGGGGCCCAAAGAGTGCCAAGAAAATATTCCCCACACCATGACACCACCACCACCAGCCTGAACCGTTGATACAAGGCAGGATGGATCCATGCTTTCATGTTGTAGACGCCGAAATTCTGACCCTACCATCCGAATGTCGCAGCAGAAATCGAGACTCATCAGACCAGGCAACGTTTTTCCAATCTTCTATTGTCCAATTTCGATGAGCTTGTGGAAATTGTAGCCTCAGTTTCCTGTTCTTAGCTGAAAGGAGTGGCACCCGGTGTGGTCTTCTGCTGCTGTAGCCCATCTGCCTCAAAGTTCGACGCACTGTGCGTTCAGAGATGCTCTTCTGCCCACCTTGGTTGTAACGGGTGGTTATTTGAGTCACTGTTGCCCTTCTATCAGCTCGAACCAGTCTGGCCATTCTCCTCTGACCTCTGGCATCAACAAGGCATTTCCGCCCACAGAACTGCCGCTCACTGGATGTTTTTTCTTTTTCGGACCATTCTCTGTAAACCCTAGAGATGGTTGTGCGTGAAAATCCCAGTAGATTAGCAGTTTCTGAAATACTCAGACCAGCCCTTCTGGCACCAACAATCATGCCACGTTCAAAGTCACTCAAATCACCTTTCTTCCCCATACTGATGCTCTGGTTTGAACTGCAGGAGATTGTCTTGACCATGTCTACATGCCTAAATGCACTGAGTTGCCGCCATGTGATTGGCTGCTTAGAAATTAAGTGTTAACGAGCAGTTGGACAGGTGTACCTAATAAAGTGGCCGGTGAGTGTGTGTATATATATATATACATAAATATGAATAAATGTGTGATGTAGCACCCATCATTTCATATATTTTATATACAATCTTTGAAGATTGACTCTTGTATGCCCCTGCATTTCGCCTAATTATCTGTGAGAACTCCTTTGAGATAATTGACTCAGTTACATTTTATTATGCAAGTCATAAACGTCTAAAGTTCTCATATCATAGGTATTTTCTCTAAGCTGTTTAACAATAACCCTCTTTGACTAATTTGCCCCATTATTTTGTTTCATGAGCTTTTTAGAGGTGTTTTAACTGCTGTGTTTTTGTGATCCCGTTGTGTCAGCTGGTTTCCATGGATACTGCTGCTCTACCGTCTTTTCTAGAAGTCTATATCCTATAATTCATTACTAAGTAAACCACACAGTGTGTGCATGATCCTTCATATAGTAGTTATGCCACACGTAAGTATATGTCAAGGGAAATAACCTTGAGGAAGAGGTCAGAACCTTCTCTTCCATACCGGGAATCTTTGTTGACTCTGACTGACTCAAAGTATCATGAACTCATATTGAGCAGGTGTCCAGTAATGTATGCTGTTGCATCAGTTGTGTTTTCTTCTTGCAGATAAGCCTTGGATCTGGAATATTCCATACAATCAAGCCCCAGACACTCATGGAAACATATGGGTACCTTCTTGAGGAGTTCAAGCCACTGAAAGACAGAGTTATTATGGAAATTTGAACACCAGCGTCTCAATCTGCTCTGTCTGTACAGTTTGCCTCTGTTTAGCCACCTTAATGACACCCTTTAACCCTTAACAGCAATGGTAGGTACATATACAGTAATAATAGTGTGCACCCTAAATTCTGTGTTTTAGTCTTTTGTTGTTATGGACACTGTATGTTTAGTTATGCATTTATCATAAACATGTTGTAAAAATGCCAAATAAATTACATTTTACATCCAGAAATCTTCATCATTTTTCAGTTGCACTGTCAGAAAGAGCTTTTGCTTTTCTTAAAAGCCAGTAATGTATGTTGAAAATAGCAATCCAATAATGTTTTATTCAGTGAAATAACCACCGTCAATTGCTTTGACCCAATCATATTTACACCTCAATTCAGGAACATGAAATTCTATTGGGGTTTATTTTTATTATGAAAATAAAAAGCAATTTTTCAAATCCATTTTCAACGAGATTTTTTTGGTTGAGTTCAGATAAAAAGAGAACTATGGTAAAATAATTGCTGAAAAGATTGCCTTAAAAAAAAAGTTTAATTTCTCTGAAATGAATTCTGGGTGAGTGCCAAGGGCGGATAGATTTTGTTCATTCCCGGCTACAGTCAAGCAGGAATATGTTTAGGAGGATTGTGCTCCCGGCATCACTGATAAATTGAATGTGTTCAAAATAAAGAACAATCGGTGCTGTTCCTTGCTTATCCTGAAATTGTCATGTTGCCTAGCAACATTGGAATTTAGCACTACATTGATGCAGGAATTCCCTGTGGCCCCCCATCTATTTTTCGTCCTATAATCAACAAATATTTGTGATTCTGCATTATTTTAATGTTAACTTCGACTTTTGCCTCCAGCACTTCTGTATAGAAAAGTTACAGCTAGAATGCCGCATATCGTACATTGTAATGACCATAAAATCTTCGATTTTGGGTGGAACTGAATTATGTATCTCCTTCACGGCCGTCTGTGACATTTGTCGGAACCGTTCTCTCAGACTTTGATCAGATAAATATTAGAGAGCTCTCCTCTAATTCTAGAAAGCTATTTTAGTATTGATCTCTGGATCATTTAATAATAATGTACCTAACATACCAATCTGGCTGAGGAGGATCATTATATGTTTATTATTTGAATGAGTGACTATTATGTTAACTATTCCAATTATCTATTACTAATAATTGTCCCCATGTTGTTAAATGCATAGTTTAGGTTTTCTATCTTCACTTTTCTTAAACATTTTTCCAAAGGTGAATTTAGTGTAAATATGAACACTGTTCTCCTCAAGTTCACACATTTGTCATCTTAGCTGGGTTAACCACAGATTAAGTTTATTAAATGAATTATGGACATATTTCAACATTTTACCAATTGGTCTACACTTCACAGGAGCGTTTTACATTTTTCATGTAGTGACTGAAGTTATACAATCAGGCTACAGATGTTTAGTGATTTGTGCATGTGTGAGGATTGTATAGATATGAAGGCATTATGTGGCAAGCTGTTTTTACTTTTATTCTTTGAAAGTAACCAGTGTCTGAGATTTACGTAGTGCTCCGACTAGAGTTTATTACACTCGCACCTCAGTCAATTTTTACGAGGCTATTCAAATTCTTATTTATTAGTCCAGATTTGCTACTGTAAAACTGTAATTTCTAACTGTAGAATGTCTAAATATACAGCATTTCTGTTTCAGTAATTCAGTATCATACTGTAGAAGTGTTGCATTATAGGGTTGATTCACTCATTTCAAGTTCTAGGTCAAGAAATACATTTTGACTCCTCTCCCAATTTGTTTTATGTCCACTCTTTGGGGTTTAATGTGAACATTAACCCTCTAGGCGCCACAGTCGAGTTTACTCGACAAGATGCGTGCACTGAATAAAATGGCCGATTTTGTAAAATTGGGTGTCAAATTTCGTTCGACATCCCCTCCACTGGATGGCAGACATGTCATACTTCATCCCCGACTCAAAAAACTTCATGTTTCTATACAAAATGTTCAAGTTACAGCGCATTGAATCACTGTGATCAAAAGCGGAGATAGTGTGAGAGTGAGCCATTTCATCAGAGTCTCTCCGTGATCGCGGCGATAGTATTGTGGTGGAGACTTTGTTTATTATCACTGGGTATGTTAGACGAGGTCGAAGTATTCATAGTACAGAAGGCAGGGTGGGGAGTTGCAATAGTATGCATATTTGGCGCGCGTGCGAGCGCAGGCAGATCTGGCCGCGATTGGCGCTGCTCGAATCATCATCTGCGCTTTGCCCTAACGAGTCATTTTTTGAACTAAACAGGTCTTGTCTACTTGTGTTTGTGTGTCATATGAATAATATAAGCCCCATACATGGAATCAGAGTGCCTACTGCATGTAGTAAATGGAAAATCTCCACAGCAAAAGGCCAAACACTACATGCACACAGTTTGTTCTACCATTTATTAGTAATGATTTGCACAGTTTGGTTATTACTTACTATATACCTGAGCATTCAGTATTGTGCCATATAGCATACAGAAGGTGATGAACATTTTTGGGGAAAGAAGTGCTGCATTTTATAATTTAACCATGTGACTTTTCATGAAAATTCTATTATCCAAGATTTCTGCCACCATATGACGTCATAATATGCAAATTGGATGGGGAAATGTAATCCCTACATAAACTTTGGGTCATGCTTAATATTTCTCTAATTTACAGAAAGTATCTATCTTGTTTCACTTTTAAGATATTGTCTTTTGAATTTAAGATGTCAAAATCGAAAGTTTTTGGAAAAAACCTCTGGCGCAAATTCAACCCACTGAATTTGTGGGTCGTGTTAAACTTGTAGCGTCTGTTCACTTTTCAAGCATCAGTTTGCCTGTAACGCTGAGATGAACGAATGGTGCTGTGTGAGAAGACAGAGAAGTTATTTTTCGCTGGAATAATCAAAAAATGTGTAATGGAAATTGAAATGTGCGAGATGTAGAACACCGATTCAACAAGAAACTGGTTAACACTTTACAATAAGGTTCATTAGTTAACATTAGTTAACTACATTAGTTAACATAAACTAAGAATGAACACTTCTTCAGCATTTATTAATCTTAGTTAATATTAATTACAACATTTACTAATATGTTATTAAAATCAAAGGTTGTATTAATTAACATTAGTTAATGCACTGTGAACTAACATGAACAGACAATGAACAGCTGTATTTATATTAACTAACATTAACAAAGATTAATAAACACTGTAACTAATGCATTGCTAATCGTTAGTTCATGTTAGTTAATGCATTTACTAATGTTAACTAATGAACCTTATTGTAAAGTGTTACCAGAAACTGTTACTAAACATGAAGCAGATTCGACTTTAAAACCAGAGGCAGCAGTTGTTGGGCCACAACCTGTAAGTAGGCTGAGACTTAATCATTTTAAATGTATTTGCATGTATAATTCCAGACGTAGTGTTGTGTTTTATTATTTTTCAAATGCCAGCGCTGGCTTTATAGGCTACTGGTTATGCTATTTTGTGTCAACGACAAACACGTACAAACATTATGGACCTGAATTTTGTATTAGTACTAATGTTGTAAATGTATTTTTCATGTATATATGCTTTATGACGTTATTTACGATTTGATCAAGAACGTAAACTTGCCAACGCTGTTTGAGTATAACATTAGTAGCCAGTCAGTTGCTATTGTTGCCAGTCAGATGCTATTGTGTAAAACAAATGTGCATAAAGTTAAAAAAATTAGCAAATTATCATTCAGAAACGTTTAGTAAGAGCCGTGTGTGGTGAGGTTCTGTTTGATTCTCTTCATCGCGGCTTTCTCGGTCTGATTCTGCCTCAAACTGAACTGCAGTTCGACACCATTATTTACATCTGGACCGGAGCTCGCGTCTCCCCGTAAAGGTAATGGGCGTTGACCTTCCGGACAACGTGAGCGACAGTTTAGCCAATCACAACACACCGGCCCAAACTAACCAATCTGAGCCCCACCGAGGGAGTGTTTTCATAGAATCAGGAAGTGAACCGCTCGTTCAGGGGACAGAGGAGAGCGCGGCTGACAATAAAGGTGAAGTTTATGAAAAATAAGACTTTTAAAATAAGAAAAAACACGAATACATGTTATATTGCACCCCATAAACACAATCATGCACAAGAAAAAAAGCAGTCAACCCCCCTTTAATGGTGATATGTGTTCCGTTTCCGACAATCTCTGCCTACGGTTTACCAATAACAACTGACTGGCTCATTTGACCATTCGCCGCAGATTCGCGTCACTCAAAGGAGTTGTTTGGGAAAATGAATCGTCAAACGAATCATTTGGGAGTCGTTGAGCAAATCAGGTAAAAATAAATGCGTATTATAAGACAAAGAAAGTGTTTATCCTTGCATGCACTGTTTTTGGGAACTCCCAAAACAAAAATAGGAACATTTCAAATGCTATGATGGGGGCTCTTTAATAACTTTGAGGCCAGCAAGTTTCAATTCCTCAAGAAGCCTTTGGACTAGTATGGAGGAGTGATCCAACTCTCAGATTTCATCAAAAATATCTTAATTTGTGTTTCGAAGATAAACGAAGGTCTTACGGGGTTGGAACAACATGAGGGTAAGTAAATACTGACAGAATTTTCATTTTTGGGTGAACTAACCCTTTAATTCATATTATTACAATATCCTTTTTTATTGTCACATAATGGTTAGGAAAAATGTCACTGCAGTAATAATTGGAAAACATGCAAGTGTCTGATGAAAGTAGCCTATGAGTGCATATTTGTTGCTATTAGTTCAAAACTATTGTCTTTATTATTAATTAGGTATCACCTTTATACTTTTAATAAGTATTGACAGTAAAATTGTCCTAGACTTGTTGACATCTGACTGAACCACAGATCCCTGAATTAATTTATTGGGATTGTGAATAGTAGCAAATTACTGGTGGCATTTTTAGACTAATTTGATTGGTGGTAAACTATTAGAGATGGTTATAATACTAGTAAAACAAGCTAAAAAAACGAAATATGTGTTAGTTTTAACGTGTAATTGTTCAGATGGCTTGCCATATGCGTCGAGGCTCCGATAGTTTCGTGCAATCGCAGGGAACGTGTAGCCTTCTAGCTACTTCTTGTGAGGTTTGTAAATTGAGTCAGAAGGCATTACTAAAGTAACTACTAAAGCTTACGTTAAAGTAAGCTTTAAAGTAACGTTACTAAAGCTTTAACAAAATAATGTACATGTAAAAAATTAATTTAAAAATATATTTCATAACTCACGCATGCAAACACTTGATGGACGTAGCAGGCTATCAGCGACTGAAGTGGATTGAAACAAGCTACGAAACATCGTTTTCTATGAGACCCAGTGAGATGCATCACATGAGATGAGCTGAACTACCAGATCCACCCACAATCTCATCTATCAGGATTTCTGCCACTGCTTCCATTCTCAGAGGATGGAATGAGCATCTCTCATCATCATTGCGCTTATACAGCACATTTGTTGTACATGCATCCCAAGAATAATGGAAGACGACGAAGTTTCGTACAGTTGCATGTACACCAACGTAAAGTGTAAGATGTGGACACTTTATTATCAGTCCTGTCCAGCAGTATCACACAATGGCATGTAGAGGCGCGTGCTGTTGTGGTCCTGCTAATGAAGATAATGCCAGGTTCTTAATGTTGCTGCTCCTCATCATCCTCTACCTCCTGTGCGGAGCCGCGGTGTTTTCAGCCCTGGAGCATCCCAAGGAGAAACAGGCGAAGGAAAGGTGGGCTCAGAGGTTTGAGCTTTTCAGCCAAAAGTACAATCTCAACAAAAGTGATCTGGAGAAGTTCTTGAGACATTATGAAGAGGCGAACATTGCTGGAATACGGGTGGACACCCTCAGACCACGCTGGGATTTTACTGGAGCCTTTTATTTTGTCGGTACTGTCGTTTCCACCATCGGTAAGAATGATTAAAGCATTAACATGTTCCCTAACTATTCAATATATGTATAGGCTATTCGTATAATTAGTTTTTTTTTTTTTGATATTGTATAAATATTGCCTACCTTCACAATAATGGTTTATATTAACATTGTATTTACTATGTGTGTGTTGTCATACATTTTAATACATTTCTTATAGTCTAAAGCCCCCATAATATATAGATATATGAAGAGTTCAGATTCAAAAGCCTCTAAGTACCATTTAATGATAATTTTTTATCAAGCTTTATAATTTCACTACATAATTTCACTTAAATGGCAATGAAAATTACCTATTATTTGTAATTTAAGTGAAATTACTGAACTTAGATATACAAATAAATAAAAATTATCATTCTAGAAACACATTTCAAATGGCATTTAAAGGCTTTTGCATCTGAACTCTTCATATATAGCCTATAGTTTGAGGACATGGTGACTTATGTCCAAAACCTGTCTTTAAGTAGCTGTCCCTGAATGAATGAATGTATAGTATGTCAGTGAATCCACAAACACACACAAAAAAAAGATAAATGTAGGCCTATAATTTATTATTTACAAGTCAGCCACAGAAATGGTGGTTACAGTTTACATTAGTGTTATGTTGTGTTTTATTTATTTTTATTTATTTGAGAGAGATACTTGTGATTACAATTATATATTTTTATTATTAAAATTGAATCCTAGTTTAAATTATATCTGAAACATGCATGAACACTAATATAAAAGTGTTGCAAACTGTTACCTTGAGCAACAGGAGAGACTATTGATGCAGGTCACTGTCCGCATGTGGCTATTAGTGTAAAGTTATTGCTTAGACTAGAGGCTAGTTTATATTAAAACAGATTTTGAAGTGAATATGTTGGGCTTAGCCTGAAATTTTGCAGCTTTTAAAAACCTTGCTCCTGGTACAGTATCAGACCTGACACCACAAGAACTGAGATTTAAAAAGGATTGTTACATGAAGTCAGTTCGAAAATATTTCCTCCTTGTTTTTCTACATCTTACAATTCCAAGTAGCAAAATATTGACATTATCTTCTCTAACTTTTAATTCTGTTTATCTGCATTGAACACTACAGGTTTTGTAATAAAAGATGTGTTTACACAGATTTCCCAGTTTCCCTTGCCTGTATTCCTAACTAATTCCAACAAAATTCCCAAAGGGGAATCCACAACCTCACAATTTCCAAACGATGAAGACCTTTGTATTGTCTTGCTATTTTACTGTTGTTTCTCATGAAGCACCTAAAGAAATTCATGTGATGTCTTCAGACCTGAGCTGAGGATGTGAATGCACTTGTCTTCACATTGTCCTCCTTAATGGTGGCTTTTATGTGAGGTGGGGAGGGGGGCATTTATGAGAATAATAATGCAATCCACTTGTTATTTGCATTTCAATCATTCGTGACATGGGAAAGGTGGGAGATGTTCAAGATCTCTGTCACCAATAGCAACACTTCTTCTCCAGCTTTGAGGACAAAGAAACTAGTTTGTGGCGATTAAGACTCAATAAACAGCCAGTGACAGATTCAGTTACACTGTACACAGTGTGGGTATAACTTAACATTTCTTCCTCTCGTATTTCCCACAGGGTTCGGAATGACCACACCAGCCACAGTCGGAGGTAAAATCTTCCTGATCTTTTTATGGCCTCATTGGCTGCGCAGCCACCATTTTATTTTTCAATCTGTTCTTGGAGAGAATAATAACCGTGTTGGCTTTTGTGCTCAAGTCCTGCCACTGAAGTCCAACGGCGACGCAAAGGAGTTTTACCTCACGACAGCAGGCGAGACTCGAGCAACGCGAGGCTGGATCGTGAAGACAGTCTTGCGGGATGGAAGCCCTCGAGTGTCTTGCGTGATGTTGATTCTTTGCGTGGCAGCAATGATCATTTCATGTTGCGCTTCAGCCATGTACTCCTCGAGTCGAGGGATGGGGATACTTGGATTCGCTGTACTTCTGCTTTGTGGCATTCAGCACCATTGGTTTCGGGGATATGGTCAGCAGCCAGCGAGCAAGATGCGAGAACCAGACCATCTACCGAATCGCCAATTTTCTCTTTATTCTAATGGGCGTTTGCTGCATTTACTCGCTATTCAACGTCATTTCCATTGTTATCAAACAGGTGCTCAACTGGCTCCTGAAAAAGCTTAAGATACATTGCCGTCACTGCCCCTGGAGGCCTCTCCGGCCACGTAGGAACGCGGTCATGCCGGGCCACCCTCCGAACACGTGTTCGCAACATATCCATAGACACGGATGCAGTGAATGATGAGCGAGACGGATGGACGCAGGATGTCAGGAGAGATGATCTCCATGAGAGACTTCCTGGCGGCTAATAAGGTGAACTTGGCGATCATGCAGAAACAACTGTCTGAGACGGCCAACGGCCATCCCGCGGCCATGCGGCTTGACAAACAGGCACAATGGATTCTCTGGTGGGGTCGGAGCCCTAGGCATAATGAATAATAGGCTTGCAGAAACCAGTGCGGACAGATAAATAAGTTACTTTTACAAACAAACCATCACAATGACTTCATGAAAAAGCCAGATTGCACTGCCCATAGTTTAGCTATATTGTTACTTCCATAATAGGCTTGTACACAGTCTCTGATATGTGTTGAATGCTGTAGCTGAAATATCCATTGCTGCTCTTTAAGGTAAAGATGATGTAGAACTGAAGCTCAGGTCTGATTGAGGTGCTAGGAGAGGCTTTGCTGCACCATATTTTGACTCTGTCGGTTAAACTTTATTTAAGGTGTCCTTGTTACTGTATAATTCATAAGTGCTGAGTAATATTAATTGAGTACATGTACTTAATATAGGGTTTGGGTTTTGGAACAAAGGTTGGTTTAGGGTTAGCATGTAATTATTAGGGCCCTATAAAATCCGTTTTATTTTTTCCCAAATCCCATTTTTATTTTTTCCCAAATTCCGTTTTTTCGGTTTAATTTTTGGAAAATTTCGTTTTAATTTTTGGGAATTCATTTTTTTTTTTTTTTACTTTTACTGTTATTTTAGTTGTAAAAAGAGTGTGCTTTTTATTCCGTGATCGCAGAAATTATAGGGCCCCAAATTATGCATAATTTGTAGTAACAAGGACAATAATATAGTGTTAACACTTTTTTTTTTTTGGAAGTTTAATGTGTTTTTTTGTTTTTTGCCAAACACTTTGTGCCTATATAGCGTAAAAATAAAAATGCACATATGCCATGCTGGTAGATCTACAGTGGAGTCTAACAACGTCTAATCAATAAAGTCTGAGACCACTATAGGGTGAATATTTTGGATTCAAGATGTTAAATTAAGAGCATTTTGTTAACATCTGACTACCTTTTCTGTACAGAGTAACATGATCAGTGTCACAAATCTGATTTGATTAGTGACCTAGAATAGTCCTGAATCTTAAGCATTACACATACCCTTCATAAGTTTGGTGTCAATCAGTTCTTATTATTATGGTAGAGAAGTTAACACTCTTATCAGCAAGGATGCATTTTCAATTCATCAAAACTGACAGTAAAGAAATGTTATATATATTATATATATATTAAATATCTTCATGAACTGAAAAGGTTCTTTTGAACATTCTTCTTATCAAGGAATCCCTCTTACACACCAAACACAACATTACTGTGGTTTTTTTCTTAATCAAATAAATGCAGCCGTTGAGCATCTAAGTGAAACTCTTACTGACCATGTTGTATACAGTATATACACTGTAAAAAGAAGTCATTTTTAAGTACTTAATATACTTGTCTAGTCATTAGATTTTAAATTACATAAACTGACTTAAAAAAAGTTGAATCTTGTAAAACTTGATGTAAAAACATATGTTTTGTCATAAATTCTTTTTCTTTTTTCACGTATTTATAATATTTCAGTGTGGTCTCAGACTTTTTAGCATCTGGATGGAGCATTTCCTTTAGGGTAAATAAACCAAGTGATAAGGTGATGCAAATTACATTCATCCACCAGTAGCTTACTGTCCTCTTCACTGTGTAGATGTGCAGATATGCAGATGGATCAGGCATGAGGAATAAGGTGTGATTATGAGAGCCAGACAGCTCCGCATGCCATCTGCTTCATGATGTTGTAGACTACTGCAGATACTTCCGAGCGTCTAACAGCTGTATAAAATTCATGACTCGGAAGCCTATTGATTGCTTGAATTGCTTATCAGGTATTTCAGATCAACTGAAATGTATCAGAAGTGCACTGAATGAACCCAACAATGTCGATCTTGAATTGTTCATAAATATGTGCAATGCCAAAATGGGTATGATGCAGGACATCAGATCATTTTCTCCAGCACTTTGTATCTTGAACTTTGAAACCTGCTCACTTTATGTTGAGATGAATGACTGTAAAGGTGTAATGCATGAGAAATTATAATAAAATATTGCCAGTTTTGCTGGGAAATCTTGTAAACGTGTGTGATGTGAATTTTTATTTAGCCTACTTAATTGTATTTCTCCTTGTAATTATTCTGGTAATAATTCCGGTTGTTATATGTAACATTCAATGGTTGCATTAACTGTGGCAACACTCATCCCTCAGTCTATGGCAATCCTTTTAACTTTGATTCATTTCCAGGGTATGAATTCTTGATATCAACAATTGTATTTTCACTAGTGAAATAGTCTGTCATTCAAAACCAAGTGTTGATATCAAGAATTGATTTCTTACTAGTTGAAATTACAATTTTCACATATCAGAAATCAATTATTACTAGTAAAAACTAGGGCTGTGCAAAATCTGGCATCCAAAAAATAAAAGTCTGTGTTTACATAATATATTTGTGTGTGCTGTATATCATTATTTTGTATATATAAATACACACACATGCATGTATATATTCAGAAATGTGTTATTCATATATAAATCTTATATTTATATAATATATATTATGTACACACACACACATATACACACACATATATATATATATATACACACACACACACACACACACACACACACACACACACACACACACACACACACACACATATATATATATATATATATATATATATATATATATATATATATATATATATATATACACATATATATACATATATATATACACACACACACACACACACACGCACTGAATTTAAGTGCAAATAATTCTTAAATATATACATGCATAATAGGTATCTATATATACAAAATAATTATATACATGCAGCACATACAAATATATTATGTAAGCACAGACTTTTATTTTGGATGCGATTAATCGCAATTAGCTTTTGCACAGCCCTAGTAAAAACCTTTATTTCTATATCAAGAATTCAATTGTTACTAGTTGAAATGTCTATTCTTGATATCCACAATTAAATTGACACTAGTTAGATGTTCATTTTTGATATCAATAATTCAATTTTACTAGTGACAATGTTAATTTCTGATATCATGAATGTTATTGTTACTAGTTAGCAAAGCCATTTTAGATATATTAAATTAATATTGATACTTACAGAAATACATTTTCAGATATCAAAATGATCATTTTACTATGTACCAATTGAATTATTGATATCAAAAATGATATTTCTACTAGAAAAATATTAATTCTGATATCAACAATATATTTTGAATGGCAGCCTATGGTGACATTTCACTAGTGAAAATACAATATCAGCAATTTATTTGTTGATATCAAAAAATGTAATTGATATCAAGAATTGAATTGTTGAGATCAAGAATTCATATCCTGGAAATAAATCAAAGTTTAAATCGCTTGCCAATCTTAGTTCCTCATTGCATAACTGAACTGCTCTCATGTCTCCCGTATTACTTTGCGGATTCGCTTCTCGGCTCATATGTCACATACCCCATCTTGTATCTCAGTTGTTGACTGTACCTCAGACTGTACATTTTAAATATTAATAATATTACTGAAATATTGTTGTGGTGTTTATTTTGTAGACCGGTTGTTTTGTACATTTTGTAGGGGACTATTTTTAATAGGGATTAAGAAAACATACATACAAAAAACAAAAAAAAACTATCTAATCATTTCAACACGGACCAATTTTCATGTCCATGTATTTATTTATTTTGTGATTGACAATGCTTATCTGTCTGTTGGATGTATGAGCAAGAAAGTGAAATGCAATAGGCTTATGTCTAGCAAATCAGATAAGTCATAATGAAGTTTCTTCACCTGTTACTGAGCTGCAGCCTGCAGGTTACTAGCCCTAAACCGATGAAGACCCATTTCTTTACGGTTGGTTGGACATTGGATTACAATTCAGGCCAGCTAATGACATGTTGATACGAAAACTGAGCAAGAAGCAAAATTCCCACAAAACCATAAAACAACGCACTGTGACATAGTGGCACCAGCAAGTCTCGAGCTTAGGTTGCACCCTTCCCTCCATGGAACCGATTGTCCATCTAACTTAGGAAAGCCATACCGAGCCAACCACATTGCTCAACTTTCAGTTTGGCACTGAACGGCTATCCAGACATTCACGAGAGATTGCATGAGATGATTGAGACAAAGGGACCAGTTGCCATCTTTTTTTGCATATTTTTTTTTTCACATTTGTCTATATCCTATTATTTTACAGGGTGAAAGCTAAGGCTCAATATCATTTTACATAGACAGAGAGCTAAACAGACTCTTTGACCCTCTAAATGGCACAGACTGCTTTTACATATCAAAATGCATCAGATCATTCCAAAATGATGCTAAGAGGTTTTGTAATGAAATATAATTCCATTACATAGTTCAAATCATGAATTATGGCCATTATGCCATTTTAAGTATTGAATATTTTATGGGAAGTATATGACGATTAGTATGTGTGTGAAGACTAATTCATTTCCCAAATGTTGAAATCAATCAAGTCAGATTGAAAACATATCATATTCCCTATATAGAAATTCTGACTAAATACTCTGCAACTGATCGCTGCACGATTTCATTTGATCAGCCATAAAACAGTGATCCAGTTCTGTCAAAATTCCCTAAATAGAATGATTACTTCCCTTTGAGCTAAATTGATCTGCTTTCCTGTTATGCTGTGTATGTGTGTCATGACATTCCCTATAACATCTGTCACCAGACCTGTGACCATCACCAGCTTTCACACCCACTATAGTGTCAATAGCATCAGAAAATATCAGAGGTGATGTACAAGCCAAGCCATTTAAAAAGATAAGTAAAGAAAATAGATGTACCATATAGCATGATCTTGTAGTTGTATTTGTTCAGTTCGCTGCTGTCAAAATTTGTGAGGGGTTAGCGATTAGGGGCGGGGTTGGTATTAAGCAATCGGTGGCGTATTGCATTCACTTGAAGAAAAAAAATCTACTCTGTTTTTCTGAATTAACGAGTTAATTTTTTCATGAGAAAATTTTTTTTTGCTCTGTTTTTCTGAATTAATGAGTTAATTTTTCATGAGAAATTTTGGTCTTGTTCTTTTTCGAATTAACTGAGTTAATTTTTTCATGACACATTTTTTTGCTCTGTTTTTCTGAATCAATGAGTTAATTTTTCATGGAAATTTTTTTTGCTTGTTTTTCTGAATGAAAAATTTTTCTTATGAAAAATTAAGTCGTTAATTCAGAAAAACAGAGCAAAAACTTTTTTCTCATGAAAAATTAAGTCGTTAATTCAGAAAAACAGTAAAAACTTTATTGCTAATGAAAAATTAAGTCGTTAATTCAGAAAAACAGAGCAAAAACTTTTTTTCTCGTGAAAAAATAACTCATTAATTCAGAAAAACAGAGCAAAAAAATTCTCATAAAAAATTAACTCGTTAATTCAGAAAAACAGAGTAGATTTTTTTTCTTCAAGTGAATGCAATACGTCACCGTAGGTACTGACTTCACGAGGTTGTTAATTATTTGTCAGGGTCAAAATTAGGCACAACACCTCGGCGCCCCCGCAGTTGGTCTGGTTTCACACTCAATTCGGTTCTATCGGTTCTATCGAACCCTGGTGCGTACATATTACATAGGCCTACAGTAATCGCAAACGTGCACGGCGCATGATAGAAAACAGTGTTTATCAATTCGTTGCTATTATGCGCAGTTGAGTGAACAATGCAGGTTTTCTGTGCGTGTTTCACATAAGGTCTTCTGTCTGCTGCTTGCAAACGAACACTTTTGAGGATAGAGGATTTCCATTTTTTTTGCCCCTATTCCACGTGCAATGCACGCATAGACTGTAGGCTCACTCTCGCTCGTATGCAAGGTAAATCAACAACAGCTTCATACTTTACAAGTCTAGGTCTACCATTTATTAAACAAACTCACTGATAACCGTAAATGTTTTGTTGCTCTTCTTAATAAATAAAATTGTATTAAAATTAAAAACAATGTGACAACTTGCCCCAACAAAAATCTGCCCTGAATGATTTTTTTTGATAAAACGTAGGCTACCCAAATGTAGCCTATCTAAAATAAGATGTACATTTAATTGTGCATTATGCATAATTCACAAAATTTACGAAACTCATTTTTGAATCCAAAATACGAAAACATTCATTTGAGTAACTAGACTTTATACTGGAATATTTCTTGTGACAACTAGCCCCGGTGTCCCCTATGGCCACTTGCAGAAAGTTACCATAGTATATTATTTCCACCATAACGTTGAACTACAGTTGTTGTTGTTAATGATGTTTTTTATTACTATACAAATGAAATAGATATTTTAAAAGATGTATACAGTGCTCTAGAAAAAATCTACATGTCTGTATATCATTCAGCCTATGGTATTACATCGTATTATTATTATTTTCTAGTGCCAATAACTATGGTAGGTCAATTCATTTGCTGTAAATGCCGATGAGAGGGCGCCATGATGTTAAAAAAAACCATAAGATCCTTTTTGCAGGTGAAAAAAAGTGATTTCAAGTACAATCAAACATAGGATAACCTACATTTTTATATTTTAGTTTTTGTTTTTAGGACATATTCTCCTAAAATAAAAAATATATATATCTGATGGAATTTTTGAGTGCGCTGGATTTGAGTGTTTCTTTTTCATACATGGAACAATTAATTTAGACTCCAGAGGATGCACATTTTTGAAAAAAAAAAAAAAAAAAAACATTTCAGAAAATAGAAAAAAAATTATGAGCAGTAAATCTCCACAATTTGTCGTCATGGGTTCATTGAATAAAAAGTCCGAAATAACGTTGTTGTTCATACATGCAGCATTGGAGAAAAAATGATCGAGGATACAACTGTACCATATTCCACTGGATTTGTAGTCCGGCGCTCGGCAAAATCCCTATTGAGTGTCGCTTTCCCGCCCGCGGAGATGAACTACAACTCCCATGAAACCATCGCAGCGCTTCTGTTAATATCAATATGGCTTCTGTCAGTCAGACAAAGGCGAATCAGTTTTTGCCTTGAAATGAAATCAAATTAGGGAAAGGTAGCGGGAGAGTCGGACATTGTTCTATTTGGCTGGTTCATGTCTGGCGACGGGATTACAAGGGACGGAAACACTGTCAGTTGAGCTCAATAAATGCTGTGGTGCACGGAGGCCCCGCACGCGCACAATCAGGTAAGTCTGAGATGCCAAATTATAAGAAAGGCGTCATTTGTTAAATCTGTCTGCAGACACTGAAACATGCATTGACGTGCAAATGACACCCGGGGGTAAACGAGTTTGGTTCGACCGCTGGTCCGCATCGCATCCGAAGTCACATCTGCTCTCATTCTGTGGTGGGATAGAGGGGTTTAGAAAGATATGCTTGCAACCGTGCAACAGACTTGACACTGTGTTGACATTGGTGTGTTGTGTTGACGCTTACCTCATTTAATAAATCATGACTATTATTATATATTAATGTATTGTATATATCTATATTATTACAATTATTGTTGTTATTATTATGTTGTGTGTTTCAACAAGGTGTTGCCAGGATCCTATATCATTAGGTGAATATTGGGTTAAGGATACGAATGGTAAAATCTTGGTTCGATAGGCTAGTTCATGCAGTGATTTCTATTATTCTTTTTTTTTAATTGCAGTGGTTTTTAAATAAGTGACACTCTTAAGACCTCACAAATTCAAAGTTGTCCATGTTTTCTTATAGATACTGAATGCGAAGTACATTTATACCTTTACATTGTAACTATGCAATACACAATTAATCCAAAACACTCGTTAATTGTTATTTTTTGTCTCAAAATTAAATCGTAATTATTTGTAATTTATTGTAAAGGCTTCACATTACATTATGCATTACATAAACTTAGATTCATTTTTTATTTACCAACCCAAAATACTACAAAAACTGCTGATCAAGCTAAAATATGGAATATGGTTTTAGTATTTGAAACTTCAGCATCCATTTAACAATAAGCAAAGTCAGTGTGGATGTTACTCTAGTCTTACTGTGGTCCATTCAACCTGTTCTTATATCTTACTTCCGGACAGTTTGCATTTTCTCTGTCTGAGCATCTTCTGGACTCTGTTTTTCAATTTGTGTCTTCCCATCAACTCCATATTTCATTTTTAGTACGCAGCATGCTTATGAGACACCCCTTTTTATGCCATATAACTTTATTTTCTCAGAGTGCCCAGTTTGTCCTCACAATGAAAATATTGTGGGGTAAAGTTTATAAAAGAAGTTTATATGAGGTTTAATTTGCATAGTAGGCTTATTAGTAGCATGTGTTATTATATATGTATATATATATGTATGTATATGAATACGAAGCTGCAACTGGAAAACATTAAATGGCATTCTTTAAACAGCTTTATTATATGCAGTTCAAGTTTTGTGTGACTTAAATTTTAATCTTGTTTGTTCTGTAGATGCTTATCATATTCAAATGTTTCTAAATATAATTTTAATTGTTGAACAAGTGGGCATCGGGTACTTCAGTCTTTGGATGGGCTGTATTTTCATTGACCAGAGGGCATCTAATAGTTACCAGCTGCCCATAGAGGTCAGCTGGTATTTGAAAGATAACCACAAGTTACATATGAAACGAATGGGCTGTAAAAAGTGTTTAATATTGTGGAGAACGTAAAGCAAGATTTGTGATATTTTGGATGCCGTCCTGATATAGAGAACCAGGGCATATGGACAAAATCAACTTTGATCTTCGAGCTGCTGCAAAACAGATGAGTTTGCCTCCGCACTACAGTTTCAAAAGCTATAATCGGTAACACTTTATTTTACAGTGTCCTTGTTACACATCTTACATGTAGTTACTCTAGTAATATAAATTATGCATAATTACACGCAACTAATCCTATAGTAAAAACATGTAATTAATTAATATAACTCAGTACTTAGTGTGTAATTACACTGTAACACAGACACCTTAAAATAAAGTGTAACCCAAATCCATAGATACTGTTATGCTTTCATGCAGATTAGAACATGTATATGCAAATAAAAAGAAACAATGAGCAACCTAAACTCTAAAACTTCTGAGAGCATTAAAACATTAAAATTGCATGCACACCAGTAGCCTAGCATTTAATGCTTGATATCAAGATGGCATCTTTCTTGACTGTTATTGTAAGTAGTGATGCATTTTTCATTATTAAATATTTATTGGTATATTTGTCTACACAACTGCACGTGTGCAGGCCGGTTAACTGAGTTGGTTTGTCATCAAGTGACAGTTTAATCTCAGTAGAAGTGGTTGTGCGTGCCTGTGCGTTGGACACGTCTCCATATGGGCGATTCTGAATTCCTCTATCATTGTGGTTTATCGCCTATCTTGGCAGAGATTACTAAACTAGATTTGATGTTGCAAGGTGAAACCTTTACATTTGGGATGTTTTTTGAATTCCCATATAAGACCTATTTTGTCATCCCTGAAAATACTGTAGTGCACTGCAAACACATTAATGAAAACAATAAGAGGCGTTTGACATTGTTCGGCTTGTACCACTAAAGGCTTGTTTGTTACAGGGTTCATGTATTGTTCTTTTGGAGATACATAAAAATTAGACTGATCTGATACCGAACGAATCCTCAACAACTCCTGGCTGGATTTATTGTTTTTGCTGAATCTGATGCCTCTCGGATAATTTAAAGCTTTTGAAGCTTTTTAGAAGGGTGCTTGGGTGAGCGGAAATCTTTTTTTATTCATTTTATGCAGCGCAGACACCAGGAGACAGTCGTACTCATCAGCAGAATTTATTCTTGAAGAACATGTCGCAGGGAAGTTGAAATCTTCATTTTGTTAAAAGGAGCCTCACCGTTTTCTCGTTTACTTGATTGCATTATACTGAGCCATATGGAATGCATATTGCATTGGCACAGTTTTGCATTTGCAGCGTGTCATACGCTGGAGCTTCCTTTCAAAACTCAGACAATGACCAAATGAATTGAAATGCAATGTGTTACGGGATAACATTCAGCAAAGCATGTGTGTGTGTGGGCAACAGACAGCCTGGCATTAAGAGGACTATTCTCAGACAAATGCCTTTATGGAGATTCATCCTCAGCGTTTTTTACTGAAAGTAGGTTGGCCGCCTCAGATGGAATTTTTCTTGGCAGTTTTCCCTAAAGTTAACCTCCTTCCCCCTCCTCACGTGTTCCAGCTTTCTGCTGTTTAAAGTCTATTAAAAATTCTGTGGTAATGCATGCAGTGTCTTTGCCTTGACCTCAGACAGGCTCCGCACTTCTGTTGCAATGATTGGTCGATAAAGGTGTGGTGACTTTGACATTTTCTTGGAAAAATAGCACTTTAGTTAGAGCACATGCGCATGCGGCCCCTGCTACACCACCTCCGCTGCATTTCTTAGACTAAAGCATTGTTTTTTTATGAGTCTAGACTGTGTTATTGTGACTTTTATTCACTATGCAGCCATGTGTTGTGTTTTATCAGCATGGGTTTAAGGATTTCCTCCGACATCAATTCTCTAATGCCGCAGCTCTCTTTCTCTTGGCAGAATGTCCCATTATACAGATGAGCCTCGTTTCACCATTGAGCAGATCGACTTGCTGCAGCGGCTACGTAGAAGTGGCATGACAAAGCAACAGATCTTGCACGCCCTGGAAAACCCTCGACCGGCTGGACTGCGAGCACGTGGAGAAGTTCGGCTACCGGCACGCCCCATGGCGGAAGCGCGGAAGCCATAGTCAACCACGGCAACAGCAGCAACGCCACCACCTCTTCCAACCCCTGCACTACCTCCACTAACAACCTCACAGCCTCTTCTTCAACGACCTCTACGGCCACACAGACCGGCTCACCGTGGCAATGGCCTCTCACCATCTCCTAGCAACAGCTATAACACCTCCCCACCCCCAACAGTCCCCACCCCCATGCCGGTAGTAGCACCCATGGTCCAAAATGGACGGGACGGCCTTGCCGCTATGCCTAACGGGAAGCTCTCCCCGCCCCGCTTCACTGTTAGCAACACCTCTCTCGAGGGCCTTCGCGTTTCGAGCATCCGGATGAGGAAGTGGACATCGATGACTCGAGTCGAGGAACTCATGAGGTCAGTGGGGAGTCAAGATATGGAAATGAGTGCTGGTTCTTATTAGGGGCTTTCACACCAGGTAGTTCTACTTACTAGCCACCAGGGTGGTTCCCCGAGAATTAATAATTCCCTTAGGAACATTTTCCTTTATTTTGATGCCGTGGTGGACCTTTATTTTGGCGGCACTGAGAACGCCAAAGCCTAAGCACACAGTGCTCGCATTCGCTGTGTACATTAGTTTACTATCTGTCTAACAGTCCTGTCTAATATGTTATAAGATAGAACTGTTATACATAGAAAGTAGACAGTATGTGGAAAAGGTATTAGCGTATGCCCTGTGGTTAATTTCCAGTATTGTTAGCCTGAGCAGAAATACATAATCATTTTGCTCGGTCCCCTCAAAGTTGCGTTGGATTTTCTCCATTTTGCAAGTAGGGATGCCACGATATATCGGCCACATTATCGTATTGGCCGACTAATGATCATTTTAATGTTATCGTTATCGGCCCAACAAGAACATTTAGCCGATATCATAAAAGCCAGATAAATAATGTATTATTTCCTTCAGCTTAGGCACTTTAGATGTACACTGTTCAACATGATGCTTTTAAATTACTTGAAATATGATTGAAATTACTTGAAAATGAAAGGAAAATGAAATGAAAAGGAAAATCCAGTTAAAGTGCAAAATGTGCAGCACAAGTCTGTCATAGCGGCTACACAACATTAAAATAAGAACATCATAATTGTGTTTGTATCTTGACTTTTAATGGGGAGACTTTTTTTATAATCAGGCTCTCAAAAATTGTCTATAAATTAGGATTTAGATTTATCGGCCAATATATCGGTTCTCGGCTTTCAAATATAAAGAATTATCGGTTATCGGTATCAGCCAAAATTGTCATATCAGTGCTATCCCTACTTGCAAGTACAACATTACTTTGGGATTATCTCTTAACTCGTGTACCAAGAAGGCTTTAAAAACAATTGAAATATGTAAGTCTTTAAACATAATCGTTATATGTAATCTTTTCTAAGTTATGTACCCCTGTCTTGTGTCTTTTTTCCTTTCCATTCATTTGTTATGTATTGTGACTGTTTTCTTCTTTGCTTATAATGTCGTCAATAAAAAAATTACAAAAATAGAAACACTTGCGCGTTAACTATAAGCATAACAATTACAAAGGCGGACTTCATCGTGTTTTTGCAAATGTTTCTCTTGGCTTTGCGATCCTATATTATCGTCAGAAAAGATGTTTAGAACACATCTAAACCCGCCCCAGCCAAAATTTTAAACTTGAAAAAGAAAAACTGAATAGTGCAACATAATACACAGTAAAAAAAGAAAAAGAAGAAAGCAGTGTAGTCCAACAATTTTACATGAATCACAAGTGAAATTATCAGGCTAAAATGACTAATACTGAATCTGACTCACTCATTAACTTTGCTCATATCTGAACTGAAACTGTATTATTTGTGGTTTGTGAGACTTGAATTCGTTTTATTAATACTGACGGGTTGTTCAAATGACAACATAGTTAAAGTTGGCATGAAACAGAAGCTGCGATAAACCTTTTCTTCACATATTCAGACATATGAGTGAAACGGCTTCTTGAACAAGAAAAAATGTAGGGCGGGACTTTATTATGCCTATCGGTAATCGGATTGGATCCTGCTGAGATCTAATGTGAGTGACAGATTGTCCCTGCACTGCGTGACTGTCCTCACGCCAATAAACAGAGAAGTGATGTCCATTCAATTGGGAGAATAATTATGAATAGATTACAATACTAAATACTGAACTATTCCATAAAAATGTGAAAGTTCATGGTGACTTAAATGATACACATTTGGGAAATTTTTGTTGTAATAAACGATGGTTTCAAAATTTTACCATAGCATTACCAATAGTATTGTGTTTTTTCATTTGAACAGTCTCAGTGTGTCATTTTTTAGTCTCAGTCTCTCTCTCTCTCTCTCTCTCTCTCTGTTTTGTTGTAGAATGGACAGTGCTATAATTAAAGAAGAGATTAAAGCATTCTTGGGAATCGGCGAATATCACAGGCCGTAGTTGCCCAAGTTACAGGTTAGTGAGCTTTGCCTTTTTGTTTTCCAAATTGAAAAACTAATATTTTGTGATTTATTGTATGACTAACATTGGCTTTGTTACTTTGTGTAATGAAAAAGAGAGCAGTTAAAGCACACCATGACCTTTTTTGTTATGAAGAAAAAAAATACTACAGAAGTCAATAGCTACCGACAACTGTCTGGTAACCAAAATTTTTTCTCGTAATCATTTACGAGAGACATATGCAAGTCAGATTGTGCCCTTACATGCTGTGCGTCTTTCTCTGCAGGTATCAGTCAGAGCCGGATCTCTCATTGGCTGCTCCAGCAGGGCTCAGACCTCAGTGAGCAGAAGAAAAGAGCCTTCTACCGCTGGTACCAACTAGAGAAAACGACACCTGGTAATATGTCCAATGTCTGTCTAACATCTCTATCATTTATTTGAACATTTCGGTCATTCCTTTTAACTTTAACTCTAAAGGCCCTTTCACACTGGACGTGTAACGAAAAGCGAAACGAAAAAGCGAATAGTTCGCGTGAGATTAGTAGGGCTGTAATCAACCAAAGAAATCCTTAGTCGACCAAGGTCTTGTCCTGCGTGACGATTAGTCGACTAAAAAAAAAAACGGATGTTTTGATTGAACATTTTTAAACAATTGTCATAGAGCATTTATAAAACAACAACGAAAAAACATCGAAAATAAATAAAACTATAATAATAATACAATTCTTTGAAAATTAAGTGATTTTTTTAACTGCAAGTGAGGAGCTCTGTCCTTGGTCTATTGACAGTCACAATCGCGCACCTGATCACACCACACTCTACAAAATAATATAACTGCTATCTGCCACATAATGAAAAATCCTAACAAAAGCTCTCGTGTTACAGGCTGTATTCTTCTTTACTTACAAAGCTATGGGTTAACTTTTGTCCAGCCGATCTGTTAGGTGTTTTAAAACAACAGGCAAAATAGCCTAAAAAACAATCTGAAATCTAGGCTCTGTTGTAAGATAGCATATAAGTTTAATTTCGTTTTGTTACATTATTTAGACTACTTTCAAATGAGTCAAGTGTACAAATAAAAACCTACTTAAGAAAACAATCTATTGAGTCAGTATGATAAAGCCGTTAAAAGAGCTGCTCACGTCTTTTGCGCACTAAGTTCAATTTCAAATAGGCACGCGATGTGCGCGCTCATAATGGAGCAGACGCGAAGCTCCACAAAAATGTAGCCAGACAAAAGATTTAGATTTCTTGGTCATTCTGTTCGACTAAAGTCAGCGTGAACTGAATGAATACAGCAAAACTACCTACCGGTACATCCCTTACTGAGCGTTAGCAGCAGCGCAGCCAGTAGGTGCGGTTTCCGAGTGTGTTATGTGTGTGCGCTAAACTGTGGCGCAAGTTACAAGAAATAGCCTAAATTAAAGCATTTAAAGATGGGGATAAAACATAGGCTAATTATATTTAGAATACAGTAATAAATAACTGCTTTATAAAGGAATAAATATCAAGGAGTAAATCATTGAAAATGTATTTCTATTGGCAAAAAAGAAAAAATGCGACTGGTCGACCAAATAAGAATTTCAGTTAACCAAGACGGCATTGTACTGATTACGTCGAACTAAACGACTAAAGTTGACAGCCCTAGAGATTAGTTCACGGTCCAAAACCATTCACATCTGCCACAAAGCGAATTTGCGACGTTCAAAGCTTCAACATTCCAAAACATTCACGGCCAAGGGTGACCACCTGGCTATTGCTCTGTTGCAGGAAAGCAGAAGCCTAGATTTTCAGACCAGAAAACGTACTATATACTTGTTATAGCCTAAATATATATTTTATATTAGATGTATTTTTGCAGTGATGTTAACATGATGCTTTAATAGGCTTTATAAAAATTAAAAAAAAAAACAATCGCTAAATAGCACATTTCCAAATAAGTCCATTAGGAAAGATAACGATGAATGCGTTCTTACCAGATTCGATCAGTGCATCTTGAATTTATATTGTTTGTCTGATCTGGCACCTTCGATACGGCCTTCTCATTAATTATGGACATACGTCAGTAACTACTGGCAGGTGTAGCTCACTTTCACCAGATCACTTTTTAAAAGAGTTCCACAGTTGCGCGGTTCCTTGTCTACAGAGCATTCATCAAAGCAAACACTACACAAAGAGTTTGTTTGTGATGGCTCCATTAACGTCTGTGCTGTGCATTTTCTGTTTTCTTATTACATTTTTTTTAAATTGTAGAATTGTTATTTAAAGGACAATTAAATAAAAGAATGCAGACAAAAATTAAATGCGGGACAATGCTATAACTTGCGGGACGTGGGACATAGCTTCTTCATCACTATCATTATCATCCAGTGAAGACAAGCTTATAAGATAATTACGACTTTTTATTCTCGCAAATTCGGACTTTTTTCTAGTAATTGCGACTTTACATTCTCACAATTCTGACTATTTCTCCTTATTTTGAGTTTTATATCTTACATTTCGACTTTACATCTCACAACTCTGACTTTTCCACAATTGCGAGTTTATATCTAGCAATTCTGACTATTTTCTTGCAATTACAAGTATTTATCTTGCAATTCAGACTCTTTTGACGTAATTGCCGAGCTATTAAGTCCAATTCCAAGGAAAGAAGGTTTGACTTTATTTGGCACATATAAACCTCGCAATTCCTGACTTTATAACACGCAAAAAGAAAAAAAGTCAGAATTGCGACATGTAAACTCGATAAACATGTCCGTAGCCATCATTGAATGGTCATCTAAAATAATCATTAAAAACACTCTTTTCTACATTGTACATTATAATCTTGTGATGCCTAAATTCATTTAAGCATTTTTAGAATTTTACATTTTTTTAATTGAGTTTGCTAGTTTTATTTTATTTTTTATACAAAATATGTAATATCAGCCATGTCTTGTTTTAACAGCCATAACACAAATAATTATTTTGATCTCAGACGTTCAGTGAATAGATTAGAAGATCATGACCCAAACCCAGAAAAAAACGTTTCTTTTCATCAGTTGCCTTCAGACGCAGTGAACAGGCTTTAGTCTACCAGAAAGTCTGTCCTCAGAAGCACAGACTGTTTCCCTTATGACACTTCATCTAAGATTACATGTCATGTTTGTGCGCCAGGTGCAACACTAGCGATGCGGCCCACCCCGATGGCCCTGGAGGACATTGTGGAGTGGCGTCAAACACCCCCTCCATTAGCAGCACCCAGGGCAGCTTCCGTCCTGCGGCGAGGAAGCCGCTTCACCTGGAGGAAAGAGTGTCTGGCGGTCATGGAGAGGTGAGAGGATCTGGTAAATTGTGTGAATGGTCAGGGACGGGTTACAGTGGGTCGTCCCATGAAAGAACATTTTGCAGGTTTTATTTTGTGGCTCTTATAAGGTTACAATAAGGTTCCATTTGTTAACTACATTAGTTAACATGACCTAGCAATGAAAGCTATTTCCAAAGCATCTGTTAATCTTCATTTCAACATTTACTGATACGTTAAATGAAAAGTTCTATTGATTTAATATTATTCAATAGACTTGAGCTAACATGAACTTACAATAAACAGTTGTCTTTTTATTAAATAAATAATGTTAACAAAGATGAATAAATAGTGTAGCAAATGAATTTGCTCGTTGTTAATTTAATTTTCAGTTAATTTTCGTTAACATTCGTATAGTATTTTTTCTTTGTGATCTGAATTACTAGTATCAAGAATTGTGAAATTTCACAGGAATTGTTCTTGACTACTGAAATGTTGATATTAGGGCTGTAGTCAACCAAAGAAATCCTTAGTCGACCAAGGTCTTGTCCTGCGCAACGATTAGTCGACTAAAAAAAACAAAAAAAACAAAAAAAACTGATGTTTTGATTTAACATTTTTTAAACAATTGTCATAGAGCATTTATAAAACAACAACAAAAAACATCAAACAATAAATAAAACTATAATAATAATACAATTCTTTGAAAATTAAGTGATTTTTTTAACTGCAAAAAGTGAGGAACACTAGCTCTATGGTGACAGTCACAATCGCGCACTGACCACACCACACTCTACAAAATAATATAACACTATCTGCCACATAATGAAAAATCCTAACAAAAGCTCTCGTTTATACAGGCTGTATTCTTCTTTACTTACAAAGCTATGGGTTAACTTTTGTCCAGCCGATCTGTTAGGCGTTTTAAAACAACAGACAAAATAGCCTAAAAAACAATCTGAAATCTAGGCTGTGTTGTAAGATAGCATATAAGTTTATTTTCATTTTGTTACATTATTTAGACTACTTTCAAATGAGTCAAGTGTACAAATAAAAACCTATTAAGAAAACAATCTATAGAGTCAGTATGATAAAGCCGCTAAAAGAGCTGCTCAAATCAGGCACCAGATCGAATGATGCGCGCGCTCATAATGGAGCAACGCGTCGCCACCGTCGCCTACCTCCACAAAAATGTAGCCAGACAAAAGATTTAGATTTCTTGGACATTCTGTCGACTAAAGTAGCGTGAACTGAATGAATACAGCAAAACTACCTACCGGTACATCCCTTACTGAGCGCAAGCAGCAGCGCAGCCAGTAGGTGCGGTTCCGAAGTGTGTTATGTGTGTGCGCTAAACTGTGGTGCATTTAAAGTTGGGGATAAAACATAGGCTAATTATATTTAGAATACAGTAAAAAATAACTGCTTTATAAAAGAATAAATATCAAGGAGTAAATCATTGAAAATGTATTTCTATTGGCAAAAAAAAAAATAAAAAATGCGACTGGTTAGCCAGAATAAGAATGTCAGTCGACCAAGACGGCATTGAACTGATTAGTCGACTAAACGACTAAAGTTGACAGCCCTCAGTTGATATTGTACAACTACGTAAAACGTAGTCAACCTAAATCTAAAAGTAGGTTATCTATCTAATCTAGTTTAAATAAATACATAATGCAAGCTTATATTTAAAGCTTATATTTATATTTAATATATAATGTTTAAATTGCATGATAATTTCATCTTATCTGCCTTTGCTGTCTTACATATTTGCATAAGTTATTTCAACGACAACCAGTACCCTGATGAAGCCAAACGAGAGGAAATTGCCAACGCCTGCAATGCAGTAATTCAAAAACCAGGTAGGATGTTTAAACACAGCCCCCATAAAGAAGATGAATGCATGTGTAAATGCTTGTTATCGAGGCCCCAGACATTATTGATGAGCTCTACTGTGATTTGATTAAGGGAAGAAGCTTTCAGATCTTGAGAGGGTCACGTCTCTGAAAGTTTACAACTGGTTTGCCAACAGACGGAAGGAAATTAAGAGAAGAGCCAACATAGGTAATGTTGAAGCCCTCTGGGGACAGACAAAGCTCAAATTACACGCAACAATGCATTTTGATTTTTGAATATGGACTATGTAATTATTTCCATTGCGTTGTTATCACCATGCTGCAGCTGTCTCATTCAAAATGTGCAATCATCAGAAATATTGAATTTACAGAAAAAAACGGCCTTTCAGAAACGCCGTTCCATCATGTTGGGTACATACAGGGCTGGACTGGGACCAAAATTCGGCCCTGGCATTTGTGGTTTTCACCGGCCCAACTAATTGATGACTTTAAAAAAAACGTCCCCAGAATATGAACATTTTTCCCACTGAGACACACCATACAAGGCAGCAATGACTTTCACACTGTAGTCTGTAGGCATACACGACACGTCATGATATAAGACTGAGGCCCTGTTTACACGAGAACGCTCGCGGGTGAAAAAGTCTGCTTGACAGTGAAGGTTGTAGGCAGGCGCGTGGACTTGGTGTTGTAGTATGCACTCCTAGCTGCCTGGAGTGCATACTACATTGAATTTCACACACTTGCGTCACCATTTTCATGTGGAGCATTTGGATAGGCCTACATTTTTTCCTGCATTACCACTGGGTGAGAATTGTGCTAAAAAATCTTCTCTGAAAAGAGAAGTGGACATAAGCTTAAACCACAATTTAAATAAACGGTGATGAAGTATTTTCTGTGTTGACACAAAACTTGTTGGATGTCCAAGCTGCCTGCTCGGATAATCACTCAACGCGTACACATCCGATGATGACAAGTCCAATTCGCGAGCTAATGACTCCTTACCGATTCATTTTAATGAATGGTTAAAACAACTGATATTTCCTTTTACTGTCTATGGATATTCCCAGTCCTTCAGTTTCTGATTCGGATTGGTCAGGGTAAATGGAGTAAAAAAATAGGCAGTATTAAAAATAATTATAGCATATTATTATTATTGCATACATTTTATTATTTATTTACATTTTATTTATTTAATATACAATTAATACATTTAATTGGTACAGAACTATTTTCATAGGCGCCACAACAAAAATATTATTTTAATGTGTGTAAATTGTGTAATATGCGTGTATATAAAAGTAAGAATGGAAAACAATAGACCAGAAATATAATGAAAAATGTTTAAATATAGCCTATATATAAATTCATGTATATGTGACACAAAAAGGCTGTTTATTATTTTGGCTGGTAAATAAATTTGGCTGGTGGATTTTTTCATCTACCAGTCCCCGTGGCAGGTGAGCCAAAAAGTTTATTTCGGACCCTCACAACACACACGAGCATGGCACAGCGGTCAAAACACACGCACATACGAGCATGGCACAGCGGCTAAAAACACACGCACACGAGCATGGCACAGCGGCCAAAAACACACGAGCATGGCACAGCGGCCAAAAAACACACGCACACGAGCATGGCACAGCGGCCCGACGCACACAACAGCTTAATGAAGAAAAAGGACCATGACCAAACGACAATAGAATATATACCGTATTTTCCGCACTATAAGGCGCACTTAAAAGCCTTAAAACAACAGTGCGCAATATAATCTGGAGCGCCTTATATATGGATCAATTGGTTAATAATGCTCCATGTTATTAAATTCACCTGTGAACTCGCGCTCTTGTCCATCTTATGCCCGCTTTGTCACACGGCGAGTTCAACCTCGTGTAAATCACTGACGGTACGCAAAATATTTGACAAAATTGATAATGAAATTAAAAGATTTCATTTTCACGGTGACAGTGCATCATCCCTGTCAAATTGAAAAATAAAATGCAATTGGTGATTTCACGTTTCATTTTCACTACAATCTCAAAGCAAGACTGCCAATGTTAAAATGAAAAGGCAAAAGTGAAAAGAAACCGCAAATACAGTTTTTTACAAAGCTTTTTATTAACATTCACGCAATAATAGTGACAGAATTCAAATTCAAATGTAAAGTTTAGTTGTCATTTTATTTCCTTTTTTATTTCAGTTTTGGTTTTTATTTTCAAAGACAACCTGCAAGTTATGTTAACGAGTGGGTGGGGCTTATTCTAGTAACTGGGCTAGAGACACGCCTTCCATTAAGCGACGTTGTCGACGCCCTGTGTGTGAATGAGGGTGAAAGTGTGATATGATATGAAGTTATTGAAAACCATGGCGAAATCTGTTAGTCAGCTTTTGCGGGAAGCTGCTGCAGCATTGGAACGAGAGGAGAACAACACAAACCATACTGTCCAGCAAGTGTCAAACCCTCGGCCCTCTGCAGTTCCTCAACCTCAGCCAGAGTCGCGGGCATCTTCAGTTGCCAGAGAAACTGTTCAGCGTAAGTAGGCCATGTTATGATGTTAGATTAGACCATAATCTATGACGAGGTTCAGTCATGTATCAGTCTATTTTGTGATGTCAACCTATTGGGTATACTAAAGTCTTAGTAACACAATTCTATCACACGCTATGGTTAAATTATGCCAGTAGATAGACGTATCTATTCTAGCTGTTACCAAGGACCGCACCGGGCCTCGGCAAATGTTTCATATTTTAAAAAAATTAAAATAAAAATACTTAAAAATAAATAAATAAATCAGCTGTGGAAAACGTCTGCTTGAGTGTCTGTGTGTGTAATTCAGTTTAGACAGTTGCACGCACACACACAACATTTATTCATTATTTTTATTTCAATTCCAGAAGTTGTAACTGAAAATGAAAATCAGCATTGTGATTCTTTTTGAACACAGTACAAACTTAAACTAACCAAAGAGACACAAACAGTGAGCAGATTATTTTTACTGGCAGCATACTGCATTCAGTATTATGATAATAACTTTATATTCATGTATAGATTGGTTTGCATGGTAGATTTAATTATGGTAAAATTCTTAACAACCCAGATCTTGCTAATTTTAAAACTGGGGTTATATGTATAATAGGTGTTTATACAGCCAGGACTATGATCAATCTTATTTTATAACCCTGCTTTTCATGTCTCCACAAGTGAGGGATCAAGACTTTTTTTTTCTCCAGACCCTCAGAGCAGTTATTTGTCCTCTGGAATGCACAGGCAAGACTTTTATAAAGCCATGCACCAAAAAGACACTCTGTTTGAGTGGATGATGTGACTGCAAAGGACCACAGCTGGGGAAAAGATGGATCTTGAATGTACAGGGTTGGGGAGAAAAAGATACACATCCCAGGTACACATCCACACACACACTTTGTAAGGAACAATTTTCAGTACTTCAAGTTACCTGAAATAAATAAATATGTCAGTTAACATGGGTGACATTTTTTTTTAATCAGGTGCTCTCTGGAAAAAAACTGGATTGATTTTCTCATGATTTGTGTTTAATTGACCATTTCTGTTGCAGATAAGCACTGCACATCTGAAGAACTGCTTATGGAGTTTCCAATACTGAATGATGGTGGGGGTTTGAATTGCTCAGACTATATGGTGCTGCGAGGACAAAAACTTTGCAAGTCGTCCCCTGTCCATCAGAAGGGTATACACCGCATTATCTTCAAGACACCATTGGTATACTTGCAGCAATTGTGTATGTAAGGCCTCTTCAGAAAGACCTTGACATGGTATGTAACCAAAAAGGCCACAAGCATGCAGTAAATGAGTTTTGAAAATGGAGGTGACGGTTTTTCCATTGCTTGTTTTAAGGAATCGTGTGAACCTAAATGTGGATCTGGGCCCCCTGTACAGTGCATTTACTGTGATGAAACATTTAGCCATGCAGAAATCCAGGACCATGTGGACAAATGTGTCTTGTGAGTAAATGATGACCTATGCATTTTAAGATATTGGTACCGCTATATTTCATTAAGCTGGTTTGAAAGTGTGCATAATTTATAGTACTTTATAAATGAAAAAACGATTTAAGTTATTTTGAAAATGTTTTCTTGATTCTTGTGTTTAGCAACACATGTCACAGTGATGAGCAGGTTACAGAAAGGAGTCATAGCAGCAGAGAGCAGCGTCATGATCTGGCTTTTGAAGGGACGAGTAGCAGGAGAATAGAGAGCGGAGATTTGAAATTCAGCAGTGAGGATACTCAAGGTCTTTATAAACAAATCTGGCAACTTACAAATTAACATTTTATTTGTATATCATATTATTTAATACTACAGATATAACCATAAGCACATTTTTGCAGACTGGAGAACTGAGCCTGATTTTAACCGTACTGCAAAAAGTGGAGGATCAGCCAGATCTTGTGGCAAAGATGGATCAACAGATCCATGGATCTAAAGATGGATCTGTTTTGATTGTTCAAAACATATGACTTCTAAAGTTTTTTTTTTTGGTCCAAAGAAGGCATTTTTTTTACTTGAGTGTGAGTAAATGGCAGTGGCGGCTGGTGAAACATATCTTAGGTGGGGCTGTGTCATATTTGGCATTTTCAATAGTCTGGTAACCATGGAACTCAGGTCTTTTAGCATTGTGGGATGCTCTTCCTCGAGACATCTGTCAAGCTCTCCATCAAAAACCTTTTAAAAACACTTTAAAAAAATCTGAATATTGCTCTTCAGCTCTCAATCTTTAAAGGTTCCATGACATGCTTATTTTTGTAGGCTTTGATGTAGACCTGTGCCTTGTTATGGATATTGTAAGAGAGTATTGTAAGTAACCTCTGAATATTACTTTCTGTCATCTTTGATGTTGAGGTTTATTTTATTTTTAATTTCTTAACCTATATTGTAAAGCGACCTGGGTGTTGGAAAGGCTTATTATAATTAATTTTAATAACCACCCAAATACAATGTAAGGATACCAGTGCTCTGTGAAAAAGTAATTATTTAATGCCAATATTAAAAGGTTAATGCATTCTTGCACAAAAACAAACGTACTGCATTAACTTTCCATTTGAAATTAAACTCAAACAATATATTTAGTGATTGCTTAATTAGCTGATTAAATAAAATAAGTATTACAATTTTGACTGATTTTTCAAGCAAATATTCCACATGTACAGTAAATAATGTCACATGTCACAGCCACGCGCTTGCTTGGGCGCTACAAGAATCGCCCATAGCTGACTAGATTTGAGCTCGCTGATTTGCTACAGTTTATGTCAATCATTTATATCTTAAATCAGCGATTGGCTAAGCTGTTTTAGAGACCCGCCTTCCTGGGGCGATTCTCTAGCGCCCAGAGCTGATCACTTGCACTATATGTGCACTACAGGAAGGGGAAGTGTAGGAAAAAAAAAACTGATATTTTGAATTTCTATTTTATTTTTCACATAATACTGAGTGCATTTAACATCTCAAACACACTAATATTGACAATTTGTATACATGATTTATGTATTTACTTATTTATTGCATTTAGCTCATAAACTGTGGTCTGGCTCATCGAGGGAGGGCGGCGCCCTAGCGCCTCTGATTGGCCAGCCGCCTGGTGAATGGTTGAAACCATTGTGTACTTTTCGCTAAATTAAACCTTACCTCCAAGTAACACACACAATGGACGGGCCCAGTTAGTCATTGAATTTTTGTAAAATATCAGTATTTCTCTCTCTCTCTCTTGGGACTTTTACGTAGATCCATCTTTGCCACAAGATCTGGCTGATCCTCCACTTCTTGCAGTACAAAACGTCTAAATATGTAAGCAGCACGTTTCAAATCGGGCTCAGTTCTCCAGTCTGCAAAAATGTGCATATGGTTATATCTGAGATGACTTTGGGTTTAGCGCTTTGGGTTTTAGAAAAGCGCATTATAAATAAAATGTATTATTATTATCTGTAGTATTAAATAATATGATATACAAATAAAATGTTAATTTGTAAGTTGCCAGATTTGTTTATAAAGACCTTCAGTATCCTCACTGCTGAATTTCAAATCTCCGCTCTCTATTCTCCTGCTACTCGTCCATACAAAAGCCAGATCATGACGCTGCTCTCTGCTGCTATGACTCCTTTCTGTAACCTGCTCATCACTGTGACGTGTTGCTAAACACAAGAATCAAGAAAACATTTTTAAAATAACTTAAATCGTCTTTTTTAATTTATAAAGTACTATACATTATGCACACTTTCAAACCAGCTTAGTGAAATATAGCGGTACCAATATCTTAAAATGCATAGGTCATCATTTACTCACAAGACACATTTGTCCACATGGTCCTGGATTTCTGCATGGCTAAATGTTTCATCACAGTAAATGCACTGTACAGGGGGCCCAGATCCACATTTAGGTTCACACGATTCCTTAAAACAAGCAATGGAAAAACTGTCACCTCCATTTTCAAAACTCATTTACTGCATGCTTGTGGCCTTTTTGGTTACATACCATGTCAAGGTCTTTCTGAAGAGGCCTTACATACACAATTGCTGCAAGTATACCAATGGTGTCTTGAAGATAATGCGGTGTATACCCTTCTGATGGACAGGGGACGACTTGAAAAGTTTTTGTCCTCGCAGCACCATATAGTCTGAGCAATTCAAACCCCCACCATCATTCAGTATTGGAAACTCCATAAGCAGTTCTTCAGATGTGCAGTGCTTATCTGCAACAGAAATGGTCAATTAAACACAAATCATGAGAAAATCAATCCAGTTTTTTTCCAGAGAGCACCTGATTAAAAAAAATGACACTCATGTTAACTGACATATTTTGACAAAAAAAAAAAAAGAAAGACAAATTTCAGGTAACTTGAAGTACTAAAATTCTTCAATACAAAGTGTGCGTGTGTGTGATGTGTACCTGGGAAAACTCTTTTTTTTCTCCCAATCCTGTACATTCAAGATCCATCTTTTCCCACAGCTGTGGTCCTTTGCAGTCACGTCATCCACTCAAACAGAAAAAATTGTGAGTGTAAGTCTTTTTGGTGCATGGCTTTATGAAAGTCTGTCGACTGCACATTCCAGAGGACAAATAACTGCTCTGAGGGTCTGGAGAAAAAAAAGTCTTGATACCTCACCTGTGGAGACATGAAAAGCAGGGTTATAAAATAAGATTGATCATAGTCCTGGCTGTATAAACACCTATTATACATATAACCCCAGTTTTAAAATTAGCAAGATCTGGGTTGTTAAGAATTTTACCATAATTAAACCTACCATGCATCTATACATGAATATAAAGTTATCATAATACTGAATGCAGTATGCTGCCAGTAAAAATAATCTGCTCACTGTTTGTGTCTCTTTGGTTAGTTTAAGTTTGTACTGTGTACAAAAAGAATCACAATGCTGATTTTCATTTTCAGTTACAACTTCTGGAATTGAAATGAAAATAATGAATAAATGTTGTGTGTGGCTCTGTATTTATAGTACAGACACTGACAGTGGGCATCTAGGCAACTGTCTAAACTGAATTACACACGCAGACACTCAAGCAGAAGTTTTCCACAGCTGATTTTGTTTTATTCGGTTTATATAGTTTCAAGTATTTTTTTTATTTTTTTTTATGAAACATTTGCCGAGGCCCGAGTGCGGTCCTTGGTAACAGAATACGTATACACTTATCTATCGGCATAACTTAACCATAGCGTGTGATTATGTCTGGCTATAATTGTTCTAGATTGTGTTACTAAGACTTTAGTATACCCAATAGGTTGACATCACAAAATAGACTGATACATGACTGAACCTCGTCATAGATTATGGTCTAATCTAACATCATAACATGGCCTACTTACGCTGAACAGTTTCTCTGGCAACTGAAGATGCCCGCGACTCTGGCTGAGGTTGAGGAACTGCAAAGGGCCGAGGGTTTGACACTTGCTGGACAGTATGGTTTGTGTTGTTCTCCTCTCGTTCCAATGCTGCAGCAGCTTCCCGCAAAAGCTGACTAACAGATTTCGCCATGGTTTTCAATAACTTCATATCATATCACACTTTCACCCTCATTCAAACACGGGGCGTTGACAACGTCGCTTAATGGTAGGCGTGTCTCCAGCCCAGTTACTAGGATAAGCCACACCCACTCGTTAACATATAATTTCCATACAGGTTGTCTTTGAAAATAAAAAAACAAATCTGTAAAATAAGAGGAAATAAAATGACAACTAAACTTTACATTTGAATTTGAATTCTGTTACTACTATTGCGTGAATGTTAATAAAAAGTTTTGTAAAAAAAAACTGTATTTGCGGTTTTCACTTTTGCCTTTTCATTTTAACATTGGCAGTCTTGCCTCGAGATTATAGTGAAAATGAACGTGAAATCACCAATTGCATTTTATATTTCAATTTGGCAGGAATCATGCACTGTCACTGTGAAAATGAAATCATTTAATTTCATTATCAATTGTCACATATTTTGCGTACCGTTTTCTGTAATGAAATGGTTAAACATGTTTTATTTTTCATTTTTATCATTTAATTTATTTATTTAAATTTGGCAGAAAATGCCTTCCATAATCTTGTGGAATAGCGCAAACCCAGCCGAACGAAATGACTCGAACCTATCTTATGCGCTTTATTTTAATTCGGATGTGCGGCAATATATGAAAAATGTTCTAAAATATATACAAATATAATCCGCATTAGTATTATAAAGCGCACCTTCAACGAATGACCTATTTTTAGGAAAAAAAATTCGCCTTATAGTGCGGAAAATAAGGGTGTGATAAGCATGACCTACCTTATTGCATCAGCGCGCTCTTCTCCGCTAGCAGTACCCTTTCAATGATGCAATCCATCTCCAAAGAAACCAGTCTCTTTTTCGATTGCCATCAACATAAAGGCTTGAAGATGCTCCTTAGTCGATTCTTGATGAATTTTAACATGGAAAAGCTTCGGTCACATGCAACTCGTGTCACAGAGTTAACAGGAACTTGTATCAAAGTCCGATTAGACCGATTGAAATACTTTCTATGATGGTATCCAGATAGTGTAAAGGCGTCTTTCTGGATCCCCAAACACTTTTGTAAGCGCAGCATCTTTGGCCCACATCGGGTTTCAACCCTGATTACTCCACCTGATGAAACACGTAGAAGCTTCGTTTAGTCGTAGTCACGTGACTCAGGTGTTTTGAATCACACGTCGGATCAGTAGGTTTGTTTGAGATGCGCCTCAGCCTCGCCTGAAATGTATGCGAGAGTAGCAGTGTTGCCAGATTTCGCGAGACAAATAAGCAACCAGGCCGGTGAAAACAAGCCCAAAACAAGCGACTTTTTCTAATAGACCGTAAAGGAGCTTTTTCTTTGGAGCCCCTCTAGATTCCGGACGAAAAAAATAAAATAAAAAAACAGTGTGCACGGTTTTACAGTCTGTGGGGACGGATTGGATAGTTTTAAACTGTGAATGTCAATTTACATCCACGTGGACAGATTGGTAAACTGTGCCAATATTAACTGTGCACAGTTTTGTAAAACTGTGCACACGGTACAGTTTATTTTTCTTCTACAATGAAGCTTGGCTGTCCAGTGTTGGTACTGCGCCCAAATAAAATCTGACTAGCTCATTTTTGAGATATCAACCTAAAATTTGGAACACAACTTCTTCAGATTTTTGGCTTACATTTTCTTGCAGTTCTAGAGTAAAATATATTTTGTAATATATATATTTTATAAAAAAATATGTTTTACATTGTTCATTTTCATAAACTCAAACTTATAACTTTTTCTGTTTCACTTTCATAATTTCATAATACTTCACTTAATACTTCACAATAATTTGGCAAATGTCTTCTTCAAAACAAGACCAAATATTCCAAAGCATTCTTGAATTACAACCATTTGAATAGTGATTTTCATGTCTATGCGAAAAATGGGGTGACAGATAAAGGGTTAAACGATATTAAATTATAATATCTATATCTAAAATATATATAACATATAATTAATATATAAAACTCTCCTACAGTCCAGTCACTATCAGTCACGATGGTCCAGACTCGCACGTTTTTTTTATTTTAACGTCACTCACTGACCTAACCAGAAAAAAAAGATTGCCTTTCTCTGCCTCTGATTGGCTAGTACTCGTTTCCATCTGGGTCAGAGCCAATTAGAAGCAGGGTGTGGGTGGGAAAAACTCTTTGAATGGGGAAAGGGAGAGAGAGGGAACAGGCAAGACAAACTACATAGAAAATATCCGAGCTGGGAACAAGCCCAAATAAGCAACTACACTTTAGAAACAAGCCCAAAAACCGTGACCCGCGACTACCTATATTTGCAAGCGACTTTACAGAAAAACAAGCCCAAAGTCGCTTACAATAAGCGGACTTGGCAACACTGGAGAGTAGGCGGCTGCAGTGAGAGGAGGAGTGGAAAAAAGCGCAGGCAAGTGGGACAAATCTCGGATTCTCGCAGTGGATCAGACACCTGTGAGATCAGAAGTATGATATCGCGGGATTCGCGCTTGTGCACGTGTTGCTAATAAACTGGATGTGATTTAAAGGGATAGTTCGGCCAAAAATGATATTTAACCCATGCATTACTCACCCTCAAGCCGTTCGAGATGCATATGTCAATCTTGTTTCAGACGAACACATTTTCAGTTATTTTAGAAAATGTCTTAGACCCTTCAGTGGATATAATGTAAAGAAATTGGGTCCAGCTTCTTCAAGTCCCAAAAATGTGCATAAATCCTTCACAAAAGTAATCCATCCGGCTCCAGTGGATAACGAAGGCCTTCTGAGGGTAATCCGTGCAGTATTATCGTAAAAAATATACATATTTAAAATTTATAAATGAAAATATCTGACTTCCAGCAACGATCAACGCATGTTCACGGGTGATGGAAGTCGGCGTGCATGCACGTGAGGAACCGTTGTGACGTCGCAACGTTTCCTACACTATGTCCTACCTTGTACGCCGACTTCCATCACCCGCGAACATGCGTCAATAACTGCCGGAAGTCAGATATTTTCATTTATAAAGTTTTAAATATGTATATTTTCGACAATACCGCATGGATGCAGAATCCGACAGGTGCGCCTTGTGCTCGCGAGAGCTTTTGACATACGTCGGCATGACATCAGAGAAGGCGGACCGCTCTGGACACATTTCTAACCGGCATGCATCTTGTGCTGATCACAGGTGATCGGTTCTGCGCAGATTTTGCTCATCTCAAACAAGCATGTTTCGAATCATATCTGCGCTTCGGGATCTCGCAAAGCTTCGAAACGTCTGTTTCGCGTCAGACCATCCCTAAAATATCCCGTATTTACGCTCTGAGTGTGTTAACTGACTCAGAACACGCAACTATCTGTGCAGGGCCTGAAGTTAACTTTTCGGCCACCTGCCACAAAGACTTTTTACCAGCCATTTTTTTTGCCTCATAATGGTGATTTTTTTTTAAAATTAATTTCATTAATTTTCACACACAGCACAACATATATAGCGTATATAGTGTTATACTCAACAGATAGACCTACACGCAGCTTCTATGTAAACAAATGACACACGGCTGTGTTGATGGCAGATTTCAGTCGCAATCAGACAGGTCCTGGCAGCTTTTAGTTGCAGCATTCAGGAACCGTTAAGCAGAACTAAATGAATATTATTATTACTGGTAAAGGTACCGGGTATTTTCTCACCAGTTCCCAACTACCAACATGTACAGTTGCACACGCACACACATCTGTGCAACTAGTCATTGTACTATAGCCTACGTCAGCGTTACATTATCTCATCCCATCTCACCAACAGTTTAATACTCGCACATCCAAACGTAGACAGAAAAAAAGGGCCTCATCTTCTTTCTGATCGCATGAACGTTACGAAACAACAGTCGCTGTCGTAGATGAGCCGCTCACGAACCTTTGCCATTGTCGCTCGCCAATTGTCCAATTTGTATTAAATTTCTTCTTTTACTTTTCTTTGACTCATCCTCATATTTAGTTGTTTGTTTTAGCTGGCCTCTTTACCCCAGTAATGTGCCAGTAATGTGTAAAGTCCAACGCAATAGCGGACTTCGTTGAAATGTAAAAATCCTAATGAATCACTCAATTCTCATTGGCTACCTGCGGCAGGTAGATAGACAATGTTACCGGCCAATAGCAAAATTCACCCGCATTTGGCAAGTGGTCGAGTGTTAATTTCAGGCCCTGTATCTGTGTCTCGGCCCAAAACAATAGAAAATCACACCGGACCTTCTGGCATGTGCCAGAATTGCCAGATGGCCAATCCGGGCATGGGTACATCCTAACGGGCAGATATGTTATGGCAAGGTCTGTTTTTCTAAGAAGCAGCAATCCTGGAGAGTCATGGGATTGATGTCCAAAGCCCAGGAGGACATTCCAACAGCGATGAGATTGATGGAAATGACTACAGTAAGCAAGTCAGCTGCCGACCAAGTTTTGGGAATGGTAAGGGATTTCAAAACCATCCCAACATGCTTTAGCTAGAATGGCCTATATTTGAATAACAAATTGGCTTTTTTTACCTTTAATTGAATTAAAATGGCCAATACCTGCTAATAATTATTGTCATGTTATCGCTGAAATTATGATGTACAGTATAAAAAATAGAATTATTTTGAGATTTGCTGAAGATTACATGTAACAGTTTTAAGTTATTAGTGTTTAATCTATAATAACTGATGTTACAAATATGTTGCCGCCATACTTTGTATGAACAATTTCATGCTCCTTTGTCTTTTAATGACACAAAGTCATTCAAACAGGTTTTCGGGGAAAATCAGAGGGCTTCAGACCAATCTCTGGTTCTCTACTTCCTTATAGGACGACAACACCGGCCCAATAGAACACCAGGACCCCATAGCTTTGGCAGTGGAGATGGCCGCTGTCAATCACAGCATCCTGGCTCTGAGCGAGGCAGGGAGGAGCTACCAGTGACATCAAGACAGAGGTGCTGGATGACGAGTGAGAATCCTCCCCTTCGTCGTGGAGCACAGGAAGGAAGCCGAAGGAGGAATGTGGGGTTACGAAAGTAAAGCCAAACAGTTGGTGCGTGAACTGTGATTGAGGAATATGGCCAGGTCGTGGATGACCAAAGTGAATGCGGAGACTGTTAACCCAACATTCCCTCCTTCCACCTTCCCTCCTACATGTGACGCCTCAATAGTCTTTTCATTAATACCGTTTCCTTACGCGCGGCAGTTGGGGAGGCACTGCGTTTAAACTGTTGGTGGAACTTCATGTGACATATCACCCTGCCATATCCCATACTTGGATTGTGAATTTCGTCTCTCAGTTTTCCTTCTTTCAGGAAGTCTTCTTTGCAGGATATAAGAGGTCAGTATCATAAATGTTCACTGCCTCAGCCTCTCCAGGGAAAGTGTGTTGGGAAGCATATTCTCTCTCACTTCTTAACTTATTTCTTTATCTATGTGCAGTCCAGATTGGTGAAGTTGCATTTTCAACTTGTATACTTGTCACCAGGGTCCAAAATTAACACTCGCCTACTACCAAATGCGTACCAGCGGCCTTGCCAAGTACAAACTTACTGGGCAGTGGTTCAGAACTGGAATATAGTTGGGAGATGATTAAAACCCATCCTGGCAAAATGAGTTGGAATGCGCATGGGCTAATTACGAGCTACTGGCTAAACAAGTGAAATGTACATTTTGGTCGAATTTGTGGTTTCACAAAAATTTGTTCATTAAGCCATTGTCTAGTGATCCCAATGCTCCAAATAGGAATTAATCATATAAAATGATCTTTATTTGTATTTTTTCTGAGAGGTGTACCTTCCAAAATCTTTCCTTTGTTTTAATAATCCATGAAAATTGGCGTTTTCTCTGCTTACTTCTCGACTACTGGCGCTTCCCCTCAACACAAGTTTGGTATCGTTTAAACAACTTTGTGAATATTCATAGCGAATTCTCGATGGCATGAGTGAACCAACGAAATGTGATTTTCAAATGTTTAAATGCTGATGTAAACGCCTCAGACAGCGTGCAAATTCATATACACAGAATTACAGTATTTCAAAATATCTGTTTTGGCAAGTATTCACGCAAACATTATCTGTTAGTGTCTTAATAAAGGAAAATCATTAGATCTGTAACATTATATTAGATCCATGCAGTACTGTAGGTCTTAATATATAGACTGTCTGTCTCAATGTTGTTAATCAAACAATTACAGGTATCATGGGGAAAAAGTTGAATATATATTTTCCTATAGAAAAAGAGCAGAATTTGATGGTATTACCAGGGATTTTAAGGTATGGCATGGTATGGTATGGTATATCGGCATCATACATAATTTTGAAGGCTTTTTTAATAGAGAATGTGAAATAACAAAAAAAAAAACATTTGCTCATTTGCTCATTGTTACTTTTGCCAGCACTGGTCACATATTTTCAGAAATCGACTAGTTTATTAACCAGTTCTGTATAATTAGGCTACTTACAAAAAAATACTTACAAATCAGTTGTTGGACGATTAGTCGTAACTCATAACTAAACATATTACATGTCTTAAGTGCGGCATTCTGCCCTCGCTAATGCAAGCGTTTTCGAGTCAACGGTATCTGTTGCTATTTGTGCGTCATCAAACTTCTTTCAGTTTGGGATGACGCCGCTGTTTGTCACTAATATGCAGGAAAATAACGAGAATTATTGAACTATAATTGAGAATTCAGAATTAAATATTTGTTTCCAGTGAAATTGGCGAAACGTTAATTCTGGACCCTGGTTGTCACATTAGAAATTGCATAGGACTGTAGGCTATAGTTGCATACCATAACCGGCCTGCTGGCTTCAGCGATTATGTATTGCACTTTTAATTACTGGCGGCAGCTTGTTTATGTTTCTGCCGCTACACAACTGTGCATCTCTGCAGGGAGGCATCGAGGGCCGCCTGGAAACTGAAGCCTTCTCGTGAAAATTGTGCCATTTATATTTCAGCATTAGCAGACTAGAAAATCAGTTGGGCTCTTCTGCAGGCCTCTCTAAAAGCAATCAGACAACAGCCGTTTATTTGAACGTATATAACCTCAAAGTGTTCTACTCGGCCAATAACTGTGCAAACGTTTCAGCGCACACGGCTGGAAAATGTTGTAGCATTGGGAATTTTTTTTGTCTCAGCGAATGGGAAAACACTGACAATCAGGATGACAACGTTCCAACACAAAAACCTGTTGGTGTTTGCCCTCGTGTCCACTTATGGGGTTTCTCTGGAAAGTGATGATGACTCCTCTACATGGGGATTGATAACAGTTAGTTCCCGAAAATGAAAGTGGATTTGACCACTCTAATAAAAATCCCATGTAATTGCTTGTTTTTATTTTGTTGTTTTAATAATCATAAAATGTCACTTTAAGGGGGAGGGTTACGGTGCTTTGGGTTCTTTACCCCAACATACATTTTCCCCCCTTTTATCTGGTACTGTTTCAAAGAAAGATAAGAGGGATGGACTACTTCAGGTTATTTTCATTTGTGCTTCAGAATTAGGGTGCTTGTTTAAAAAAGGAAAGGAGATACTAACCACGGGCCCTTTCCTTCCTTTTACTGTCTTTCTTCTTTGCCTTTTAGGAAGCTGCTTTCTGTGTGTAATGCATATCATTGCAGTCACAAATAAGCTTTTTAAGACTTTAAATAGCTATCAGATGACAAACCTGTGAAAAGTATCAGCTGCTTCAAAAGTTCTCTCAGAATGTCTGAAATTCCATTTCAACTCATAAACACACCTTTGTTCTCTATTGAGCGTAAGGACCACAGATTTATGACGATGTGATTGCCACTAGCTAACTCGTAATTAAAACGTCAGTTGCAGCCGAACATGAATTTTGAACACTGAAAATGGGTTTCAGCCTTGATGCAAGTATTTCTAAGCACTTAAATTACAGAATATGTAAAATATGTCAACACGTAATTTCTGTGAAAACTAACTGTGGGTGACGCCGTTTGATTTAAAGTTCCTAAATGCATTTATTCCATAAATCTACATAAGCTCATCATAAATGTACCAAGTCTATTTGCTAAAATATGTATCCAAAAATGTTGTATGTTAGGAGAAGAATATTAATTGGAAATTAAATTTCTCACTTATGATAATACTGCCAAGCAGAAAAAAAAACTCATCAAATGAGACAAATGCCTTGTAAATTGGTTGAAATGTTACTATGTTTTCCTTTATAAGGGGACACGGGGCTAGTTGACACACTTTTTACTCCAGTGACTATTTGTTCAGCGTGAGATTATTGTTGAAAGGTAATTTCTGCATGGACACAAACCTTGCAGACAAACACTATACGGGGTAAGTTGTCACAGTGGCAACCTGCTGTGTATTATCACTACCACAGCATATTTTGTTTATATTAGAAGTATTATATTATTAAAGGGGTGGTAAAGTATGATTTCACTTTTCTAACTTGAGTTAGTGTGAAATGTTGCTGTTTGAGCATAAACAACATTATCAAAGTTACAATGCTCAAACATTTCATAACAGTGAGTAATTTTTAGATAACATGACAGAATATCCTAATTAAAGATATTTAACTCCACATCAACATAAATTCATTAACTAACCTCCGTTTTAACATTAAAGGAGAACAGTTTCTGTCATATTTAGTGTCTGCATGAGGAAATCTCAGCTGCTAACACACAAGAGCTCTTGAAATCCCGCCCTCTGCAGAAGCTCATTTGCATTTAAAGGGTCAGGCACTAAACAGTGCGTTTTGCAAACCCTCTAAAAGTGACAACAACATGCTATATAAAAATATCTGTGGGCTATTTTGTGTTAAAACTACATTCTGAGGACATCAGAGATTTATTTTACATCTTGTGAAAATGGCATTTTACCACCCTTTAAGTTTAAAGGCTTTTCATAAAAATAAAAAATCTGTAAAAAGTAAAATTGTTTTGGTAATGACTTCCAATCTATAAAACTTGTGACAACTTGCCCCAATCTAAATTCTGAAGGTACACCGATCAAAGGATTTAGATTGGATTAGATTTTTTATATTTTTAAAAGAAGTCTCTTCTGCTCACCAAGGCTGTAATTATTTGATTAAAAAAAAAAAACAGTAATATTGTGAAATATTATTACAATTTAAAACAGCGGTTTTCTATGTGAATATATAGTGAAGTGTAATTTATTCCTGTGATCAAATCTGAATTTACAGCATCATTTAGTCGTCAGTCACATGATCCTACAGAAATTATTATAATATGATGCTCAAGAAACATTTATGATTATTATCCATGTTCAAAACAGTTTTTTACATTTTTATTTCAGGATTCTTTGATTAATAGAAAGTTCAAAAGAACAGAATTGATCTGAAATGGAAAGCTTTTGTAACATTAATCACTACCATTCAAAAGTTTGGGGTCAGTAAGAATTTATTTTTTTTATTTTTGGGGGAAAGAAATTAGAAAATACTTGTATTCATCAATGATGAGTTAAATTGATCAAAAGTTACAGTAAAGACATTTATAATGTTAGAAAAGATTATATTTTAAATAATTTTAAAACTTTTCATTCATCATAGAATTTTGGACGGAAAATGGTACAAGACTGTTTTCAACATTGAAAATAATAATTATGTTTGTTGAGCATAAAATTAGCATATTAGAATGATTTCTGAAGGATCATGTGACACAAAAAACTGATGTGTAATCAGCAACAGTAATGATGTTGAAAATCCAGCTTTCAAATTACATTTTAAAATATATTAAAAATAGAAAACAGTCATTTTAAATTGTCATAATATTTCACAATATTACTGTTTGTCATTATTATTATTTTCAACAAATAAAGCAGCCTTAGTAAACAGAAGACTTCATTTAAAAACATAAAAAATCGTACTGATCTAAAACTTTTTGACCGGTAGTGTACACTGTCATTTTTGAAGACAAATCTGCATATTTTTTGCGAAGACGTTACTGTAGCTAAACCCATTAATAGGTATGGGTACTTTAAAATAAATTCAAACGCCTCAATACAACCACCATAATGAAATAACCCTTGGTTATAATGAGGCTCTCATATGGCAATTTATCTGTTAAATAAAATGCCTTGAATCCCCTTTTGAGTAATAAAACGCCATCTCTGCATTGCTTTTACAGTATTTCAAATACTCGCCATATCGGAAAGGCCTAGCCGATGTTGATTCTTGTTTTATTACGAGCTCCCTCAGCAGACTCTCCTCTGTTCATCGTTTTTTAAAACAAGTGATTTGAATTTAAGGTTGCTCCATGTCGAACCTTTTCACTTGTAACCTATGCCACTCCCACACCATATACACATCATGCAGATTTAAGGTATGTCCGAACTTGATGCGGCGCTGTGCAAGACCGATCGGTGTATGAAATCAAAGTACCGTGAGAGCGATTAAAGAGCAGACATTCGCTCAAGTCGAACACACCTCTTCTATATTTACGAATCTTATGAAACACGCATCGGCAAGTGGCGTATGAATGAATTTTCCTGCCGTAAACAATATTGTTTGTATTTGTAAACCCGCAGAATCTAAAATACAAACAAACAAAAAAAAGTAAAAATAGGCTTACCATAGTGAATCAGGGTAAGGCAAAAACATGTTTGGAAGAAGGATTGATGTTTTGAATTTTTGAACAAAAGTTACATAGTGTACCTTTAATTCGGCTTTCAAATGTTGTTTTATTGTTTAGCGGCTGTTTAAAAAATTTGTGATTAAATGGTTGGATGGTTTGAATCTCTGTAGAACATTAATGTAGAAATTGTGCAATTTTGACTCAAAATGTTACTGAAATGCAGTCGTTGTGATAACTTCCCTGTGTGACAACTCGCCCTGGTCTCAAGTTCTTTAACTTTCTTCAGTTCACTGAACCTCCATCAAAATATGAGATTCTAGACAATGAACAGTTTTGCAGACTGCCAAATCATACATTCAGCTAAAAAAAGGTTTAGAATTGTCCCTGAAAAAGTCTTTGCCAACCTAAATTTTAGTGTGAAATATCATGAGCTTACACAGCAGTCATGTAGTCTTGTATATTTTATTAAAGGACACAGTCAGCCCAATCTTTCTTACAGAGTCCCTCATTAAACGCTTTCTTAGAAACAGTATTGAGGCACAATGTGATGGACTTGTGCCCTGTGACTTACCCAGAAGTCTTTATTAAGCTAGGGTTGGAATGTGTTTGGAACAGAAGTCTGTCGTGAAAGAACAAGGGAACACTTTGACTGTGTTTTTAATCTGTCCATGTTCAATATGTGAATATATTAAAAATATATAAATATATTCTATGAGTATAAAAATGAAAATATATCACTGTTGTATTAACTTGAAATAGTCTGATCATGTATCTCTTATTACAGAATTTAGTGCCTTTTTTGGACAGTAGACTGTTCTGTAATTAATATGTAGTATAAAATGCATATGCTTTGTTACTTTTTTAAGTTTTGTTTTGACACTTATTTTTGGTTTGTTTTCAAACTTTGTTTTTAAGTTGTTTTTATTTTTAGAATTGTACCTTCTAGATAATAAAGACTTAATGAGCTGAAATACACTGGCTAATTGTACGTTATATTTGAATTGCTGCAAAAATATTTATTTATTTTCATCATCAGTCTGAAGTTGTAACTGGATTGTTTGAAGACATGAAGTAATGTGAGGTGTTATGTCAGATTAATCGATTCAATTGATTAATTTGGAGGCCCATCCTGCAGGGAGAAAAAAAATCTCTTGCAGTTTACGATTTTTTTGTCAAAACAGCGACCCATAGAGTTCGCCGTAGACAACGCGGTATTTGGCGTTACTGTTAGTAGTAATATACCCAGAGCCGGATTAAAATCAGATCTGAGCTACGCTTAGGCAGACTGCCAGTTTTCGCGCCTACTATCAATGTTATCTTGTGAATTGAAGTCTGAAACTTGCTAAAGTTATCTTAAAACAACTTTATGAGCTCTTCATCGTACCACGAGCTTCAGCGTATTGAAATGGGGTAACGTTAACGTAAATGCGACGTCATATGCCACGATAACGTCACGTTCTGAAATGGGCGTACCATTCGATAATTAAGCGGTTGAATGTGACGGTTGAAATATGCCATTAAAACCTCTGTAACACAATGTCATGCTAACGTATAGGCTTCCAGGTCTACAGATATTATGTACATATCCCGAACAGGAGAAAGAATATGTAAAAAAGAGGTGAAGAAGGCCAATTATCAAATTGTTATAATTTAATAATGGCTAACTCTTGAAAGAGTTGCCTATGTAGACAGAATGATGTCATGATGAGGAGCACATTCAAGACCAAGAAAAAAGAGCGAATTTGACTGGACTTATACGCGCAAAAGCAATCATAAACACGCAGCTTAAAATTATTACAGTATAAAATGGTTGACAAAGGGTTATATAACACCTGAAAAACTAGAATCATATGTCTTGCAATATTCCTGACACATGTACAAAAATGCCCAAATCAGGAAAGAATAACCTAAATTCATTGTCTACTGGGGGATGTTTCTGATATGCAGAAGTTCTGGAAAGAAATGTCATTTGAGACTGTTTGTCTGCCGGGCCTGAATTTCGATCTAGAGGGGGGAGGCTAGACTTTTTTTTACTTTTTTTCTATCTACATTTATACTCTGAAATGTATGCCCATTCATTTTTACAATGGGATAATTTTGTTCTTAAGATTTTACGCAACACAAGGAAGCTTGATTTCAATCTTTGAATTAAATTGAAAAAAGTATAGCACAAAAGTGCAACAGAATAAAGATACCTATAAAGAGAAAAGTTTTGATGGTCTGACACCAGTATTCAGAAATAGTAGCCTATTACAGAGACTGAATAAAGTAATCAAATGTAAAATAACATAGTGTTTTAGTCCTAGAGAACTAAATTAAATAGGCCTACATAGGATATTAATCCTGATTCCTTAAAATTGAAAGCTAGTATGTTTTGTTGTTTTGACAGACCAAATGAATGACAGACCATGTCTGCGGTCACTGCTGTGGTAGCCCCGTGCTAATCACTGAACTGCTGAACTGTCACGTGCGATGTGTGCTTTATTGCAAGAGCAGTAATCGTCGGCTCAGAGGATACACACAGTCACTAAAGACCGGAAATAACACATATTTTTCGCATGTTTTCATTGTTAAAGCGATATGATATCACGAAGAACAACTGTTGTTGCGCGCGAGACGTGTGAGGCGGCTTAGGGTTCAGCTGTCCAAAGAAAACATCTCCCAGGGACCAGCGGCTTAGAGTTCTGTTATCCGGATAGTCCAGAGAGTCGCGTGCGATTTTTAAACGAAATATGCAGTTAAAACCTCTGTAAAACAATGTCATATAATATATGACATTGTTTTAGAGGTTTTAAATGGCATATTTAGGCGGTTGAAGAACTTGAGCAAATACATGTAACAACATGATATGTTTTTCGGTAAGTTGTATAATATTTTTCAACTTACCTTCTGAAGTTAATTCATGTTTATTTCGTGCTGTTAAAAGCGCGAAGAGATTATACGTGTCACGTGTGCTATCATCACGCCATGCGTCCGAAAAAAGAAAAGGAATAAGAATGGTTAATTGTGCTTGCGATTTTAATTTTAAAAAGCCCAGATTTATTTCCATCATAGTATTAATGTTATTTTATTTTTATTATTAATATTTTTGTGCAATTTTAAGCATTACAGGGCCTTTTTAAGACGTATAAATAATAATAAAAAAAAAAACAGAAAAAAAACAACAAAGGGAGGAACACAAAGTCGAACCTGCCAAGCAAAACATGAAACCTCCAACTGAATCCCTTACTTGTTATCACTTGACTTGGAGTCTGCTACAGAATCTACATCACAATCGTCAAAGAAGTCTTTAAGGGGCATCCTTGTAAAGTGTACAGACACATATCCAAATAAATAAATGTAAAAAAATAATCATAACAAAATTAATAAAATAACAAAATTAATAATAACATCTAACCCAAAATTACCTCTACCCTTTCCAAGCTAAATTTTGAATTCCCAAGGAATAGCATGTTCCGCATCTACACCAAGGTATTTTAGAAGGGGCCCCAGATCCTGTAGAATTTAAAGGGTTTGTCTCTTAGTGCCAGTAGAAAAGGCTTCATTAGGAATAAAGCCCTTAACAACATTTATCCACTGAGCCACTGATGGGGTCATATCAGTTATCCAATGTGGGCACAATGTAATAATATTTGCAAGAGATGACCCCCTTAAAACCAGTGTGGGAGTTTCTAAGTCCCAGTAAAGATCTTAGGCCCTAACTGTAAAGAACTTGAAAAGATTTTACCCACCTCTACACAAACCCCCTCCCAGAATTGCTGAACTTTAATTAATTCGTTTTAAGTTAGTAAAACTGTTTGTGCCAAATTGCCAATTCCTACCCTACAGTCACATCCACAGTAAAGGTCACATCAGACTATTTTACCTCTCTTGGCACGACTCATTTCACTCAGTGAGTATATGGCGTCCTCAAAATGTGTTGATTTATGGTTTCAAAATGGCTTTATGCACAGCTGCACTACTTCCTGAACTTCAGCCAGCTCCTTGTTTCCTGTCTGCCATATTGGAAAAACTTGATCAATTCAGGTGTGTCTGATTATTGTTGCCGTGGCTACTGAGGTTGAGGCACACCTGAATTAATCAATTTGTCCAATAATGGCTGACAGGAAAATAAGGAGCTGGCTGAAGTTCAGGAAATAGTGCAGCTGTGCATAAAGCCAGATAGTCATACAGTCAAACCAAAATTTATTTACACACCCACAACATTTCTCACATTATCAATTAAAGATTAAAGAAAAAAAACACTTAAGTAACATGGTCAGCTCAAAGTGTTACTAAAATTGTATTTGTAGTCCACTCTGAAGATTTTTTTGGGGTATAATGTCACAGTTTACTTTATTTTGCAATTATAACCTATATAAATGAGCTAGCGTCCTGCACCCACTAGTAAAAAAATATATTTGGTGTCTGAATAATTTTTGGTTTGCCCGTAACATAGACTGTAAAAAAAGGTCTGCAGCTGCCATAAATGTGTGGAAAATGTCCCTGGATCAACTAGATATGGGCTAATCCCCAAATGTTTAACTCCGCCCCCTGGTTTGGATGTAATAAAGAACCATGTTATTTTTTATTCTTCAAATCAAGGACAAGTACAAGAGGCCACCAAAAATAACTAAAGTGATAAGACGTGTAAATCAAATTCACTTTTTATTTTTGCTAACAGCCAGATTATTGTACAGTCAATATAAAAGAAATTATAAATGAATTATTATACATGATTATTCTTTGGATATCAGCATATAATTGCAGATAATTAAATTAATCAAACCCAGCCTTGTGCTCAGATTGAACTCTCAAGATGCAACTATATACAAATCGCACATACACGCCTATACTCAGGGACAACAGCTCCATTTGCAGGACAACGTACATGACATGAAAATCATTAAACCTCAGGACGAGGCACAGACTAGTGGTGAAAGATGGAGCCGTACACTCACTGATCAAAAAGAAGAGGAGGAAGAGGGGGGAGGGGCTACAAAAGTAGAGCAGCAACTTCCTGCCAAGAGCTTCGTCTGACATCTGTGTTAACAGCAGGGCCCAAAGTTTCCTTCAAACCTATTTTCTCCAGGTGCCATCAATGGGAAGGGTTTCAAACAGGAGGAGAGCATGATTATCCACAACTGTATTTAGTATTTGACTTCAAAAGGCCACTGTGTGGTTGCTCGGATATGGCTCTGGATCTATGCCACGTTATAAAAGATCAAGGTGTCATTGCTACTGAAGACATACTTTAACCAGAATGGATGTAGAATGCATTTAGCATTTTAAATGATACAAATGTTTTAAAAAATTGCACTTGGAAATAAAATAATCACCTAATACACACCAAGATGAAAGTTTCTATGATTGAAATGTGGGGCTGTGGAAGGGAGATCAGCTCATTGAGATTCTTCAATAAGTTCATTTCTCCTTTTTAGCGACAAGGAACAAGTATTAGGTTCAAACCAAAGAACCATCAAATTCCTACAAGCATTTCGAGTGTTATTGCTAAAATAGAAAATGTATTGAAAATAAACTTAGTTGAGAATTGTCGTTCAAAAGGCAAACAATCTGTTCTTGTATAACCTTTCAAAATCACAAATCAAGATGCATGAAAAAAATATAATAATAAATAAAAATGGGAAGATCTCAACCCATTTTTTTATGACCAAACACAAACATCAAGACATCACTCGACAGGAAAACAAATTAAAGGCAACTTGAAACTGTGGAAAAATCATCTCATCTAAATTTTGAAATGCTTTTGACTTTAGAGCACCAAATCCAGTGAAAAGCAGATTTACAGTGGATAAATGGTTACATTTAAGTTAATTTACAACAAAACTAAGTACCCTTTGGGCACATAAGCTATCTAATATAAATCAAATGTGCAAATTAATTTCCCATTCATTGGATTTTTACACTTTATAAATTCAATATACATACCTACAACCATTAAAATATATTTTATTTAATAATTTGATATTGCATTTGACTTCAGAAATCACAAGAGGATTTCACGGAAAATAGAATATAAAAGGAACAAAATAACACGTCTATTCTCTCCATCACGATGTGGAGAACAAAAGTATCATATCTGTGTGGATTCATGCTCCTAATTAAAATGATATAAATGTGCCAACTTTGCTTATACAGTATGCTAAAAATATTTAATGAAATCACTTTTAGATCTTTTGATTTGAATAAATAAGATGTAGGTATTGCCAGGGTTGGTCCAGTCGGCAAAACTGGAATGTGCTTTTACCGTGACCTTCTTGTGGAAGACAGTCCTTTAGAAACCAATTAAATTGGAGCTACATTAAATTGTCACTAAATTGCAGCACAAAGTAATTGTATGTTGAAGTAGTTTCAATAACCCAGTTCCAATTAAAAGGCTGCTTACTAAAATGTGTGCTAACCCATCAGATTGTAAATAAGCCCTCTAAAATACTTTTTTTCCCCAGTCCAATCTTTAAAACCATTAAGAGAGAATAATTAGGCCAGTCAATTAGGCCTGAATGTGCCAATTCAGTCAAGTCTAAAAACCCTCCATGTGCAATCAAGGATACAGACCAAGCGGGTAGGGAGCAAGTTTCCCCCTTAAATACTGATAGGCAAGCCTTCACATGGCACCAAACCAAATAAAATATTCAATCTTGAGTCATCCGATCAATGGCCAAGTAATAGTAGTGCTGACATCAATTACCTGCATTGACCTGCTCAGGGCAACACCCATCTTAAAATACATGCAACCACCCTTCTTGATACTGGCTAAGAGATGAACACATATCCATTAAGTCTGATCGAATCCCTGAGATAATCTCTTACACGTCTACAATACCATTTACCACGTTTTAACTAGTGTTACAAGGGTGCACTGAGGGATGACAAACAAAAAATGGGTTGACTTAAAAAGGCACATTCAGGAAACTACAAATCGATTACTGACTGCGCAAAGAAGATAAATCAAGCATAATCTGCAGTATCAAGTCCAAAAATGGACTTGGGCACAACAAGATTGATGGGTTGATCCCAAAGACCTGGAAGATTCATTTACAGTCAACTCAAGGAGGCTTGCTTGAGTTACCAAACCAACAAATCCCAAAGAACGTAGCTGAAGCAGCTTGTTAATATTCATAGCACTCCCACATGCTACACATTAGCATAGCACCGAAACTGATAGAGAAGTTTGTAAGGGAATGTTGTACCACCTCCATGCAAAGCCCAAGAACACTGATGGATAGAGGTGACCTCCCCCGTTAGATTGCGATGTTGGAGGTGTAGCTCAGCTGTGAAGGTTCAGTCCTGCTCAGCTCATTGTCGATTAGCTGGTCCAAGATTTGCGATTTTCTCCTTTTTGAATGGCAGTGCCGGCTCCTCCCCTCAGCTGCTGACTAAACTCTCCGCTGCGGCGATTTTCGGTATGTCTTTTGGAAGCTTCCCTTCGAGTCAGCCGGTCTGGACGGACTAGCACCCGTAAGCCGGGGTTGCATCGGAAATACTGCTGGCCCTCAATGGAACCATCGTTCTTACCTGATGGACAAAGGATACAAGAGGAACAAGGTCTGTGAATCAAATGTAACCAAGGTGGTGTCAGCATTTTAGAAAACTTGGAAAAGAAAGTCTTCTGTTATTTGACCAGGTTCATTTGGTTTGAACCTAATATGTGTTGCATCAAATTACCACAAGCATTTTGAGTGTTACTGCTAAAATAGAATTTTATTAAAACAAACATAGCTATGACTTGTTATGATCTGTTACGATGATTTACTCATCTAACAGCTATGATCTGTTACCTTTTAATTAATACTTTAAAGGTGGAATACCTAAGATTTTTGCATTAAAATATCCCAAAATCACAAGGCCAGTGTTATATATTTAGTTAAGATGATAACGTACAATATTCCAAATGTTTCAAACAATGTTTAAATCGCGAGAAAATTGAGATTTTAACCAAGGAAACGGGGCGTGTGAGCAGGGGTGAGCTGGGAGTCGCCAGTCAATCGCGTCATTTCCGCGTTACCTTGGTTTCCGCTCGTACTACGTGTAGTCCTGGATAAATGCGGAAGTTGTAGTTGTGCATTAGCGTCTATCAAGCAACAAACGGCAGCTTGTTTCACGCATTTGTATTGGAATGGAGCACAATTATTCTTTTCAATTATTCTCGGAATGTGAACTGTTGGCTGTAAAGGGGGTCACACACCGGACGAGAAGAGCCGCGCCACGTCTAGGACAAAGTCCAGTATCACACACCAGACGCACACTTTCTCATCAGTATATGGCCAGCAATATTTTTATGTTTATTACATGAAAGGAAGATAATGTCTGTTCTATGTTATGATTGTACTGTACAATTAAATACAATCGTTGCTGAGTCTGCAGTCTGAAAATTTTACCTCAGAACATCCGTTAACTGAATGAATAGAGAATCTCACCTGAAAAATCTAATAACATCAGTAATTGTCATTCAAGCAGCTGATTTCTAGCCTGGCAAACCAGACCTATCAAGATGTTAGGTCTGGGAACTCACAATTGGCATACCTCAATCCGGGGGCGGGATAAAAGGTTGTATTTCAATATCCCTCTGCACGCCACGTTAACCAACCAGAGCGATGATGGCTGTGGCTGAGTGAGTCCCATGCGTTTTCCCCATGGTTTTCTCTCCAGTGGAGCAAGTTGATATATTAAACTTTTGCCTCATCTGATCGTCAAAACTCTGAACACATCTTCCTTTTTAAGAATGACTTAAGTTACGTTCTTAACTCCAAGTCATCCGAGTCACGGCCAAAGCCGAAATCGAAAGACCGCTGTTCGCCAGCTGCATCTTGTTTGTTTTTAAATAGCAGGGAAATCACCAATGGAAATCACGGCGCAGAACCGTTCACAACTCTGCCGTCACTGTGTTAAGCCCGCCCACCAACTCTATACACGATATGATTGGCCAGACCAGAGTTTGGATTTTCCACTTCGAAAGTCAACGGAGAGTTGCTAGACCACACTTTGCAGCAAAATAATTTTTGCTGCCGCTAGGGTGCGTCTAGATTTCTAGGCTAGCTGATTTCTGTAAATGAATGCAAAACTAAATGCATATTGCAGCATAGGGCGAAGTCAGGACTTATCACCCTTTAAGAATGACTAGTTGCTTATGTCAACCAGCAGTCTTTAAGGGTGTACTCACACTAGCCAGTTTGAACCGTGCCCGAGTGCGTTTGACCACCAAAGCGCGGTTCGTTGACTAGTGTGAGTGCTCCGAACCATGCCCGGGCGCGGCTCGATTGGCCGGCCCTGGCCCGCTTGGAAGAGGTGGGCCAGAGCACGGTTCAGTTGGACTCGGGCGCGGTTCGCATGCAGTGTGAGCGCTAACCGCGCTGGAGCACGGAACAGGACGCGTGACGTGCAAACCTCCTCATACGAGCAGCATGATTTCGTGAAAATTTTCGCGACACATCTGTTTAACAACAGGCTGTGAGAGGGCAGTGGACCAAACGACACAAAGTTATCCACAAAGAAAACAGAATGATGGACTTCATTGTGTTCCGTTCAGAGAGCGCGCTCTTCTTGTTTATCCCGAAACCGTCACACCATAATGACGTAAGTGTGCTCCGGCACGAATGCTGAAACCCTATGTGAGTGCAGGCCAGCGGGGGAGTGGGGAGGGGGACAATCGTACTCAGGCCCGGTTCATGGCAACCGTGCCTAGTGTGAGTACACCCTAAAAGGCCATTCGAAACTGGAGAAATTAATCTGTTCTCGGATCGGAAATTTAACTTTTTGGGAGAGGGTACTTGTTGAGGAACATGTCTGTAAAAATCAGTCTCACCAAGATGTCAACATCTCAAAAAACTTCTCAGATAATGGAAAATTTAACTAACCTGAGGGAGTGTCCAGTTCAACGCCGAACCAGACGCCCTCAGAGAAGTGTGTTGGCCCAATGTAGCGGACCGTGCCAGACTTACTGGTTCCTACAGTGACTCTTCCGCCCACCTTGAGCCAAGCAAGTTCCTTGGGCTCTACATCTTCAAAAGTTATCTCCAGCTTTTCCAGGCTGTTAGTTTGTTGCGACTGCATTGTGGTTGCTTTCCGCTACCATCTCCAAGAATGTTGCTGAAAGACCGGAGTTCATTGGCTTTGACCTTCTGGAGGGAGAAAGGGTTGTCTATGGAGGTACTCATCACCAGGGGAGGGTTTGCATTTAGCTGCACTTCCTGCTGGGGGGAGGTGGTGACGCCATTCCTGTGGTTATCTTCCTCTTTTCTATGCCTGTCAGAGCTTAGCCCAGCTTCTACAGGAGCAGAGACATTAGAGGTGGGTAGACAGTCTTCAGTGTCGTCTCCTCTTTGCCTGAATGCTACTGGGCCAGTTTGGGTATTGGGAGTAGGGGTAAGGTCACCGCAAGCAATGGAGACATCGGAAAGGGTAGCAGTGGAGACACTCAGTAGAGAAATATCCACTGGAGGCCTCGCTGATGGGGCTCAGGGGCAGGTCATGCGGATCATGCAGAAAGGACGGGGCATCAGGAGCATCTGAGTGTCTGTCTGAAGCAGAACTCTTCCCCATTACTGCGACCTAGGAAGCACGTCCAAAACCACAAGGAATATTTAACTACATCTGACTTTCACACAGAGTGCACATGCTAGGAAAACCACAGATTTAATAGCATGCAATTTACATCACATGCAGGAGAGAAAGACTTAGCTCTTAAAATATCCTCCTAGGCTATATTTCCACAGAACACAAGCCTGTAACCCAATTCATCATTTATATTTATTTAATTTTGCCAAAGACAGAGCAAGAGATCAGAGTTGGAGATCTACTTACTGGTTCTATTCTTACTCTTCCTTCATCAGGGTTGTTGGCTGTTTGCGTCATTATTCGTGGCATATGCTGGAGAGATGAATGGAACGTATTAAATTTGTTTTTACGATTTCAGTAATGGTTTTCAAAGGCGACACAAGAGCTTGATTTAAGTGTCACGTGTTCATTCTTTATGGTGGGAGACGTTTGGATTACTTTTGATCTAAAGTACTGACAGATCAAAAGTCTGCATGCAGGGGAGAAGTGATGTACACGATGAAATATCACTGTCATATTTTGTTCCCCTCTTACGCCTCCGTTGAAAGCATGCTAGGAGATATGATGAAAGAGTATGGCTTGACAATTAATCTTGGGGAAATTAAATCCTGGAGTTTATCTAGAGACTCCTGCCGAACATATAATCAGGTTTCTCTGACATGATTTACTTTGACAAAATGAGGACACAGTTTTAATCAAGGAAAACCGAAAAAGCCTGTTTTTCTCACAAAAAATCCCCCACCAAGCAATAAGGCTTAATTTAAAGACTTAATTTGCCTCATACAAGATGGATAATATATCACGGATATATTGGCAGTGTAGTAGCGTATGGAATTTCTGTCTATATGGAAATGAGGCGGCATGAAGACAGAACGACAGTATACTAGAATCTAAAATTGACTTAAATTAAAACGGTCAAGAGCATTCGCATCCCTCTTTGATTACCACATATGATTTACTCATCTAAATGCAGCATATTTCTTAAAGGCTTTGCAAGCGCTAATTCGGCTATTTTTATGATGGATACTTCACATTGCTTTTTTCCATTTAAGCACGAATCACTGTTGACTGGAATTTACATGCAGAAATGTTTATAAGCATAGGTCCTGCTCTCATTCAATTTGAGAGTTTTCTAATGGAGGAAATAAAATCAGTTTTAGGACCATGACATATTTTTTGCATTTTCATATTTATGACAATTAAGCGCATTTTGCCCCAAAATTCTAATTTCTGTAGAACTATACTGTAATATCAGCATAGATTAAATACACTACAACAGTGTTTCTCAAACTTTTTCTGCCATTCCCCACTTTGAAGTTAGGGAAGGGTTCAAGCCCCACCTGTCCCCTTGCAATCACCCACCAAAAAATGTTAATAAACTAGGCTTTAAGTTAAAATGTATTTTATCAACATGACATTTAAAAAAACAAACAAAAAAAAACATGACAGTATATAAAAATAATAATGCAATTGTGTTTTTATTTTGCCTCTGATAACATCAAATTCAGAAACGGAGAAAATAAAAGTGTGGACTAGTTTATTAGCTTTATTTTGTCACTTCGCAAACTGCATGCAAAAAGAACAAACAAAATTGAAAAAGAATAATAATAATCTCAGGGTTTTCCTGGCTCACAACGAAGCGGAGGTGGTAAAATCCTAACAATGTTTGTATTTTAGGTATTTTTATAATAATAATAATTTTCGAAAACTATCATAAAGCTACTGTGTTTCCCACAGTATTGTGTGTGTGGTGTGGACCTCTGCTGCACCCTGGGGGTCCAGGGGCATGCTCCCCGGAAGAAAAGTTTGCACGTTTTAAAGATAAATTCATAAATCTTGTGCACTTTGAAAGTTCAAAATTAATTGATAAACTAATTTAGTGTCTAAAATGAGCCTGTTCTCTAGTAGGCTACACATATTTTTTAAAAAGCAATTTTAAAGTTGGTCAAATACAGACTTATGTCTATGGAAGCGGCAATAATTATTATTTCCATTATAATTAGACATCAACACGTATTATTCTTATCAAATACACATCGTGTAAGTAACTCTCGAGTTTACTCTATGCTTCTTCCAGTTCACCGGGCCACTTACTTTCATGTATTTTGGGAGAAGTGGATAAACAGACGCTTGTTAAATCCAGATCTGATTCTCTAAAATGCGGCATAAACTAACGCCTCGCGCATAGCTCAAACTAAGGTGTTAAACAACAATACACATCCACTAGATCATATTCGACAATCGGAATATCAGATATTTCCCGCTATAGCCAACAAATTTGTGAAATAAACGCAGATAATCAGTCATTCAGCGCTATTGTGCCTGCGGTGTGACCATACTGTCTATGGGTGTGACAAGCAATGACGCGTTACCATGGAAACCATAAAGGGAGACGATATGAGAATAACGGGCGCCTCTAAAAACTTTTAAACTTATGTGTGAAAAGGTTAAGTAAGGCTTACATTTAAATGTGTCCTCGTTTTGTTTTGAGTTTATGCTCGATAAAGGAACTAATAGAGTTGGGCACAAAATTACCACATTTTCTCCCATTTGTCGCGCCCCACCTGTCATGTTTCTATTCCCCACCAGTGGGCGCGCCCCACACTTTGAGAGAACGCTGCACTACAACAAATACCACATGATCTACACATAATTGGATTTGAAAATGTAATATATAATATTTGTCTTAAAAATGCATTATTTAGGCATTTTATTTCTCAAATTTTTTTTGGTTGTTTGATGGTCAAATATGACCTGGAAATTTCTTGATGGGAAACATGAGACTCAGCAAAGCGAGTTTTGGGCATGGTTTACTCATTAAGATGGCTGAAATGTCAAAAGTAAAAAAAATTAGTTCAGACCTGTTGTGACTGTGGAGAGGGCCTCAAATCTTTCTTGTCTTCACGCACGGGGAACAGGGACTTGAGCAGCTTGGGCATCTGAGGAACCAGGGCCTTGACTGTGGAGATATAAGAATCAGCAAGCCCTGAAAAACCTGTGGGCAGGTTGGGAAAGAAGGAGGCAAAAACCAAGGTAGAGGTATGTGGAGAGAGACAACAACGATGGTGAAACAAAGACAGATGTAGAAAATATATAAAAGGAGTGCATGATGCTGGAAAATAATGTCACACTGATACAAAATGTCACATTGACATTTTGTGACCGATCACAAAGAATGGTGAAAAGTTGCAATTGAACAAGACAGATGTTCAGTGGTAACCAAAAAGTTGCCGGTTCAAACCTCGAAACTAGAAACAGGTATTTCCCTTAACAAGCATACTTGAAGTTGATTTAGATAAAAGTTAAATTACCATTTCATAAACCAGCACACAGGCAGGAATGAGTCTGACAGACTTACAGAGAACACAGAGTTGAAAGATAAGACAAATAAAGAAAGGGTCATGCTGGAAATGGTAAAGGAAGATTATTTTATTGCAGAAAAAAACTGTTCACGTTCTGAACTGCTCACTTAAAGAGTGATCATTATGTCTTACCTTGCTCAGGGTCCTGATTCTGTGTAGGGGGTGTGGGAGGTCTGGATGGTCGTGGCAGTGTTTTGCTAAACTGGGAGGATGTACCGAAGATATCCTGCTGACTCTCCCATCGATTCTTACATAAGCAAATTGGAAATCAGAGGTTACAAAAAACAACCGGTTTCCTGTAGTGGACCATATGGCTTTTTTCACCCAAGAATCTTACCTTGTTGTCATCCAGCACTGAGTTTAGTGACAGATCCTGTCTGCTTCCAGATAACTAGAGGAAGAAGAGTTGATGTGTGAACACAGAATGTGCCAGACTCTCTGTTGATGCCAAGTGTCGTCTCTGTTAAGATGAAGTTAAGGCTACAGATGCGCTTACCCGGTGCACACTGGGAGAGCTGAGACTGCGTCTGCTGCCCTTGCCTTTACCTGCCAAATGCTCCTTCACTGCCACCTCCTGCAATACATGATCTGATTTACATGATGAAAACAACATGCAGAGCTGAACTTGAGAAACTAGACCACACTGGAAAGTCACCATTCATTTTAGTGAATGGATTCCTAGAACTGCTATTTATCACTATGATAAGGTTATATAGAATGAGTCAAATGATGTGCTAACACATTACTCAGTTTTATTTGTTAAGCTACAGTGATTTACAAACACTTTGCGAATCAGTTTGACATATCTAAAAAATGATTGCTAAGGCCCTGTGTCCACCAAAGCGTTTTTTCCAGAGGCTAACTTGTGTTTCCAATTGCTCTAAACAGGAGCACCGCTTTTTTAAAATGGCACAGCAATGTGATGTGTTGCTAAGTGTCTATATCATGCTGAATGCTCAGCGTTTTTTACCTGTCACCAAAAGTTTAGGAATGTTCAACCTTGGGTAAAACTTTTTAACTTTTTACCCAGCCGTCCAATCACAGTGGAGGAACGGAGGAGAAATACCACATTGACCAAACGCCACATCCTGCTTGGACAACGGCAACAGATGACAAGCATAATAATGGAACAAAATTTACAACAAGAGCAAGAGAAAAATACTTTACATTGTATCAACATTTTTCAGGGTTCCCACTCTTTTCTTGAAATGATTTTCCAGGACTTTTCCAGGACATTTTCAAGACTTTTTCAGCTGCTACAGTGCGAATCAAGTTATCACATATAAGGCTGGGCGATATACCGATATGTGATATTGTACCTACTGTTATATCTGTATTATAGTTGTGCAAAGATTGTTGTCTTTCACAATGCCCCATGCTTTCCTCTACTTGCAATGCTGCTATTTTACTTGTTGATATCAATTTAAAAGTCCAAACTCTCACAGTCAAGCTATATTCGCAATCAGTCACTAACGTCAGAAAATTTTAACTATTACCGGACTTTTAAATTAATTGCATCTGCTCACACCAAGGTACCTTATGCATCTGGTAGCTATACATGATGGCATAAAGAAAATTTTGTACATTTTAAAGATAAATTCATTAATCTGGTGGACTTTGAGTCACTCGAATCTGTTGTTAAAAATAAATAATAATCCACGTGCCAACCACATATTCTTTGATTTAGATATCTGCATCTGATCATCACATTGCAATTATTCAATTGAGCTTGATAATATGGTAACATATAACACTGAAGTAGGCTGATTTAAAATTAACATTTATTTATATTACAAGTTCTTCTTTTGGTAAAATTAAATTTCCTTTATAGCCTAAACAGAGACTTTACTCCCTTTAAACTTAAATTGTCAATGTTTCATTTTTGAAAACACTCTTGTCTGAATAATTGAACTATTTTAACTATTTGTTTATTGAACTGTTATGAAATCAATATCTCGGTTTCAATCGTGATGGCTTTCAGGAAAACAGAACTCTGATCTCGGCCTATATTAGAACTCTGCCTATATTATTTCTAAACTATAAATGTATATGTTATAAATAAGCTTCAACTGCGCAACTTTGTTACAGTCCGTACATTAGCAGGAGCACCACAACAACATCTCACTCGGCTAATAGCTGCCCTGATTTTTGCCTCGCCGCTAGGAAATAAAATAATTACTGTTATAAATATAAAACATCACTATAGACCTATAATTTTCACAATCATTTTTTAATGTTAAAATATTTTTGTCAGGGACCCCCAAAATCTGGAGGGGCAAGTCCCTGGGCAAGTCCTACCAGCGTACTGAAATGTCAAATTGCTTACTACGTAAAATGCGTAAATATTGGCAGGTTTGTGTCACGTGGGGCGCTGTGCTGGCTACATGCAGAAATGAAAGCAGACAAGCGCTTCAGCCCAATATTACTCGTTGAAGGCAGCTGAAAACAGACATTCATGCGTAAAATGTTTAACCCGTTTTTTTTAAATGTTAAACCCAAAAATTATTTTCCAGGACAATGCAAACGTTTCCAGGACATTTTACATTTTTGCCCATTTTCCATGTGTTTTCCAGGACTGGAAAAGTGGTCTTTAATTTTCCAGGTTTTCCAGGACGCGTGGGAACCCTGTTTTTATATAGAAACAATACAGAAACAAACTATATGCGAAATGAGATACTAGAAACACTTCCACGGATATTCCTTATCACTGCAAGCAAAGCTTCTCTACTGAAAAACTCTCTATCAACTGGCTAAAACACTATGGTGGACACGACTTAAGGCCGTGTGTCCACCAAAGCGTTTTTCACACGCCTGGAGAATGTTTTCAATTGGAACGTCGCGTTTTTTAAAAGCCATGAGTGTAACGAGGCGCTGAGCGTTTTTTTTTCACACTGAAGTTGAAAAATGTTCAACTTTGGATAAAACGCAGTGCTCATCACGGTCACTTTTTCACCCATCCAATCACAGTGGAGGAGGGGCGGGACTAAACCACACTGACCAACTGTCACAACATTCTTTCTATACAACGACATCAACCAGCAGAGCTAACCGAACAACATGGATAAAAAATACATTTTTAGCATGAAACAAATTATCTGCGAAATCAGTTTCAAGTAAACTGCGCTGCGGATATTCTGTATCATAGCAAGGAAACCTCTCAACGGAAAAAACACTGCGCTGCCAAAACGCTCTCAAGCCCCCAAAGCAGGACGTCTTCAGCAGAGCGTCTGGCGTTTTCAGCTGGCTAAAAACGCTTTGGTGGACACATGGCCTAAGGGTAGTTTTCTGCCTTTAAATCCATTAATCCTGTAAAATTCAGTAAAAACAACAACAAAATACATGCTCAAATGATTATGAAGTAAGAAGGATGATAAATTGTAGACTCATCAGTACAAAAAATATAAGTGGAGGTAGCTGGGTGACCTGTCTCAGACGGTCCAGTGTGAGGATGTTCTCCACGGCCAGGACGCTCCGTAGGTACTTCTCTGTGGCAGCTTCATTGTCTAAGGATTTGGCGTTCTCAGCGCTGGTGGCCACACGGGCCAGCATCTCCCTGTCCTCTGAGCTCTGACTGTCCTGCTGACGTACACAGTCCGAGAAAGACAGGCGCTTAGAACAATCCAGCCAAAGAAACCAGGTGTGCATCTTTACCAGAGCAGCTTTTGCTGATACAAGTTCATTTCTTGTGGGTAATTGCCAACTAACAAGACATTTAGTTGTTGCTGAGAGTTTTGCAGAGATACATATGACTGAATAACTGCCTGTTTTAAGATAATGGGTAAATTAAGAACATGGAAGTTTCTCCTTCCTTCAATACTGAATTTTTTTTTTCTGAATCAATTCTGAAGCGCTGCCGTCCACTTCTGTCGAAAGTGCTGACTTGAAATTCTATGTTACTTTTTGTTTTGTGTTGATTGACCAAGTAAAAACGGAGATATGATCATTTAAACTTTATATAAAAAATGTAAGCGTATATTGACGCGTTCGTAAAGAACGCAAGGTGGGATATGACAGACGTTGCATTTATTCTAATAACTTTGTCGGTTTTTGTCATAAAACAAAACGGAGAAAAATCATGTGAATCTGCTGATTCTGCTCTTCAGGATGCACATTTTACGGAATGAAGGAGAAGCCAACTGAGGCAAATACGTGAAAGTGAAAGGCAGGAGATTTACGGAGTAGACAAAGAGAGACATATGCGTTATATATATATATATGAGATAAATTATTGTTAGTTTGAGTAGATTTTGAGAGTAGTTTAGGAGTGGTTTAGATAGTTTAGGAGTAGTTTAGGTACTTTAGGAGTAGTGTAGATAGTTTAGGAGTAGTTTGGGTAGTTTAGGAGTAGATTAGATAAACTGTTTTGAGGCCTTTTAAACCTTTTAAAATGCTTCATTGAGCATGTTTTTGTTTTTTGTAGTAGAAAAGCTATAATATTTCTATTCGGATTTTGTGTTTTTTGTGTGATTTTGGGTCCAGTATGTTGATACAGTACATCAAAGTGATAAACTAATTGTCTGGTCATATAGGTGATGTTGTGCTGAAAAAAATTATACCAAAATTGGTATGGTAAACATTTGTTTATGTCGCAAAATTAAAAAAATAAAAAAGTACTCAAAAAGGGCCAAAATACCCCAAGACTCCGAAGGGTTAAAGCAGCATTATGTTACTTTTGAAATTTTTCTCTCGGGGTCCCCCTACAGTTGGGAAACAGTATTGTCTTCTACTACTGTCGGTAAAATGAGTTACACTGAGGGAACACACGCGTGCATTTGTTGACAAGTGATACCCCCAAACTCTGCAGAAGCAAGGAGTTCACATCTTGGGCAGACTCCAGTGTTGCGTGTGAAATGTCTTCATCCCAGGTACATTGGCATATATTTCAGCATGTCCTATGAATATAGTTTCATGGGATTTATTTTTTTCAAACGTCAAAAGATGGCGTAGCTCACGTTTACAAGCCAGCGTCTTTATAGAAACGTTAGCCTATTGGCTACTGTTTTACATAATGGATATGCTAATTCAATTCAATGTTTGTTGGTAGATAATAGCCATGTTGTCAATATTATATCAAGCTGCCATAGATGAATCTGCAAATTTGAAAAATCGATTTGCATTATAGCCTGAGGCAAGACACTTTCACCAGAAAAATAAGTAACAAACATGACAATCAGTCTGCAGACATAGGATTGTTATCCTGACCGACTATTTTGTCCGTCTAATCATGTATTATTTACTTGCAAGAATGTAGCCGCTACCAAACTCAGTAATCAGTATACTTCCACGTTTCGAGCTGGCGCGAGCTGCCCACCCCGGCTCTACGGGGATGCTTGAGTGTGTTAAGCGCCCTCAAAAGAAAGCAATGCAGTCTACTTCACATTTGCAAGGCGGGGAAAGATTGATGCACTGAGACCGGAGCCACAACAACATACACGACAAAAAAAACGCTCATTGGGCTCTCGCGTCAGAATTCTGAGGAAGTGATTTATGCCTTAAAGCAGTCGAATTTTGTAGTTCTTTTTGTGCTTGGGTTCTTCCCGCACCTCGAAGTTACAGAGTGCCAGAAAAAGCCGATACAGACAGTGTTGGGCTATGGCAGACCTGTCATTCAACCTATTGTGAGTAGGGCTGTGTATCACCAACAATGTCACGATACGAATACGCATCACGATACTAAAGCCACGATACGATACGCATCACGATACAGATAAATTTGGAATTTATTTTGAGCTGAGTTTAGTAACAGTGCTACAACAGTTGTGATAACTGAAAAACTATTTTTTTTGTCATAAAAAAATGAGTTAAATAAAAATGCTGAGAATGGCTCTTAAAGTCTGCCTCAATATCTGAAATGATAATTATAGTGACACTGAAGCATGTCTACACTGCTCAATGACTAAACAACTTAAATCATTCCATAAAAGCAAAAACGGTAACAACTTAAATTTAACATAGTTTTCTCAACACCTAGTATTCAGCAATTTGGTCTTAAGTGTTCAAATGTGCACCAAACAAAGTCATTTCTTCTATGTTAAAATCATTTTAAATTATTACATTTTCAGATTTTTATGCAGAAACAACAATTGATTGACATGCTCAAGGTAAAGAGAAGAGAGTGACAGCAGAATATCTCAAAACGCTAATGCTTATAACCAAAATAACCAACTGTGTTTAGAGGATACTTACCAAGACCGAAATTTAGTCCGTTAAAGCGATATAATCACGCGAGCTGTGTGTGAGGCGGCTGACTCTAGTCTAAATGCACGCAGCGAAAACCAACTCTCAGAGAGCGCGCAAGTACTGAACAGTTTAAAGTCATTTAAATATTTAAACCGGTAAGACTTAAAGACGCGCAAATGGTAAACTTTAGTCACGATGCAATGCTGACCCGATTAAGCAAGTGAATATTCCCTCATGTCCCGACTCCTAAAACGCGAGCGTGTAGTTTCACCGGCTGCAGCAGCGCTGGATGCTTGCCTTGAGCAGCCGTTTGAGAGATGAGAGAGCAGACGCAGCACCATTGAACTTGCGCTGTTCCTGAAATTGCGTCTCACGTTTTCAAACTACTGATTTGATTTTATAATACAAAATAAAAGCTTAAGTGAATCAATGTTTGCAATGTATGTAAATAATAATAATTATGCGCAATACCCGCAACGAAATTCGAGCCCTGCCTGAATTGGCTTCATTCAAAAGCACAACAGTATCGATACGCGATACGGCAGCTGCTGTATCGATACGCGCATCGCCAGGAGTTCATGACGATATATCGCTGTATCGATATTTTGAGCACATCCTTAATTGTGAGTCGATGTACCATCTCAAGGGTTTTGGAAAAAATATTATAAAGACTGAAAAAGTAACATAGCGCTGCTTTAATTTCAGTCATTTTTTTAGTTAGCAATAGCAACACTGTTGACTGTTCTGAATTAAGCAAAAGAATTATATATTGTCATTGGTACCTGAAAAACCCATATAACCCAGACTCTAATGCATTATACACATAGACAAAATAGCAGATTTTGTACTGTATGCCTACCCCTGGGATGTTGGAGACAACCTCAAAGGTCACACCACAGCCGGGAATAGTGCTCCTGGTGGACATTCTTCTCAAGAAATTTTGGGCAAAACCCTGTTTGAACAAAAGAAAACAAATACTAAGGGATAGATATGAAAAACTTTTGTTTCTTAAAAAGTATAGGGTTTCTACGCACCAAAACATATGGCACAGCTGTTAAGCTTTGGTTAGTTTTTAATGACACCGATTTTGTCTGGCTTAATTTCAGCCCAACGCAATCGGTGCCATTAAAAATATCCAGACTCTTCCAAGCTTTATAATGGGAGTGAATGGTACCTTTTTTAAAGCTCAAAAAGCCACATCCATCCATCATTAAATAATCCAAAATTACTTAGTTATAAAAATATCAAAATTTATAACTTTATAATAGTGGTGCACGATATATCGTGCCGCGATATAACATCGGCCGATTTTGGTAAATTTTTTGACACATCCGATTCGCGAACTAATGTGACTCATTTGAACCGATTCACTTTAATAAATGGTTAAAACGACTGAATCTGTCCCTGCACTGAACACAAGAGACATAAATCGGACACACTTTACAATAAGGTTCCATTTATTAAAAGTGTACATTTATTAACATTCTATTAATATTAGTTTAATTTAATATTATAATATATTAAATATATATTTAATATTATTTAATATTAGATTTATCTGGTGAATTTTTTTTTATCACAAATCATATATATCACAGAAAAATAAAATCACAAAATGTAATCTTTTACCAATTTCGTGCAGCCTAATCCTCGTGTATGTGTTTCTATACAGAGATATCAACATTTGGAAATATTACGGTATCGGCAATAACAGCAATATTAATATCGGTTATCGGCATCGGCCACAAATTTTCACATCGGTGCATTACTCTTTAGTAAAACTATAAATCACTGGCTTCCGGTAACGGCCGTATGCGAGTCAAGAAGTGTCAGGTCAGAGATCACTCTTCTGCTGGAACTAGACTCTCCAGTCACTAGTCAGTGATTATAGTTTATAAAATTATAAATATGGATATTTTCCTTTCAAAAAACACTTCGCTTCACTTCAGAAGGCCTTTATTAATCCACTGGAGTCATATGGATTACTTTTATGATGGATGGATGTGCTTTTTTGAGCTTTTTAGTAATTTTAAATAAATTACGTGATCAATATCATTCCTGGGTTAAATAACCCTTTAACAGCAGAACGTTTTAGAATGCTTTTCTGCCGTTCTAATTATGGTGCAAGTCATTTAAAGTAGACTGTGCCGCACCTGTCGTCCAGTGAGGTTCACACAGATGCGTTTGCGCAGGACTAGCTGCATCTCTGCAGGGTGGCTGAGCTGTACCACGGTGCGGACGATCAAGTATACTCTCTGATCTGGGGCGGCCCCTCGACTCAGCTGTGGACATTCATGAACCGTGGAGTCCCAAGAGGCTTCGGCTTTCACCTGGAAGTAAAATAGGTTAATGCATTCCTTCACAGACAACTAGGGAGCCTACGAGAGCCCCGAATGTGCATGGGTCACATTCTCACCTCTCCATCATAGTGTTTGACGATCTGAAGGTCAAAAAATTCATCCTCATCTTCTGAGCTGAGCATAGCGTCCCAGCCGCCTGCCTCGGGAACGTCTAAGTTCTCCTCCTGAGAGCTGAAGTCATCAGCTGGTGGGAAGGAAGAACAGAAACAAAGGAGGAACAAGTGTGAAAATGAGTGTTAAGACAAATAGTGCTTGCAAATTGGAGCAACGGAAGAAAGGTTGTAGAGGACATTGCTTTCTGCAGAGAACATAGCAGGAAAAACATACCGCTCAAGTCGAGGAAGAGCACTGGAATGTGAGTTTCCATCCCAGGTACTGGTACCCTGCCAAGACAGACATAAAAATCAACACATGGCCCAAATACTTATGACTAAACATTTGTAAAAACTGTTTAACTGATACTGACATTCGTTTCACAAACAAAGCCTTAAATCAAAATATCAATCTGTCAAAACACATCGTTTAAGGATTAGAACATCCTCCCTAAAAAGCAAACTGCATAAAACGAAGCTGACTTTACATTGAATTTCAATCAACCTCCTCTGACAGACAACATGTATACCAGCTATCTATAACGATTAATTTAACTCGTAAGTTTAAGTGCAAATTGCTCAGTATGGTCGCAGCAGTGTCGTACCACTCAGCAGGAGCTCCAGGTATTCCACTGCCAGCAGAGGGCACCATCACTGCATCTCTCTCCTCCGTGAGCGTCAGACGCCACTCAAGCAGCTGGGCCTCCCTCTCCACGTCATCTTCAGACTTATCTGGTCACAGAGAGAATCAACAATGTGCCCTTTCATTTCTATGTCATGCCATTTCTGCAGAGAAGGCCCTGTCATCAATATATATAAACATATTTATGATAAAAAATATATATATATATACTTATATTTATTGTTGTGTGTATGTATATAGTATGTATATATAGTGCTGGGTAGATTACTTACAAATTGTAGTCGGTTACTGATTCTAAATTACATGATAAAAATTGTAATTAGAAACGTAATCTATTGCTTTACACATTTAAGGTAATATAATCTGACTACTTTTAGATGAACTTTTTGACCAAAAAAATGAAGAAAGATTTAATCTAGAAAGGAGTATTATGCTAAATATAAGCATTATATCACATATTCATTGTATTTATACTTTATATTTTAAAAGTAATATTCTTCAGTATTCAGTGTTTGACTAATTTGTCAATTTTATGACAGCCACGAAATTTAATAAAAAAATAAAAATAAGTAGAATCATAATAGTCATCCAATATGTGTTCGTATATGTATTATTATTTAAAAAACTTCGTTTTGTAATTTAAAATGAAGTAGCCTACAAATCAGATGATTTTAACCTATAATATTAGTGTATTATTTAGGGCTGTGCAAAAGTTAATTGCGATTAATCGCATGCAAAATAAAAGTCTGTGTTTACATAATATATTTGTGTGTGCTGTATATAATTATTTTGTATATATAAATACCTATGCATGCATGTATATATTTAAGAATTATTTGTCGCTTAAATTCTGTGTGTGTATATATATATATATATATATATATATATATAAATACATAATCTATATTATATAAATATTTTATATATGAATAACACATTTTCTTAAATATATACATGCATGTGTGTGTATTTATATATACAAAATAATTATATACAGCACACACAAAAATATTATGTAAACACAGACTTTTATTTTGGATGCGATTAATCGCAATTAATTTTTGCACAGCCCTAGTATTATTACACTAATATTAATATATTTATATATTTGATATTTTTGTCCTTGAGAAAATTTGCCATGTACTGTACTGTACCTGCCAGCCCTAATTAATCAAAATTGAATCGAACTGAATCAAATTGAAATCGAATCACAAACTTGTGATGCAAAATCAGATTCAATTGTGAAATTTGTGTCAATGCCCAGCCATTTTAAATATCATTCCATCCATCTCTCTATAAATAATTATTTAATTTTATAATAACATTTTTCACTATAATGTATGTTAAAAAAACTTTAGAAACTTTAAGTTTAGAAAAGATGAAGATGACAACATTTGTTCGATCATGATCTATATAAGCAGAGCTGTCAAGAATCCAAAGATTTCTCACAGCTTTAATTTTATGCTGAATTATGCTATTTAAAAAAGAAAAATAAATGTAGCTCAGATTCAGTAAAATCTCAAAGTTTTTCTCCACCCCAATTTTGAGTCTGAATTATGCAACTTTTTGATCAGCAAAGGAATTATGTGGAGTGGGATTTTGCATGACCAATGCATGATGTCATACAAATATTAACAACAAACACAAAAGCTCCTCACACAAGGACAGAACAAAACTAATTAGCCACAAATTAAAGAGAGGGGAAGCACTCTTTTGTAGTCAACTACTGAGCTGAGACTACAAAACAGTAAAATGTCTCTGTCTGGTTTATACCTGTTTTGCTGACCAAGGTCTGAAGATGTTGGTCCAGATATTCTTGTCTCTTAGTGAGAGCGGTGAGCCACTGACGCCGCAGACGCTCTAAATCACGCTCCTACAAGATGGTAGACAAATGCATAACCACAAAATTTGCTTTTGCTTGGCATCTTTTTTGCTAACTACATAGACCCTTTATGCCTTTAATGGCAAGCACAGTGGAGAAAGACAGGAAACAAGTGGGAGGGAGAGAAAGGAATGCGATCAGGAAATGATACAGACCGGATTCAAAACTGCACCTCAGCACCACGAAAACACATTTTCTATTGGAATATATTTTAAAATGTAATTTATTCGTGTGATAGTAAAGGCATTGCTCCAGTGTCACACTTCAGAAATCATTTTAATATGCTGATTTAGTGAAAAATATTATCATCAATGTTGAAAACAGCTGAGCTGCTTAATATGTTGTTTGGAAATTATGATACTCTTGTTAAGGATTCTTTAAAGGATTAGTTCACTTTTGAAAAAACTTTTGCTGATAATTTACTCACCCCCATGTCATTCAAGATGTCCATGTCTTTCTTTCCTCAGTCGAAAAGAAATTAAGGTTTTTGATGAAAACATTCCAGGATTTTTCTCCATATAATGGACTTCCATGGGAACCAGACGGTCCAAGCTCCAAAAGATCGTTAATAACAGTTTCAGATCCAGCTTCAAATGACACCAGACAATGAATAAGGGTCTTATTATGCGAAACGATGGGTTATTTCAAAACTTATTCCAAAAATGTAACTTTTCTAAGGACAAATGGTAGCCTAGCTCTATTCTGAAGGCGCGTTGTAACGTCACGTAATACGTAATTACGTTCAAAAGGTCACGGGTGACGTAGTCGGAAGTACAGAATCAAAATCGTCCGAACATCGTTATTTTACCTTTTAATTCCTTTTTTTTTTTGTAAACGGCGTTTGAGCTCAGTTTGGCACGTTTAACCTATGTGTTCAACTTACTGACTCTGTACTTCCAGCTACGTCGCCCGTGACCTTTTGAACGTAATTACGTATTACGTGACGTTACAAACACGCCTCCAGAACAGAACTAGGCTACAATTTGTCCTTAGAAAAGTTACATTTTTGGAATAAGTTTTGAAATAACCCATCGTTTCGCATGATAAGACCCTTATTCATTGTCTGGTGTCGTTTAAAGACATTTGAAGCTGCATCTGAAACTGTTATTAACGATCTTTTGGAGCTTGGACCGTCTGGTTCCCATGGAAGTCCAATATATGGAGAAAAATCCTGGAATGTTTTCATCAAAAACCTTAATTTCTTTTCAACTGAGGAAAGAAAGACATGGACATCTTGGATGACATGGGGGTGAGTAAATTATCAGCAAGAGTTTTTTCAAAAGTGAACTAATCCTTTAATGAATAGAAAGTTAAAAAATTTTATATAATATAAAACAATAACTAATATTTATTAATCAACTGAAAATTAATTTTATATATGTATTGCGTCACAACCAAACATACCTGATAACTGTCCATTTCATCACCCTCAGGCTACAAAGAAAAACAACATAACATCACAAACTCTGACAATATCCAGACATGATCCTGATAAATGCTAAAAAGTGAAAAGGCACATTTACCTCCTGTGGCTCATTGTTTTTGGTCATCCGCACCTGCCTGATCTCCACACAGCCAATGGACACTCCCAGAATGATCTCTGAAATCAAAGGCATCGGGCCGGAGTCCTGCACCGAACGCACCTCCACTTGAACCCGCCGAGACTGGCCCTGGGAAAGACAAACAAAAACAGTTAATACCCCATGACTAAAACCCTGATCCAAAACATTAAACAGTGTAGATAGAATAAAAGAGCACAAGCAAAACACAGACCACATGTCTAGGAATCATAAACAAATTGACAAAAAAAGAAATAAGAGTTTGCTCAAGGGAAGCATCCAAAAACACCTCGTTTAATGTCTGCATCGAGCATGTGACTAAAAACAACGGCTAAGCCTAAGGTGGTTCATGCTATGCTTCATTCTGATCGTAATCCCATCATAAGACAGGGTATATACAGTAATCCTTAAGTTAAATGTACTACTTTTTAATACTTTTTTACTACCTTCAGAATTTTTTTTAAAACCATCACGACACTCAATTGCAAGTGTCAACCAATCTAACCTTTCTATTACACAGATTTTGAAATTTATAACATACAGAAATGAATAAGATTTAGAGCACGCATTCCATTTTTATGTTTAGTGGATTGCATTTGCGACCGAAGTGCATTAGCTCCCATCCAGTTGACATTGATGTTTTTTACACACCAAACAATAGAGGGAATGCATTGACGTCACTTTCCCGCGGTACAACCCCCTCAGCATGACTGAGTGGCAAAAGATCTGCTGCGTGACTGGATTTAATAGGGGAAACTGCGAAAATGCTACTAAAACGAACAATTTGATCAATTTAAACTAAATGTTGGACTCCATATAGTGTTCCTAACAACTTACTAAAGATCCAGCGATCATGGATATTGACATGCAGCCAGCAATCGGTGTCGCCTGACATAGGGCTGAACGATTAACCGAAAATAATCGAAACCGAAATTCAGCAGCCTGGACAACCGACGTGATTTTACCAGGTCGGTTATTTCGGTTTTTGAATACTATTAATATATCCGCCCACTGTGTGTTAACGTACTTTCCCCTTAAACATAGTAGTCACGTCACTCCACCCCGTCCAGTCAGCGACATTGAAACAACATGAGCCCCTTTCACACAGCGCGTTGATCCCGGGAAATTGCCAGAACAAACACCTGTGTGAGCGCAAACACGGCCCGGGATTGGTGCCGCCAGGTTGGGGACAGAGTAACAATTGCTGTGTTCAGTCCATGGTTCAGTCACGGAGCGCGCGCTGTGTGAACAAAAGCCGTAATGTAATCAATGTCGCGTTGCAGCCTAATGATGCCGTTTAAGCCGGGATCGTTCGCCAGCGTGAAACGGTACGTAATGCGCTGAGTTTATTATCGAATCAGAGAAAACAAATGCGCAAGCGTGGTTTTTCGAAAAAGAAATCGCAACTCATAAGCAAACTATAGACGCTGCTGAGACATGTCAAGTGTCTTTGCGGGTAACTTGTGTGTGAACGCACTCTCTGATTCCTAGAATACTGAGTCAACTCAGCAACAGGAGCTGCTTTTACCAAAGAAACACGCAAAAAAAAGAGAGAGAGAGACAGACAAACGCCCAGCAACAAGTGCCTCCACTCCACAAAGCAGCTCACGATAACACAGGCATTTACAGATGCCATACAATATGAAAAGGATTAGTTTTTTAGTTTTATACAAGTTATATTTTACTTTTTAGATGGCAATATTTACAATAATTTATTTTATTTACAAAAATAACTATTTTCTACATTTTTTATTATTTTAAAATATTTAATAAGCATTAAAAGCTATCTGTGTGTTTCCTTATTTTAGAATCTCAAAGATTATGCACTAAAAAAATACATACATATTTACAGAATAAGCCTTGCCAGTGACATATGAGAAAGAAAAAAAAAATCGTTCAATAATCGTAATCGAGGTGACTTGTTCGATTAATCGTGATTATGATTTTAGCCCAAATCGTTACAGCCCTAGCCTGACATTTATGTTTGCCTGATTTCAATACCAGGGAAATAAAAGCAATATATAGACCTACATAGGCTAAAGCAAATTTGCCTGTGAACGCTTTATATAAATACAATATAGGTAGGTCTAAATCCAGGTGATCACTTATATCAGGGTTATATAGCCTCTATATATCGTCATATCGTCCAGCCACTGAATATGACGTCAGCATCAAACCTAGACAGAGATGGAAGATCTTTGATTGTGCCCAGATAAGCTAAAGCCCATATTAAACGGCAAACACATAGAATAGGACACCTGATAGTCTGAAAAAAAAAAATAATACCTAATTTTTTAAAAATAATACCTCTCAGACTAAATTTAACACTTTTAATGGCCTTAAATTTGAGAATTTTGATTTATCACTTTTTAATACTTTTTAAAACCCCGCGGACACCCTGTAAGATAACTATAGATGGCAGCAGTGGGCTAACATGCTTACAGTAGTGTAATTTCTAACTCCGCAGGAACATGAGGTGTCCTGACCTGTTTGAGCTGGAAGATGCCACCCGTGCGAGATCTCGCGCTGGCACCACCTCCACGGGAATGTACTCTCCGTTCTCGTTCAACTCCAGAATCTGCACCCACATCTCCAACTTGCGGGTTACCTCACTCCACCTGAGGACACATAAGAGTCAAACCAACCTGAAAACTAGATCATCAGATAATACACGCCTAACGCACACAATGTTCTCTACATATGTATTAGCATAATTGGACAATTGCAGGGGGGCTGAAGCTCAATTTTGTGTTCATACCGGTCACGTAATGTGCGTGTTTTGGCCTGGATGATGCTGAGATCCCACAGCGCAGGGTTCCTGCCTGGATCAGCCTGTCTGTGTCCAAACACCTCAATGGCTACAGCACCCTCTGTTAGATACTCGATAAATTCCTCTGTTACAGTCACAGCATGTTCCTACAGTACAGAGTACACCAATAGAAAATGCATGTTAATGGTTTCTTAACTCCTGTTTTTGAACTAAAATAGATACACAATTCACCACAGTTTTAAAAGCTGAAGGTCAATATTAGTAATAAGTCACAACTCTACATCATTTAACAGGGTGGCTACAGGCATAAAACATTTAAATTTAAGACTTTTTAATACCCCTTCTAAATTAAGTTTAAGACCAAACTTACGACGGAAATATAAATTAAAAGTGAAAATATACAGTAATATTTCCAAGTAAACGCAAGTAAAATAACAATAACCAATTGTCAATTGCAAACGTGCGGTCGTCTGTGGAGATACAGTGGAGTAAAAAGAAATATAGAAGGCATTTTTATAAATGTCTTAAGCCTTGTATGTTTTAAATAATAAAGTATATTAATAAAGGCTTAAATTTAGTTTTATTAATAAAGGCATAGAACCAGTTTATTTATAGTGTACTGATAATTGTTTCATACAATTCGTTTATTAATTAAACTAATAAATAGATAAAAAGACTTTGAGATATGTTTGGCAATTGTACCTTTTAAATAATAAATTAAAATGAGTTTGCTATATTTCAGATCACTATATTTGTTTTCCTTGATTTTTATTAACCCTAACTTTATTCTCATTATAAGAATTATAAATAATGGATTTCCGTATAAAATATTACTACAACACTTAAAAATAAACAGATTAGTGCCCTGTTTTGAGGACAAGAAATGAAAACCAATGCGATATGATGAATGTTCAAAAGATGGAACTCTGTAACGGCCACCTAGTGTTCAGTAGTGTTCATGACATGTTGATATGCCTTTAAGATGACGATGTTGTTATGCGAGCGCGCACGCTCAGTGAGAGTGAGAATTCTTGCGCAAACTCGCAAACAGGACGATGACCAATCTATCGCGGGCTGTTTTATAATGCGTTCACTTCCACTTTGATTTGTAGCGTTTTACAGAGTGTTTTCTTTAACCTGTTAACAACCACTCTTTCGACATGTATGTGAATAGTGTGCTTTACTGAAAGAAAGAAACTATAAAAGGTCTCGTGGAACTACCAGCTCATTTTGCACTGTCTTTCCTATTCTTCATTTGGGCAGACTTCAAACTCTGACAGACGTTACAACACGGTGTTTTAAACAGGGGTTGGATAAATGTGTTTTGCTTTTAAAACTGCGTTTTAATGCGAGCCCACGAAGCAGCTCGATTGGTTAAGGTTAGGTTAGCCGATTGGTCAGTTGATACCAATATGTCATACGTTAGGTTACCTTGTAGAAAATATTCGACCTGACTGGCAGAAGATGGCATGCATCTTAGCGGTGACATGACAAACATATTTAAGACCTATCCAATCTGAATTTAAGACATTTTAATACTTTTTAAGGCCTTATTTTTAGGAAAATTGATTTAAGACTTTTTAATACTTTTTAATGACCCGCGGCCACCCTGTTTAAACAAGCAGCATGTTCCAGGATCACCATTAGAGCTATGATTGGTTGATAGGATTACTATACGTTGAGCCTAATTTACTATCAGCTTGTAATGGGACACGTCTTGATTCGTACCTTACAGCTGTCAAACACCACCATGCAGTGGGGGTCTTTACTGCTGGAGAAGGAGGCAGACGGATCTACTTCCGGGGCAACAATAACAGGCTCTGCTTGGTCCCAGAAAGAGTACTGACAGAAGACAAAATTGGACAGGTACTGTGGGAGACCTGTAGCCTGCAGGATCTTAATCTGTTTGAGAGACAGGAGTAAAATAAAAAAAAGTGATCAAAGGTGACAATAAAATACATTTATAATGTTGCAAATAATTTTTATATCAAATAAGTGTTGTTCTTTTGAACTTTCTATTCATCAAAGAATCATGACAAAACATATTGGGTCTCATTGATGAAACACAAGCAGAACAAATTTGTGTGTAAATCATGTGTAAAGTGGTTTTGGTGTAAATTTTCTGATTCATTAACTTATTAATTCACCTTATGAATATTCACACAGCATTTTGAACAAATATTTTATATAGTAATTACATACGTATTTTTCTTTTTACTTTTATTATGAGAGCCAGTAATAGCAGATCTGGTGATCGATGACGGCCCTTCTCCAGTTTGAATACTATTTTTCCGAAGTGAACTAATTCGTTTTTTGCTGTCAAGCTTAATGTCGAACCATTTTCTTCTCACTTCTGGGACTGTTCGATTAACAGATGAAACTCCATAAACTACATCTCTAATATGCTGCCAAGCTTCCTTTTTTAGGACCTGATAGGCCACTAGTACGCTTGAAAATAAAATGTGGCGTTTTGAATGAACTTCTGATAATTAAACTTCAATTTCTGCATCCGAGAAATCTTTCTTTTTCATTCGCATTCATGTTATTACATGATGCCTATATATGATGGATGTCAGTGGGATATAATGGGCGGGATTTATGGTAATTGAGAATGAACATGCACGCGCATCCCATTTAAGACTGATTGGAATTCATTAACACACACATTTCACTATCACATCTGACGATTACGAATTATTTGTGAATCAGGAGAAGAGTTTTTGGGAAGGTCTCGTTACGCTGCAAATCACTCTCATATTTACTTGTATATTTACGAATGTTTCAAAAATACAAAAATATTCAGCAGCACAATTTTGATAATCATAAGAAATGTTTCTTGAGCAGCCAATCCGCATATTAGAATTATTTATGAAAAATCATGTGACTGGATCAAGACTGAAGTAACAATGCTGAAAATTTAGCTTTGCCATCACAGCAATAAATTACATTTTTTAAAAAAACAGGTATTTTAACCTAATATTATTTCACATTATTACTGTTTTTACAGCATTTATCAAATAAATGCAGCCTTGGTGAGCATAAGAGACTCCTTAAAAAAACAAAAAAATCAGGAAACACTATTTTAATGAGTCCTTGTTAGACATTACATGCATTTACTACAGTAATAATTATAAATTAGGCATAATTACATGCAACTAACCCTAAACCAAACTCTAATCCTACCCTAACCATATAGTAGGTACATGTACTCAATTAATATTAATCAATATTTAAATGTATAATTTATAACAGGGACACAATACAATTAAGGAACAAAATATATTTATTAATTTTTAATTTAATGTAATGATATAATATTATAGTGTGTATATTATTATTATTTACTTAAAAAAAAAAAAAATCTTAAACACAAAGCCTGCTTCTATTGTGAACTTCAGTACTCACCATACAGACCAGCTTGCGTTCCTGTACATCCCCATCCGGGCTTCCATCACTGTCATCTCCTCCAGCTACGCCATCATCAAACCCTCCGCCCATCCTCATTACCTCCACATGCAGTCGCCCGGCAACCTGACACCAGCAACAAGTGAACACAACCCTTCAGCGGTCCCTCTAGAATGAACCGTGTCTCATGCTTGATTTGATGACTAGATTAGATTCAATTTCACAGCTCAATTTGCACTTGATTTAATTTACATCCCACTTTTCCTTCAGAAATGAAACGAGTCCGTTATCATGAAATATTCACAGAGACAAACCACTGATCATATTTGCAGGCAGATCTGAACGCATCATCCTCACCTCTCCTTTCTGATTGATGATGGGAACTGCATATTGTAGCTTTACGTCATAGAACAGGCAGGAGAGGAAAACGTTGGCCACCCCGATTAAACTGTGGTTCACCTGCTCATCGAAGAAAGGGTCGGCTCTCTTGAAGTACGAGCGCATCACCTATGAGATAGAGAGCAGAACCGCATCTATAGTGTCACCTTTTCATTTTTAAGGGACCTTTTAAGGTGACGAAAAGAGCATACGGGGTTGTCTTCGTCAAAGTCCTTCCACTCTTGGTAAAGGTCTCTCATATCCACCAGCCGGTTTTCCATCTTCTCAAGGGCCCAGATTTGCTTCCCTTTGCCTTTCCTCCTCACTTGAATGGCGGGTTCACTCAAGACAGCATCTCGCTACATACACACACACAAAAAATTCAACTGACCGCACCACCCATGCTACGTTTCTCCAGTGTGCTGCTGCAAAAGGTTCCTGACCTTCCTGTTGGCATTGAGGTTTGCAGCAGGGATCTGTAGAGTAACTCTGTACTCGGTTCTTTTGTCCAGCTCTTCGGCGATGAAGCTCGCCTCCTGCACTAGCAGATTAGCCCGTACGATCTGCTCCCTCAGTTTCCGCAAGCTCCGTGTCAGCACCACCTCCCTAGCGTCATCACAACAAGAGTGTTACAACAAACTCACTGTGTACCATAATCCTCCTCGGGAGGGCAAAACACATTTGTTTTCACCGAAAATATAAAGCTCACCTCTCCTCACTCCACTGGCGCAGGCGGTGCTGGGCGTTGGGTGATGACGACATTCCTCCCTGGCTCAGTCTCTCCAAGCTGCGGTAGTGCGGCTGCAAGGGCTGCGACTGCGGTATCTGCATGCTCTGCCTGGTCTGGAGTCAGCTGTCTGCGCAGCTGCTGCAGCTCCTGCTCGTACATCAGCCGCTGACGCTCCAGAGCGGTCTTCTTTTCCTCTTCGTGTTGACGCTCCAGAGATTGTAAAACAGCCTGCATAGGGTCTGTTGGATGACAAAAACATGAATGTTTTATACCATTTTGGAAAGTTTTTGTATTATATAATATTAAAATATATATATATATATATATATATATATATATATATATATATATATATATATATATATATATTAGGGCTGTCAGTTTAACGCGTTATTAACGGCGTTAACGCAAACCCATTTTAACGGCGTTATTTTTTTTATCGCGCGATTAACGGTCTCTTTGTCCTAGCAAACTTCTGTAGTTTTTTCACATGCTTTTGCAACAGCACGCGGCATGCGTCCTGATCCATTTTGGCGTCTCGCGCTCGTCATCCACTCAAAGCCGGCTCACAAGCTGAAACGTGTGTTTGCGGCGTGCCTGTTGTTTTGTTTACGGTCTAGTATCCGCTTGCTCTTTGGTCGAAGAAGCAACAAAACGTCCTTGCGCTGCGCAAGCCATTGAAATGAATGGGTTTCAGAGCGGCAGCGCGAGGACGTTTTGTGCCGCACACACTCGTTTGGCTTGCGAGCCGGCCAAATAGTAACGTTACGTTTTGAGTGGATGACGAGCGCGAGATGCCGAAATGGATGCCAATGAGATTCTGAATGGAAAGTTTACTTTTAAAAAGTTGCCAAATTGTCCCATTTACAAGACCAAGTGATCTGTGTTTTGTTGTTGTGAACTGAGCTATCATCATTGCAGCATGTCTGAAACACCACTTGATGATGGCAAAGCAAACACACACACAGAGATGATGCGATTCTCCACCCCTCGTCAATATCAGAACCTCGTCAGTATTTCTTTCACTCTATTATTGATAGACAGAGTTACATTGTGTGAGAGATTATTTATATATGTGTGAAATTCAGCACTATTCCAATGTTATTTTCAATAATAATAATAAAAAAACATTTGCACTAAACAAGCCAATCCACTTTTCCATGTTGATAAGAGCATTAAAATGAGAAAAAAATAATGTAACAAAAAGAAATCAAAAGACATTTGGAATAGATAAAAATGTGCGATTAATGCGATTAATCATGACTTAACTATGACATCAATGAGATTAATCGCGATTAAATAGTTTTAATCGTTTGACAGCACTTATATATATATATATATATATATATATATATATATATATATATATATATATATATATATATATATATATATATATACACACACTAAATATAATATATTATATACATTTCATACGCATTTGTTTTTTATTTAGCTTAATAGATCAAACTCACCATTGCTGCCCAAAGCCTTCATCATGACTTCAGTCTGAGCAAACTCTGTAGCTGAAGCTGACCTCGCTGGGACACCTCGCTGGCAGTATCTCCCTCTCCGTCCAGCTGCTCACTGCTGTTACTGTTCTTCATGCTCCCTCCCTCACCCTCTTCTTCCTCACTCCTTAAGCGCCGCTTCGGTAGGTTTATTCTGAACAAAACACAAATATATAAAGCCTCTTCATAAAAGAAGATAACCATAATGCAGTCATGTACAAATACAGTAAGCCGCTGTGTGACATTCTTCAGTCTGGGGTAATAACACTGACCTGAAAAAGTGATTGTTTCCCCAAAAATACGGTCACCATGGTGAAGCTGTTGCCGGCTGGTGACTGGAGATCCGTTCACACATGTTCTGCAACAGAGGCAACAGTAGATTATTTCATATAACTTAAGATTTTACATTTACTTCAACATAACATTTACCTTTTTTTCATTCTTTAACTTATAAACTTATCGTTTTGGATAAAACCACCCGTCAAATGTATAAAAGTAAATGTATTATGAATATGTCATTACCTCTGAAGTTTCTGTAGGGGTTCGAGAAAGACAGCTCCCTCAGGTGTGATGTTAATGACACAATGCTCTGCTTGGATGCCCATTCCGCACAGCTGGATGTCCTGGGAATCTGCTGATCCAACCTTGGTATGTTCCTGCAAAACATCCCAGCATCAACTGCTGTTACTGACCTCACAGACCAAAACTTAACGCATGCCTAGTTCAAGCACCAAATGCCAAGACAGCCTGTCTTACATTATATTATTATACCATGATGTAAATTACATTAGGAAGCAAAAAGTTGGTATAAATTATTGTTGTTGTTTCTGATATGATAATAATAATTATGTATTATTATTATAATTATACCACCATACATAAATTTGGGGGCAGTAAGATTTTTTTTTTTTAACAGTGCGTTTCCCACACCTTGGTAAACTTCAAATTTAAGGACCTTTCAAGGACTTTTCAGGTCAAATACCCTCAAATTCAAGGACTTAATGTGGGGAAAAATTTCAAAAGAGAGTAAGGTCACATCATTTCTGCCTATTTTTGCAATGTTCCACGGTGTGTTTGTAAAACGTTGATGCACCATCGTAGTAGTTTAGTGCACATATGAACATCATAGCAATGTACAACACAAAGTACCTCACATGGGAAACACTTGACGTAACTGTGTGTGTGTGTGTATATATATTAGTGCTGTCAAACGATTAAAATATTTAATCGCGATTAATGGCATTAATGTCATAGTTAACTCTTGATTAATCACACATTTTTATCTATTCTTAATGTCTTTTGATTTCTTTTTGTTACATTTTTTTCTCATTTTAATGCTCTTATCAACATGGAAAAGTGGATTGGCTTGTTTAGTGCAAATGTTTTTTTTTAATTATTATTATTGAAAATAACATTGGAATAGTGTTCAATTTCACTCTAACATATATAGCCTAAACAATCTCTCACACAATGCAACACTGTCCATCAATAAAAGGGTGAAAGAAATACTGACGAGGTCCTGATATTGACGAGGGGTGGAGAATTTGCATCATCTGTGTTTGTGTGTGTGTGTGTGTTTGCTTGGCCATCATCAAGTGGTGTTTCAGGCTGGACGTGCTGCGATGATGATAGCTCAGTTCATAATGACAAAACATACAGATCGCTTTGGTCTTGTCAATGGGACAATTTGGCAATTTTTAAAAGTAAACTTTACATTCAGAATCTCATTGGCATCCATTTCGGCGTCTGCGCTCGTCATCCACTCAAAACATAACGTTACTATTTGGCCGGCTCGCAAGCTGAAACGAGTGTGTGCGGCACAAAACGGCCTCGCGCTGCGCTCTGAAACCCATTCATGTCAATGGCTTGCGCCGCGCGAGGACGTTTCGTTGCTTCTTCGACCAAAGCGCAAGCGGATCTAGCTTGACCGGAAACAAAACAACAGGCACGACGCACACACTCGTTTCGGCTTGCGAGCCGGCTTTGAGTGGATAACGAGCGTGAGACGCTGAAATGGATCAGGACGCATGCCGCGTCCTGTTGCAAAAGTATGTGAAAAAACGACAAAGTTTGCTAGGACAAAAAGACCGTTAATCGCGCGATAAAAAAAATTAACGCCGTTAATAACGCGTTTAACTGACAGCCCTAATATATGTATATATATATATATATATATATATATATATATATATATATATAGGGCTGTAAATGATTAATCGTGATTAATCGCATCCAAAATAAAAGTTTTTTTTTACATGATATATGTAGGTGCACTGTGTATAATTATTTTATATATAAATACACACACATGCTTGTATATATTTAAGAAATATTTCCATGTATATACTGTATATATATATATTTATATATAATTTATATTATATATAAATATAAATATTTAGATATAAATACATTTTTTTCTTAAATATACATGCATGTGTGTGTATTTATATACCTACAAAATAATTATACGCAGTGCACCCACATATATAATGTAAACAAAAACTTTTATTTTGGACAGCCCTAATATATATATATATTTCTTTTAAATAATGTAAAGTAAGTCTTAAGTGTCACTTTAGACTTTAGATATATATATAAAATATATTTTATGTATTGTATTTAACTAAAAAAAAGTCTGCCAATATACAAAACTCACAACAGAAACATTTCTAGTATCTTACAAAAAAAAGTTCTAGTTGTGCATTACCTTTAGATAATAAACCAGTAGTTCATTAAGGGCAGGGTCAGCATTGAGATTGACCAGGAAGCACTTATCTTCTCCAACCTTAATACCAGAAGATTGCAGAGAGATGCCAAGGCTTTCCAGCTGTTTTTGTCTTTCCTATGCAGAACAAAATCGCAAAGCGAGAAGAACATGAGTATTCACTTCTGTGTTTGATTGATGGTGTTGTGGCACTTGAACTACAGAGTAACCAGACATAAACAAAATTACGATGCAGACAAAACAGTGCAAATTATTGAGGCGGTTACTTGAGCAATTTCCTCAGTCTTCCTCAGCTTCTCTTCCCAGGTGACAGTCATCTCCTGTATCAATTTTTCAGACTCCTCCAGTCTATCCTTCAGCTCGGGGGCCTTCATAGACTAAGGAGGAACATGACAGGTTCATAAAACAATGCTTTTGAACTTGTGCAACAAAACACTAAGAAAACGTGTCTACCTCAGCCTGTGTCAGCTGATCTCGCAGTTTCTCCACCTCCTCTCGGAGTTCCCGGATGATCCTGGCGTTAGGATCTTCGTTGACCACGGCGTGATTCGACGAATGCTTTTGCTCGGTCGGCATAGCGTAACGTTGACAGCGTCTCATCGTAATTATCGGCCGCAGGGCTCACAGTGGCAACCATGGCAGTTCGACTGTTTCCACCCAGACTGTCCTGTGGTTACATCAGAAGGACAGACATTATACATTAAAGTGTGTGTGGCAGTGGATTGGAAAAAGTAAAAAGAATCTGTGGAAATTCTCTCTCCAGTGTTTCACGGACAGAATGAGTGTTCATACCTTGAGTAGCCATGTCAGCACTGAATCTCTGTAGGGCACAAACTTGTTCTTGTTCTTTCCAGCGCCCTGGTCTGCCAGAGCTGAGATCACCAAACCCAGAGTGGTTAAAGACCTGTCCAGTGTGGAGAGGAAAGATAGAAATGGGAAAAAAATATGTGAAGAGAAACAGACCGAGACACAGAACACAGAGAAATATGCACCTGCAGGCCAAAAATCCTTCACCAGATCTATAAACCCTGCTCAGAACAAATGGTGCCCTTAGATGTGGCCATTTTAACAAGACTGATTCTCCACAGTATAAAACTCCTCTCTCAGCCACAGAAAAAAAGAACACATTTGCAACAAATCAATGTTGCAAAATACATTCTTAGGTGACTAAAATGTCCAGACACAGTATTCAATGTTGCAAAATACATTCTTAGGTGACCTAAAATGTCCAGACACAGTATTCAATGCTTGCAAAATACATTCTTAGGTGACTAAAATGTCCAGACACAGTATTCGAGAGGAGCTTCACACTGTAAATGAAGAGTATGTCTACATAAAAGATTAGACGTATTTCAAGAGTTATTTTCCATGATATGTGCCCTTGAAAATTCAAAGCACCCATTCAACAGAAAAGGAAACGCCTCAATTCAGTGCCATAGGAAAACATTCTGTGGTAGACTCAGATATTCAGAGACTTAGGCATAAGGGTTTGAGGATCTGACCCCAAAACTAATGCATAAATAAAGATAATAAAATAATAAATATATATATATATATATATATATATATATATATACACAGTATATATATATATATACATATAAAGGTTGTTATTTTTTTTAATGGAACTGAATGGAATAGATTAATTTAATATTAAAGGGATAGTTCACTTTGAAATTAATTTTTTGATATGTTTTAGCTTACCTCAAGGGCATCCAAGATGTAGGTGTCTTTGTTTCAACAGTATTTTCAATTTTGATATTTTTGGGCCAAACCGTTTTGGTCTGTTAGTCATATAATGGAGGTATATGGTCACCACGAGTGGTTTTTGTGAGAAAACGAACAGTATTTTTATCGTTTTCACCTCTTGTAACCACCGCCACGTCCAAGTGATCTGAGGGCGTGGACGCTTCGGTCTGTGCAAGCGCTGGAAAATGCCGGAAGTGATCTCTTGTGCAGTTGCGAATATATAGAATCTGTTGATATATATCGAAATCTGTCTTGCATTGCTATTTCCTGTATATTTAAATATGTTTAGATCTTCACAGTGAAAGGGTTCGAACCTAAAAATATCAAAATTGAAAATACTGCGGAAAATACCTTGAGGTAAGCTAAAACATATCAAAAATTAATTTCAAAGTGAACCATCACTTTAATATTCTACGATAAATAATATAATTAATAATATAAATAACATTATATATAATATAAAATAATGCAAAACGTTTTCCTAAAAATTATGTCCTAAGACAGAAAAGCTTAAATGTTTTTGTTTTATGCTTCCTTTTTAGGTTTCAATTTTAAAGAGGCTACATGCGTTTTCCTGAAATTTAAACTCGCGACTGACACCATGTGGCCCAAAAACAGAACTGCTCTTCCTTTCTGCTCGCAGCGCACGCTCGTACGTACACACATCATCCGCTACATGGAGGTCAACATTGTTTACAGAGGTAAGAACAGTCAAATACATATATTGTTTGAGATAATTGTTCTGCTTGCGACTCGAGTGTAGGCTACTTGCTGACTAGCGGTGGTGGCAGAGTGATCTGAAACGTTTAACATGAACGCGCTCGACGTCACATCCGCAGACAGCGCAGGAAAAGTCAAACCCAACAGAAAATAGGAAAAATAGGATACAGACTTATAGGTGCACCCACTGTGAGCAGACAAGGTGTCAATATGCTCATCAGGAGAATGTTGATTCATAAATGGTAAAATAAAAAGGCTATTGTTCACGTTTATTTTGGGGGAAAGCTGCATATAGCCTCTTTAAAGTTTCAAGTTAAAAAAAAAAAGTTATTTTTCAGAATTCAATAAGAACTTGTTTGACAGCTTCTGTAAGATTCATGCAAACCTTCTGTAGGTTGGAGCAAAAAAGTACCAAGACAAAACAGACTAAATTAAAAAAAAGACAAGAGTGCACACACTTGTTGATGTTGCTGCCTTCCTTGAGCCGCTCGCCTGCAGCGCCCGTCTTTCCGCAGCTCTCTCACTCCCTGCCAGGTATCCACCAAACTCAGCTTACTCACCTTTTCCCCACTTGTCTGTAGAAAGAGAGAGATTACAAAAAAAGAGAAATACTGTTCAAAATGTAATACTAGCAAGCATACATCTTACAGCAGAGTATACACGCCTACTATTTTTTTTATAGTATATCACATGATCTCATTACATGTCACTTTCCATGAATGGCGCCTACCTCCTAGTTATTCTGGAAAGAAAATAGCAAACTGAACGGTGGCGAGGAACTAATAATAAAAGCAAAAAGCAACATAATAATCCCTCACTACGGAACATTTCCATGGTTGTCAAGCCTCTCTGTGCTTGTCCTCCTTACAAATCCAGGGAAATGGCTTCAGAACGTTAAATTTGTATATGAATGACCATGCTGGACAAAATTCTGGTGAGCTGTCCTATATTAAGAAGGAACAATGGCAAGAGAGGCTATGGCAGGCCATGGACAAGCATCCATTGTTCTCCTCTCCCATTGCACAGCATTGGACCAGTATGTGGGGTGGAGTTCCTTCTCCATACGGCCCAGCATCAGACCTTACTGTACACAATCCCCCTGTTTGAGCATCAGAGATGAGGTTTAATTGAGAGGAGACACAAAGGGGGATATGGGAAGTTGTGAGGGGGCTGGGAGCTGGACCGAGATTACAGTGCATTACAACAACAAAGAGTCCTTGTGTTGCAAAAGTTTTCAGGCTCTCAAATGCACATTGGCTCAGAATACCGAATCATATAGAGCTCGGAGTTCATTGAGTTAATCTTTCAATCAACTAGTCTACTAGGCATATTCTTACCTTTGTAGCATTTTATTATTTTCCCCTTAAAAAGTTACTTTTTAATGACCCATTTCCACCTTCTTGCTGACCTTTTAAGAATTAACAGGCCGTTCTTGCAACAGTAATTTTAACACTTTATGTGAATGACCTCTGCAAGTTAACTCATAAGAACACAGCCCTTGCATGGCAACCACCCAGAACACCCTAGCAACCATATAGCTATGCTTTTACCCCTAATAACACCTTAAAAAGAGCATATGCAGCACCCTGACAACCACCCAGAATACCTTAGCAACTGTATAGCTATGAATAAACCACTAAGAATAGAAACTACAGGGCAACAATGAACCACCCATAACACCCTAGAAACTGTGTAGCTATAAATTTAGCACTCTCAACATCTCAGAGACTACAGAGCAACACTGACAATAACCCAGAACATCTTACCAACCGTGTATCCAATTAACCACTCAGAACATCTAAGAAACTACATAGCAACACCTGGACAATCACCCAGAACACCCTAGAAACTTTGTAGCTATGAATTCAATTTACCACAGAGAACATCTCAGAGACTATAGAGCAACACTGAAAATAACCCAGAACATCTTAGCAGCCGTGTATCTAATTAACACTCAGAAGAACATCTAAGAAACTACATAGCAACACCCCGACAACCACCCAGAATACCCTAGCAACCATATAGCTATGCGTTTACCCCTAAGAACACATTAAAAACAGCATAGCAGCACTCTGACAACCACCCAGAATACCTTAGCAACTGAATAGCTATGACTAAACCACATGGCAACACTGACAACCACCCAGAACACCCTAGAAACTTTGTAGCTATGAATTCAATTTACCACACAGAACATCTCAGAGACTATAGAGCAACACTGACAATAACCCAGAACATCTTAGCAGCCATGTATCTAATTAACACTCAGAAGAACATCTAAGAAACTACATAGCAACACCCTGACAACCACCCAGAACACCCTAGCAACTATATAGCTATGCATTTACCCCTAAGAACACATTAAAAACAGCATAGCAGCACTCTGACAACCACCCAGAATACCTTAGCAACTGTATAGCTATGATGAACATGGTAACACTGACAACCACCCAGAACACCCTAGAAACTGTAGTAGCTATGAATTCAATTTACCACACAGAACATCTCAGAGACTATAGAGCAACACTGACAATAACCCAGAACATCTTAGCAGCCATGTATCTAATTAACACTCAGAAGAACATCTAAGAAACTACATAGCAACACCCCGACAACCACCCCAGAACACCCTAGCAACCATATAGCTATGTATTAACCCTTCAAAACATTATAGCAACTGCAAAGCAATCCCCTAAAACAAGCAGCTATGGCCTAGTAACCACACAGCCATGCATAACCCATCAGAACACCATAGTAACTACATGGCTGCACCCTAACAACGCCCCAGGATACTTTACTATATTTTAACTTCTCAGAACAACTTAGATACTGTATAGCAATCCCACAACAACCATTCAGAACACTCTAGTAACATACTAGCAAGACGGTAGAGACACCTTAACCTCTCAGAACACCTTCCCCAAACTCATAGCAACACCCAGACCACCACCCTAGCATCTACATTCGCTTGCTACGCATTAACCCTTAGAATACATTAGCAACTGCATAGAAACACCCTGACAATCAAGCGGAAAAACTCAGCAAACGCATAACTATGCATCAACCCCTCAAAATACCTTAGCAACTGCATAGCACACACATAGAAGAACTGCTAGCATTGGATACTTGCGAGTGTGCACGGCCAAGCAAAGACAATGCAAACTTTTTTTTCATTATACGTTTCAAACATATTTTAAACAAAAGAACATGGAAATCAGAGGTAATCCATTGCCCTTCCTTCTCCAGCAGACCCACAGACCTGTTTGCATGGGAAACCACAGCATGCAAAAGGCAACACTGATGACTGCGCTGGAAAAATACACACATCATTACTTATCGATGGCGGAGCTGACAAACACCACATTCATAAGGGCTGGGCCTGGTGTGTGTGCGTGTACATGCAGGCTAATACTTTATCATTGCTCTGTTTTAGTGACAACATGCTAAGTTTAGATCTCTGCTGTAGTCTTGTATGCACCTGTTGAGTGACCAACGCGGTCCAGGCTGTGATGAATTATAGATAAGGGACTGGACACTGAGTCGAGTCAGGTGATCATGACATACGCAACAAAGGAAAACCGCAGTGACACCAGGACAGCGCCAGAGGAGATCAGTTGACGTCTGTAATCTCGAACACTCTATAATTTATTCATCCATTTTCCTGCTATTTGCATGAGCTCTTCCCATGCTCTACCAGAAACCCCGAAAAGAGAAGGTTACCGTGGGACAGAGTAGGTAAAGTTCCACACAATTCACTTTTTATTTACTCGTTCCAAACCTATTCGCCAGATCTTTGAAGCCTAACCAATGAAACAAATTACGCAACATTATAAATAGGAAAAAACCTTTAATGATTTAAGTGGAACGGAAGAAAAGCAAGGGTGGTGTCAAAAATCTAAAAAGGGAAATTTTAGACTAAGCACTGGAGGGCCGTGCCAACACAGGTCCTCATCAGCTGATAAAAGGTATTCAAATACATCCATCTATGAGATCATCAGGGCTGGACACAATGACTCATCTCTCAACCTTTCCCTTCCTGCAGTACTTGGCTTTATTTCATGAGAACCTAGCAAGAACATTCAATATCTGGGTTTCTATCAGCAGAAACAAAACTATTTACAAATTAAACAAGACAATTAAAGAGGAACGTTGATCAGGGAAAACATGGTTTTCCTTGCTCTTAAAATAAGTTTGAGGATAGACTCTAATGCGTGCAAACACACTGCTCCAGACCAAGGAGCTACAAAACATGTAAATCAGAGATTATGATTGTAAAGTTATGAATATATTAACATTTGACCACTCACATTTACATATTAATGTGTATTCATTATTCAGAAAACTCTGAACCAGCCTGATAAACAAACTATGCTGGTATGCAAAGCCAATCATAATGGATGTAATTTACATGCAAAAGTCTAAAAAGGGTACAAACAGCAAAAACTGATGGGGGAAAGTATCATGATTGAGTTTTATAGTACAAAGCAAAACATCTGACTAACATTACAAGTGGACTTGTAATGTAGAGTTTTGACCCATTTAAGTGATTTTCCACTTGTCTTATCTTGTATCTAAAATCTTAATCTATGTAAATCAGTTTTGAGCTTCCGAACAGTGTGTTTAAGTGTGTTCTTACCCCTGAATGCAGGTACTTTCAGCGTGTGCGTGAGGATGATATTGAAAACCGCATGGGAGCGACTGCTCTCCTCATTCATATTGGTGGCTCGCCACAGTGCGGGATTTTATTCCCCTCAGACATCAAGGACTCTATGTCCTTTGGGTTGGAAAAGGAACATGATTATGGTCTCAAATGTATTTAAAGGTCAGAACAACTGCACACTAATGTACACAATTATTTTTTGTTCAAAGAAAAAAAAAAAAAGCAGTAAAGACGTCCTGAATCCAGCTAAAAATTAGGACATGCACAATGCTAATGAAATATGGTTACTGCAAAGATGCCCGGTTTGGGGTTTTGAAATGAGCTTCCACACTGGAATCTAAAAAATGGATTTAGGTTTGGAAGAATATGCTAATCCATAATATTTAATGCATTTAATCCAATTAAATTAAATTTACTACAGTATAATTAATAAATAAACAGGTAAAGGATATGCAAATAAACTATTTTGAATAATAATAATAATAATAATTCTGCAAAAATCTGTGGAAATGTTCTGCAAATACTGTGCAGGCTTTTGAATGACTAAGATTTCCATAATACCAAATACTTCAGCAGTGACACATGCAATCTCGTAAGCTGACTACAAACATTCCTAAAGCAGGATTTGCTTAGCATCAACTACAGACCCAAAGAGGGGATAAATTAACCACATGACTAACCGAAATCAATAGAATGTATTGTTTTAAAAAAAGGAGGTAAAAGGTTAATTATTGTGCGAAGTGCATGTCATTCTACCATAAAAAAAAAATTAAATTAAAAAAAAAGATTTTGTCACCTTGTTTAACTTTCAACCGCAAGTCTGGACAGACCATCAACATAAGGCCCCAAAACTTTATGTTCTCTCACTCTCAAGGCATGTCGAA